>CM034083.1:27593407-28185432 GCA_019845555.1 Aristolochia fimbriata | reverse complement strand
TCTCTTACTATACCTTTTTCCATTATTTTTTTTGAAAAAATCCTTTAATATAGTGTTGAACCATAGTTTTCGACAAGTTCTATTACTATAGCCCTCAGCCATGATTTCTGTCAAAATACACTTACAATTGGATTCTATTTTGATTTCTCTTAAAATACCCATAGTTTAGCCTTCAATTGTGATTGTCCTTAAAATTCTATTACTTCAAGCTTTTGCCATGTTTTCTAATTTAAAATCCCTTACTATAGCCTGAAACCATGATTTTTTCTTGAAATTCCCTTCCTATGGCCATCAGTCATTATTTTTCTTCATATACTCTTACTATAGCCTTGTACCACGAATTTCTTCAAATTCTCTTACTAAAAGCCTTCAGTCATTTTTTTGTCAAAATTCCTTTTAATGTAACCTTCAACCCTGATTTCTTTTTAAATTCCATACTATAGCCTTTAGCCATGATTTTTTGTTAAAATTCCTTTAGTTTAGCTTTGAACCACCATTTTCTTCAAATTCTCTTACTATGGCTTCCAGCCATGATTTTACTTCAAATTCCCTTTTACTTTTTGCCTTCAATTAAGATTTTTCAAATAATTCCCACACTATAGCCTTCAGCACTGATTTTTAAAAATTATCTTCCTACAACCTTCAGCCATTATTTTCTTTAAATACCATTACTATGGGATTAATCAATGAGTTTTCTAAAATTCCTAGCCATTATTTTCTTTAAATTCCCTAGCCGGTATTTTCTTTAAATTCCCTAACTCTAGCCTTAACCATGATTTTTTCCTAAAATCCCCTGTTATAACCTTATTAATGATTTTTCTTCTAATTCATTAACTATTGCCTTGTGCCACGAATTTCTTCAAATTGTCTTTCTAAAGACTTTGTGTCTTAATTTTGGTAAAGGATCCCCATACTAAAGCCTTCAACCATTATTTTTTAGTTCAAATTCTCTTACTATAGCCTTTTTTTTTAGTGATTATTTTTAAAAATTCCCCTACAATAGCCTTCTTGATAGTTTTTAAAAATTCTATTACCTGACAACCGGAGTTATGATTTTTTCCTCAAATTCCTGTAGCCTTGAATTTTATTTTCTTAAAGTTGTTTTACTATGCCGTTCCGGCTCTGATTTTTAAAAATAAGCTTACTAAAAATTTCAGCAAGTTTTTCCTTCAAGTGTCGTAAACCTTGATTTTTAGTAAAATTCCCCCCACAGCAACTTTCTACCATGAGTTTTTACTTAAATTCCTTATTGTAGCATTGTGCCAAAATTCTACAAAATCTTACAATAGAAATAAGTCATAAACATTTTCCAAATTCCGTTAATATAGCTAACCGACCATGAATTTCTCTTCAAATTCCTTTCTATTACCTTTAGCCATGAATTTCATGAAAATGCTCCTACGATAGCCTATAAACCATAACTTTTTAAATTCTCTTATTGTAGCCTTCCATATGATTTTCTTCAAATCTCTTTTTCTGTGTCAATTATGATTTTTCTTAAAATTCTCTTAGTATTGCTTTCAGCTCTGATTTTTTTAAAAATTCTCTTACTAAAATATTCTGTAATTATTTTCTTTAAAATCACTACCATAGCCTTAAACCATTTTTTAAAAAATTTTACAATAGACTTCAACCATTATTTTTCTTCAAATTAGCAGGCTATAGCCATGTGCCTTTTTAATTTCTTTAAATTATGTATCCATATCCTTCAATCATAATTTTGGACAAAAGATCTTTACTATAGCTTTTCAACCATTATTTTCTTCCAAATTCCCTTTACTATAGCATTTTCCATGCTATTTTTGAAAAAAATCCCTTAATATGGCTCCCTTGAACCATAGTTTTCTTTAAATTCTTTTTACTATAGCCTTGTTTCATAATTTTCTTAAAATACCATTACTATAGCATTCTGTTTTTTTCTTTAAATACCTTTACTTATAGCCCTTCAGTTGCGATTTGTTCTTAAAATTCTCTTTAGTACAAGCTTCTACCATGTCTTCGTTTTTTTAAAATCCTTACTATATCCTTAAACCATGATTTTTCTTCAAATTCCCTTCCAATGGCCTTGGAGGTCATTATTTTTTTCTTCAAATACAGCTATAGTCTTGTACCACCCAATTTCTTCAAATTCCCTTACTATAGCCTTCAATCATTTTTTTCAAAATTCCTTTACTATAACCTTCAGCCATGATTTCTTTTCCAATTCCATACTATAGCCTTTGGCCCACAGTTTTTGTTAAAATTCCTTTACTTTGGCAGCCTTGAACCACCATTTTTTTATTCAAATTCTCTTCTTTGTGGCTTTTCAGCCATTAATTTTACTTAAAATTCCCTTACTTTAGCCTTCCATTTGGATTTTTTTCATATAATTCCCTCAATGAGGCTTCAGCTCAATTTATTAAAATTATCTTACTCAACCTTCAGCCATTATTTTCTTTAAATTCCATTACTATGGCCAAAAACCTAGAGTTTTCCTAAAATTCCCTAGCCATTATTTTCATGAAATTATTTAACTATAGCCTTAAAATTTGATTTTTCCTAAAATTCCTTATTATAGCTTTCCTCAATGATTTTTCTTCTAACCACCTAACTAAAGTCTCTTCACAATTAATTTATTCAAATTCTCTTTCTAAGGATTAGACATAATTTTGTCAAAAAGTCCCCATTATCATAGTCTTCAACCATTATTTTACTTCAAATTCTCCCACTATAGAGTTTTTCCTTGATTGTTAGGATAACTCCCTTTCAATAGCTCCTTCGACGATGGTTTTAGAATTCTATTTCAGCCTTTAGCCATGATTAGTCATCAAATTCCTATAGCCCTTCAATTTTCATTTTTCTTAAAATTCTTCTTGTGCCACTTCAGCTCATTTTTTTTTTGGAAATCTGCACCTAAAACCTTCAGCTAGTTTTTTTTTGTCCTTCTCTGCCAAGTAAACCTTGATTTTAATTTAAATTCCCTTACAATTGCTTTCAACCTTGTGTTTTTCTTCAAATTCCTTACTATAGTTTTGTGCCAAAAAATTTATTCAAATTCTCTCACAATATGAATTAGTCATGAAATTTTTTAAAACTCCATTACTATAGCCTTTCGACCATGATTTTCTCTTCAAATTTCTTACTGTAACTATTAAGCCAAGATTTTTTTTAAAATTCTCTTAATATAGCCTATAAACCACAATTTTTCTTCAAATTCTCTAACTATTGCCTTGAGCCATGATTTTTCTTTAAATCTCTTACTATAACTTCAATTTTGATTTTTCTTAAAATTCTCTAATTATAACAACTCTGATTTTTCTTAAAATTCACTTACTAAAATATTCTACCATGATTTTCTTTAAAATCCATTACTATAGCCTTAAACCATGATTTTTTAAAAAATTCCTTACTATAGCCTTTTGCCATGAATAGCATCAAATTATCTTACCATATCCTTCAGTCATAATTTTGGTCAAAGTCCTTACTATAGCCTTCAACCAATATTTTATTCAAATTCACTTACTACTGCCTTTTTCCATGATTTTTTGAAAACTTCCTTTAATATAGCCTTGAACCATTGTTTTCTTTAAATTCTATTATGGTAGACATCGATGATAGTTTTTTAAATTCTATTACCATAGCATTCAGCCATAATTTTTGTGTCAAATTCCCTATTTCCTTCAATTTTCATTTTTATTAAAATTCCCCACTATACACTTCAGCTCAGATTTTTCTTAAAATACACTCCTTGGAAACCTTCAGCTAGTTTTTCCCTTTCAGAATCATTAAACCAAGATTTTACTTAGAATTCCCTTACAAAGAGCATTCAACCATGAGTTTTTTTTAAAATTTCATGCCTATAGAATTGTGCCAAAATTTCTTCAAATTATCTTACAATAGCAATTAGTCATTAATTTTGTCAAAATTCCTTACTATAAACTTCGACCTTTGGCCTTGATTTTTGTTAAAATTCCCTTTTATAGCTATAAATAACAATTTTTTTAAATTCTCTTACTCTTGTCTTCAGCCATTCTTCTTCTAATCTGTTATTATAGACCTACAATTATGAATTTTCTTAAAGATTCCCTAGTAAAACCTTCAATCAGTTTTCATAAAATTCTGTTACAAAAGATCATTTCGTGATTTTCTTTAAATTCCATTACTACAGCCTTAGACCTTGATTTTTCTTAAATTCCTTACTATAGGCCTTCGGCCATGATTTTTTCTTCAAATTCCATTACTATAGCCATGTTGCCAGTGAATTTATTCATATTATCTTCCATCCTTAGGTCATAATTTTTGGTCCAGGGGTCCCACTACAGCCTTCAACCATTGTTTTTTCTTCAATTCTCTTCCTATAGCCTTTTTTCATAATTTTTTGAAAAAATTTCTTTTATATAGCCATGAACCATTGTTTTCTTTAGAATTCTATTACAATAGACTTCAGCCATAATTTTTTTCTTAAAATACCTGTACTATAGTATTCTGTTATGGATTTTCATAAAATTCCCTTACTATAGCCTTCAGCTATGATTGTTCTTAAAATTCTCTTACTAAAGGCTTTTCCATGTTTGCTTATTTAAATCCTTACTATGGCCTTAAACCGTTATATTTCTTAAGGGATTCCGTTCCTATGGCCATCAATCAGTGTTTTTTTCAGAGCACCCTTACTATAGCCTTGTACTACAATTTTTTTCAAATTCTCTTACTAAAGCCTTCAGTCACCTTTTTTTTCCTAAATTCCTTTTACTATAACCTTCAACCATGGTTCTTTCAAATTCCTTACTATAAAGCCTGTAGGCATGATTTTAATTAAAATTCCTTTCCTTTCACATGAACCACCATTTTTCATCAAATTCTTTTACTATAGCTTTATGCCATAATTTTTACTTTTAAACTCCTTACTATAGCCTTCTATTAAATTTTTCATATAATTCACTCATTGTAGTCTTCAGCTCTGATAATTTAAAATTTGCTTACTACAACATTCAGCCATTATTTTCTTTAAATTCCATTACTATAGCAATAAACCTTGGAGTTTTCCTAAAATTCATAGCCATTATTTTCATTAAATTCTTTAACTATAGCCTTAAAACATGATTTTCCTAAAATTCCCTTGTTATAGCCTTCCACAATGATTTTTTTCCCAATTCCCTAACTATAGCCTAGTGCCACCAATATCTTAAAATTCTCTTTCTAAAGCCTTTGGTCATAAGATTTTTGTCAAGGGGTCCCTAACCATAGCCTACAACAATTATTTTTACTTCAGGATTCTCTTACTGAGCCTTTACCATGACTTTTTTTAAAACCCTTAGCCTTCAACGATTTTTTTTAAAATTCTATTTACCATCGCCTTCGACCATGTTTTCCTCAAATTCCCTACCCCCTTTTTTAATTTTTTTTTTCTTAAAATTCCTTACAATACCCTTCAGCTTTGATTTTTTTCTTAAAATCACGGCTTACTAAAACCTTCATGAAATTTTTGCCCTTAAAATCCGTTACTAGAGTGAGTAAACCATCATTTTACTTTAAATTCCTTTACAATAGCATTCAACCATAATTTTTTTTCAAATTCCTTACTATACCATTGTGCCAAAATTTCTTCAAATTCTCTTACAATACAATTAGTCAAAGATTTTGCAAAATTCCATTACTATTTCCGACCATAATATCTCTTCAATTCCTTTTTGTAGCCTTTGGACATGATTTTTGTGAAAATTCTATTACTGTAGGCTATAAACCACGATTTTCTTTAAATTCTCTAACTAAAGCCTTGTGTCGTGATTTTACTTCAAATCTCTTACTATAGCCTTCAATTATAAACTTTTTCATAAAATCCTTATAACTTTCAGCTCTGATTTTTCTTAAAATTCTCTGACTGACAATCTTCCGCCATGATTTTTTATAAAATCTATTACTACAGCCTTAAACCATAATTTTTCTTAAAATTCCTTTACTATATCCTTCAGCCACAATTTTTCTCCAAATTTTCAAATTATCTTACCATATCCTTCAGACTTAATTTTGGTCAAAAGTCCCTCACTATAGCCTTCAACCATTATTTTTCTTCAAATTCTCTTACTATATCCTTTTCCCAATATTTGGAAAAAAATTCCCTTAATATAGACTAGAACCTTAGTTTTTTTTCAAAATCTATTACTATAGCCTTCAGCTATGATTTTTTTTTTTAAAATTCCCCTTACTACAGCATTCTATTTTAATTTTTTTTTTCTTAAAATTCCTTTTGATCAGCTTTCACATGTGATTGTTCTTAAAATTCCTTACTATTCGGACAAGTTTTGTTATTTAAAATCCTCTCTATGGCCTTAAACCATGAGTTTTTTCTTGCATATTCCTTCCTATGGCCTTCAATCATTATTTTCTTTAAAATATCCTTATTAAAGCCTTGAAACCACATTTTATTCAAATTCCTTACTATAGCCTTTAGTCGTTTTTTTTGTCAAAATTCCTTTACTAACCTTCTCGAACCAAGATTTCTTTTCAAATTCCATACTATAGCCTTTAGCCATGATTTATGTTAAAATTCCTTTACTTTAGCCTTGAACCACCATTTTTTCTTCAAATTCTCTTACTATAGCTTCCAGCAATGAGTTTTATTTTAAAATCCCTTACTATAGTCTTCAATTAAAATTTTCATACAATTCCCTCACAGTAGTCATCAGCTATGATAGTTTAAAATTCTCTTACTACAAACTTCAGCCATTATTTTGTTTTAAATTCCATTTCTATGGCCATAAACCTTTTAGTTTTCCTAAAATTCCCAAGCAATTATTTTCTTTAAATTCCCTAACTAAAAGCCTTAACCCATGATTTTCCTAAAATTTCCTTGTTATATCAACAATGATTTTTCTTCTAATTCCCCTAACTATAGCCTTGTGCCAAAATTTTTCTTCTAATTCTCTTTTGTAAAGCCTTTAGTCATAAGTTTTTGTCTAAAGTCTCTTACTATAGCCTTCAACCATTATTTTACTTCAAATTCTCTTTACTATAGACATTTTCCATGTTTTTTTTTAAATTCCCTTACAATAGCCTACAAAGCGATAGTTATTTTAAACTTCAAATGCCTTCAACCATGATTTTTCCTCAAATTCTCTATAACCTTCAATTTTTTTTTTTCTTAAACTCCCTTACTATACCCTTCAACTCTGTTTTTTCTTAAAATAAACTTACTGAAACCTTCAAGCTAGTTTTTCCCTCTTGAGCAGTAAACCAAGATTTTACTTAAAATTCCTTACAACAACATTCAACCATGAGTTTTTCTTTTAAATTTCCATACAATAGCATTGTGCCAAAAAAATTTCTTCAAATTCTCTTACAAAAGCAATTACTCATAAGTTTTTTTGTCAAAATTCCATTTCTATCATATGACCATTATTGCTCTTCAAATTCCTTTCTATAGCCTTTGGCCATGATTTCTATTAAAATTTCCTTACTATAGCCTATAAATCACAGTTATCTTTAAATTCTCTAACTATAGCCTTCAGCCATGAATCTTCTTCAAATCTCTTACCACAGCATTCCATTATGACTTGTTTTAAAATTCCCCTAGTATAGCCTTCTAGCTCTATTTTTTCTTAAACTCTCTAACTAATATGTTCGCTTATGATTTTCTTTTAAATTCCATTACTACAACCTTAAACCTTGATTTTTCTTAAAATTCCTTACTATAGCCTTGTTGCCTGGAATTTCTTCATATTATCTCACCACATTCTTAAGTCATAATTTTGGTCAAAAGTCCCTTACTATAGCCTTCAACCATTATTTATCTTAAAATTCATTTAAAAAAGCCTTACTCCATGATTTTTTTTAAAAAATCTTATAACTTGAACCTTAGTTTTCTTTAAATTCTATTACTATAGCCTTCAGCCATGATTTTTCTATAAACCCTTCCCATACTATAGCCTTCAGCTGTGATTGTTCTCAAAATTCTCTTACTACAAGCTTCAGCCATGTTTGGTTATTTAAAATCCCTTACTATAGCCTTAAACCATTATATTTCTTAAAATTCCAATCCTATGGCCAGAAGTCTTTATTTTTTTTCAAATACCCTTACTATAGCCTTGTCCACGAATTTTCTTCAAAGTCTCTTACTATAGCCTTCAGGCATCTTTCTGTCAAAATTCCTTTACTATAACCTTCAACCATGATTTCTTTTCAAATTCCATACTATAGCCTTTAGCCATGATTTTTGTTAAAATTCCTTTCCTTTAGCCTTGAACCACCATTTTCCTCAAATTTTCTTACTATAGCTTCCAGCCATGATTTTACTTCAAATTCCTTACTATAGGCTTCAATTAAGATTTTGCATAATTCCCTCACTAAAAGCCTATAGCTCTGATTTTTAAAAATTCTCTTGCTACAACCTTCAGCCATTATTTTGTTTAAATTCCATTACTATAGCCACAAACCTTGTGTTTTCCTAAATTTCTCAACCCATTATTTTCTTTAAATTCCTTAACTATTGCCTTTAAACAACATTTTTTTTAAAATTCCTTGTTATAGCCTTCGCCAATGATTTTTTCTCCTAATTCCCTAACTATAGCCTTGTACCACAAATTTGTTAAAATTCTCTTTCTGAAGCCTTTAGTCATAATTTTTGTCAAAAGTTCACTGCTATTACCTTCAACCATTATTTTACTTCAAATTCTCTTACTATAGCCTTTTTTCCATGATTTTGTTTAAAATTCCCCTTACAATAGCCTTAAACGATAGTTTTTTAAAATTCTATTACCATAGTCTTCAACCATGAGTTTTTGTCAAATTCCCTACTGCCATCATTTTTATTTTTTTAGAAAATTCCCTTACTACCATTCGGCTCTGATTTTTCTTAAAATGCGCTTACTATAACCTTCAACAAGTTTTTTTCCTTAAAATCCCTTACTAAAACTGTAAACCGTGATTTTACCTTAAATTCCCTTACGATATCATTCATCCACGAGTTTTTTTCAAATTACCTCCTTCAAATTCTCTTACAATAATAATTAGTCATACTTTTTTTCAAAATTCCATTACTATACCCTTCGACCATGATTTCTCTTCAAATTCCTTTCTGTAACCTTTGGCCAAGATTTTTGCAAAAATTCTCATAATATAGCCTATAAACGATTTGTTTTCTTTAAATTCTTAACTATAGCCTTCAGAGTGATTTTACTTCAAATTTCTTACTATAGCTTTCAATTATAATTTTTCTTAAAATTCCCTTAGTAGAGCTTTCAACTTTGATTTTCTTAAAATTCTCTGACAAAAATCTTCACCCATTATTTTTTTCTGTCCATTACTATTGCATTAAAACCACGATTTTTCCTTTTAAAATCTATTACTATAGCCTTCCGCCATTATTTTTCTTCAAATTCCCTTACTATAGTCTTGTGCCATGAATTTGTTCAAATTCTCTTTCAAATCATTCAGTCATAATTTTGGTCAAAAGTCCCTTACTATAGCCTTCAACCATGAGTTTTCTTAAATTTCTTTTACAATAGCCTTTTTCCATGATTTTTGAAAAATTCCTAAAAATAGCCTTGAACCATAGTTTTCTTCAAATTCTATTGCTTTAGCCTTCAGCCAAGATTTTTTCTTAAAATTCCCCTTACTATAGCATTCTCTTTTGACTTTTCTAAAATTCCCTAAGGCCTTCAGCTGTGATTGTTCTTAAAATCTCTTTCTACAAGCTTCAAAAAATGTTTTCTTATTTAAAATCCCTTACTATAGCCTTAAACCTTGATTTTTCTTAAAATTCCCTTCCTTCAGCCATTATTTTTCATTAAAATCGCTGCCTATGCTTTATACCATGAATTTTCTTCAAATTCTCTTACTATAGCCTTCAGCCATTTTTTTTGTCAAATTCCTTTACAATAACCTTCAACAATGATTTCTTTTCAAATTCCATACAATAGCCTTTAGCCATGATTTTTGTTAAAATTTCTTACTTTAGCCTTAAACAACCATTTTCCTCAAATTCTCTTACTATAGCTTTCATCCATGATTTTACTTTAAAATCCCTTACTATAGCCTTCAATTAAAAATTTTCATATAATTCCCTCACTATAGCCTTCACCTCTGATTTTTAAAAAATTCTCTTACTACAACCTTCAGCCTGCAATTTTGATTTTTCTTAAAATTCTCTTCCTATACCCTTCAGCTCTGATTTTTCTTAAAATATGCCAACGTAAACCTTCAGCTAGTTTTTTTCTTTTAGAGCCGTAAACCAAGATATCACTTAAATTCTCTTACAATAGCATTCCACAATGAGTTTTCTTCATATTCCCAAACAATAGCATTGTGCCAAAATTTCTTCAAATTCTCTTACAATGGCAATTTGCCATAATTTTTTTCAAAATTCCATTACTATATCCTTCAACCGTGATTTCTCTTCAAATTCCTTTATATAGTCTTAAGCCATGATTTTTGTAAAATTCCCTTTAATATAACCTATAAACCACAATTTTTTTTTTAAATTCTTTTGCTATAGTCGTCTGCCATGATTTACTTCAAATCTCTTTTACTATAGCCTTCAATTACAATTTTTCTTAAAATTCCTTAGTATAGCTTTTTCATCTCTGATTTTTTCTTAAAATTCTCTGACTACAATCTTCAGCCATAATTTTCTTTAAAATTTATAATTACAAGCTTAAACCATGATTTTTCTTTAAATTCCCTTACTATAGCCTTCAATGATGATTTTCTTCAAATTCCCATACTATAGCTTGGTGCAACGAATTTCTTCAAATTATCTTACCATATCCTTCAGTCATAATTTTGGGCAAAGTCCCATACTATAGCATTCAACCATTATTTTTTTAAATTCTCTTAAATAGCCATTTTCCATGATTTTTTTGAATAAATTCCTTTAATATAGCCTTGATATATAGTTTTCTTCAAATTCTATTTACTATATCCTTCAGCCATGATTTTTCTTAAAACTCCTTTTCCACTATAGCATTCTATTTTGATTTTTTTTAAAATTCCCTTACTATTGCCTTCAGATGTGATTGTTCTTAAAATTCTCTTACTACAAGTTTCAGCCATGTTTGCTTATTTAAAATCCCTTACTATAGCCTTAAACCATGATGTTTCTTAAAATTTCATTCCTATGGCCTTCAATCATTATTTTTCTTCAAATTCCCTTACTATAGCCTTGTACCACATATTTATTCAAATTCTCTTACTATGGTCTTCAATCATTTTTTTGGAAAATTCATTTATTATAACCTTCAACCATGATTTCTTTTCAAATTCCATACTATAGCCTTTATCCATGATTTTAGTTAAAATTTCTATACTTTAGCCTTGAAGCACCATTTTCTTCTAATTCTCATACTATAGCTTCCAGCCATGCTTTTCATCAAATTCCCCTTACTGTAGCTTCCAGCCATGCTTTTTGCATCAAATTCCCCTACTATAGCTTCCAGCCATGCTTTTTACATCAAATTCACTTACTATAGCCTTCAATTAAGATTTTTCTTATAATTCACTCAGTATTGCCTTCCGGCTCTGAATTTTAAAATTCTCTTTCTACAACCTTCTGTCATTATTTTCTTTAAATTCACTTACTATAGCCTTAAACGATGAGTTTTCCTAAAACTTCCTAGCAATTATTTTCTTTAAACTCCTAAATATAGCCCTAAACCATGATTTTTCTTAAAATTCCATGTTATAGTCTTATGTAATGATTTTTCTTCTTATTCCCAAACTATGGCCATGTGCCATGAATTTCTTCAAATTCTCTTTTCAAATTCCATAATTTTTGTCAAAAGTCCCATACTATAGCCTTCACCCATTATTTTACTTCAAATTCTCTTGATATAGCCTTTTTCCATGTTTTTTTTAAATTCCCTAACAATAGCATTCAACGATAGTTTTTTTAAAATTATATTACCACAGCCTTCAGCCATGATTTTTCCTCAAATTCCCTATTGCCTTCAGTTTTCATTTTTTTGAAAATTCCCTTACTATACCCTTCAATTCGGATTTTTCTTAAATACGCTTAACAAAACCTTCAGCTAGTTATTTTCTTTCTAGAGCCGTAAACCATGATTTTACTTAAAGTTCTCGTACAATAGCATTCAAGCATGAGTTTTCTTCAAAGTCCTTTATTATAACTTTGTGCCAAAAAAAATTTCAAATTCTCTTACGATAGCAATGAGTCATAAATTTTTTAAAAATTCCATTATTGTAGCAACCGACCATGATTTCTCTTCAAATTCCTTTCTATAGCTTTTGGCCATGAATTTTGGGAAAGTTCTCATAATATAGCCTATAAACCACAATTTTCTTTAAATTCTCTTACTATTGCCTTCAGCCATGAGTTTACTTTAATTCTCTTACTATAGCCTTCAATTATAATTTTTTTCCTAAAATCTTTGAGTATAGCTTTCAGCTCTGATTTTACATAAAATTCTTTGACTAAAATATTCAACCATGATTTTCTTTAAAATCCATTACTATAGCCATAAACCATGATTTTTCTTCAAATTCCCTTACTAAAGCCTTCAGCCATGATTTTTCTTCAAAATCCTTTACTTTAGCCTTGTGCCACGAATTTCTTCAAATTATCTTACCATATCCTTCAGTCATAATTTTGGTCAAAATTCCTTTTCTATAGCCTTACACCATTATTTTTCTTCAAATTCTCTTACTATAGCCTTTTTCCATGATTTATGAAGTAATTACCTTAATATAGCCCTGAACCATAGTTTTCTTCAAATTCTAATAGTATAACCTTCTGCCATGATTTTTCATAAAATTCCTTTACTATAGCATTCTATTTTGATTTTTCTTAAAATTTTCTTACTATAGCAGTCAACTGTGATTGTTCTAAAAATTTTCTTACTAAAAGCTTCAACCTTGTTTTCCTATTTAAAATTCCTTTACTCTAACCTACAACGATGACTTTTCTTCAAATTCCCTTACTATAGCCTTGTGCCACGAATTTCTCCAAATTATCTTGCCATATCCTTCAGTCAAACGTTTGGTCAAAAGTCCCATACTATAGCCTTCAACCACTATTTTTCTTCTAATTCTCTTATTATAGCCTTTTTCTATGATTTTTTTTTTAAAATTCCTATAATATAGCCTTCAACCATAGTTTTCTATAAATTCTATTACTATAGACTTCAGCCATGATTTTTCTTAAAATTTCCTTACTATATAGCATTCTGTTTTGATTTTTCTTAAAATTCCCTTACAATAGCCTTCAGCTATAATTGTTCTTAAAATTTTCTTACGACATGCTTCAGCCATGTTTTGTTATTTAAAATCACTCACTATAGCATAAACCATGATATTTCTTAAAATTCCCTACCTATGGCCTTTAGTCATTATTTTTCTTTAAAAACCCTTAGTATAGCCTTGTACCAAGAATTTCTTCCAATTCTCTTACTATAGCCCTCAGCCATTATTTTGTCAAAATTCCTTTACTATAACCTTCAACCATGATTTCTTTTCAAATTCTAAACTATAGCCTTTAGCCTTGAGTTTTGTTAAAAATCCTTCTCTTTAGCCTTGAACCACCATTTTCTTCTATTTCACTTACTTTACCTTCCTGCCATGATTTTACTTCAAATTCCATTACTATAGCCTTCAATTAAGATTTTTCATATAATTTCCTCACTATAATCTTCAGCTCTGATTTTTTAAAAATTCTCTCACAACAACCTTCAGCCATTATTTTCTTAAAATTCCATTACTGTTGGCTTAAACCTTGAGTTTTTCCCAAAATTCCCTAGCCATTGTTTTTTGTAACTTCCCTAACTATAGCCTTAAACCTTTATTTTTTCTTAAAAATCCCTTGTAATAGCCTGCAACAATGATTTTTTCTTCTAATTCCATAACTATGCCCTTGTGCCACGAATTTCATCAAATTCTCTTACTGAAACCTTTAGTCAAATTTTTTTCAAATGTCCATTATGACGGTTATTTGACAGGTGGTCATCTTTTGACACCTATAAGGGAGACGTGGCTTAACAAACCATGTCTATTGTTGGTTTCCCACAACCACATCATGGCTGTATTTTTAGCCATTACTCATCTGGTTTTGTGGATCACGATTACAGCCCTGGAGTAGGATCTCGACATCTATAAAAAGCAAAGGGAATCAGTCGATCCAGTGAACAAGAAAAACAGTAAAGAGGACTAGAGTGAAGTTGTCACGAGTAAAAGTATCAGTCAAACTCTCAGGAGGAGAGTATCTGCCAAGGGGAGCCTTGGTCTGTTCTTAGAGAGTCTGTGAGTCAAACCTCCCTCACCATTTGTGTGTGCAAACTGGGTTATCTTCGGTTATAAGTTTGTAGTTTCACTTATGTTTCCCTACTGTAATTTTGGTTCTTGCAAGCGTTGTATAAGATTCCCTAAGAGGGCTAGTTAGCCCCGTAATACACTTGCGTTGGCATTGTATTCCGTTATTTCTATCAAGTACTTTTCACTTCTGAATTGCTGTTGTTTGCTATTTCGGTTATTGCGGGTGTTGAGAACACCAGAGTGTTATAACACCTTATTCCTGTATAGAAAATCCAGAAACAGGGACCAACACATTACAATAGCCTTCAACCATTATTTTACATCAAATTCTCTTACTACAGCCTTTTTTGATGATTTTTTTTTTAAATTCTATTACCATTTCCTTCAGCCATGATTTTTCCTCAAATTTCCTATAACCTTCAACTTTCATATTTCTTAAAATTCCTTCACTAAACCCTTCAGCTCTGATTTATCTTAAAATATGCTTACTAAAACCTTAAGCATGTTTTCTTATTTAAAATCCATTACTATATCTTTAAACCATGATTTTACCTAAAATTCCCTTACAATTGCATTCAACCTTGAGTTTTACTCAAATTTCTTTACTCTGGCACAGTGCCAAAATTTCTTAAAATTCTCTTACAATAGCAATAACTCATAAATTTTATCAAAATTCCTTACTATAGCCTTCAACCATAATTTTCTCTTCAAATTACTTTCTATAACCTTTGGCCATGCATTTTGTTAAAATTTCCTTACCATAGCCTATATAAACCACGGTTTCTTCAAATTCTCTTTCTCTAGCCGTCAACCTTGATCTTACTTCAAATCACTTACTATAGCCTTCAATTAAGATTTTTCTAAAATTCCTTAATTATCGATTTCAGCTCTGATTTTTCTAAAATTTTTATTATTAAAATCACCTGCCATGATTTTCTTCAAAATCCATTACGATAGCCATAAACTATTTTTTTTTTAAAATTCATTACGATAGCCTTCAGCCATGACTTTTCTTCAAATTTCTTTACTATAGCCTTGTGACACGAATTTCTCCAAATTATCTTACCGTATCCTTCAATCAAAATTTTGGACAAAAGTCCCTTATATTGCCTTCAACCACTGATTTTTTTCTAAATCTCTTTCTGTAGCCTTTTTCTATGATTTTTTGAAGCGATTCTTTTTAATATGCCTTGAACCATAGTTTTCTACAAATTCTATTACTGTAGCCTTCAGCCGTGATTTTTCTTAAAACTCCCTTACTATAGCATTCTGTTTTGCTTTTTCTTAAAATTCCTTACTATAAGCCTTCAGCTGTAATTGTTCTTAAAATTCTCTTACTACATGCTTCAGCCATGTTTTGCTATTTAAAATCACTTACTAAAGCATTAAACCATGATATTTCTAAAAATTCCTTTCATATGGCCTTCAGTCATTATTTTTTCTTTAAATACCCTTACAATAGCCATGTACCAAGAATTTCTTCAAATTCTCTTACTATAGCCCTCAGCCATTATTTTATCAAAATTCCTTTACTATAACCTTGAACCTTGATTTCTTTTCAAATTCTATAGCCTTTAGCCTTGATTATTGTTAAAAATCCTTTTTTTTAGCCTTGAACCACCATTTTCTTCAAATTCTATTAATTTAGCTTCCAGCCATGATTTTACTTTAAATTCCCTTACTATAGCCTTCAATTAAGATTTTTCTTATAACTCCCTCACTATAGCCATCAGCTTTGATATTTTAAAAATTCTCTTTCAGCAACCTTCAGCCATTATTTTCTTTAAATTTGACTATTGTTGGTTTAAACCTTGAGTTTTCCCACAATTCCCTAGCCATTGTTTTTTGTAAATTCCCTAACTATAGCCCTAAATCATGATTATTCCTAAAATTCCCTTGTTATAGCCTTCAGCAATGATTTTTCTTCTAATTTCATCTCTATACTCTTGTGCCACGAATTTCATCAAATTCTCTTAGTAAAACCTTTAGTGATAATATTTGTCAAAAGTCCCTTACTATCGCCTTCAACCTTTATGTTACTTCAAATTATCTTACTATAACCTTTTTCCATGATATTTTTTTAAAATTTGCTTGCAATAGCTTTCAACGATAGTTTTTTAAAAATTCTATGACCATAGCCATCAGCCTTGACTTTTACTCAAATTCCCTATAACCTTCAACTTTCATTTTTCTTAAAATTCCTTCACTAAACCCTTCAGCTCTAATTTATCTTCAAATATGCTTACTAAAACCTTCAATGTGTTTTGTTATTTTAAAATCCCTTACTATATCCTTAAACCATGATTTTACTTAAAAACTCCTAACAATTGCATTCAACCATGAGTTTTCTTTAAATTCCCTTACTGCAGCGTAGTGCCAAAATTTCTTAAAATTCTCTTACAATAGCAATAAGTCATTAATTTTGTCAAAATTCCTTACTATTGCCTTCAACCATTATTTCTCTCCAAATTACTTACTATAACCTTTGTCCGTGCATTTTGTTAAAATTCCTTACTATAGCCTTCAACTTTGATTTTACTTCAAATCACTTACTATAGCCTTCAATTATGATTATTCAAAATTCTCTAAGAAGAGCTTTCAGCTCTGATTTTCTTAAATTTCTCTTACTAAAATCATCTGCCATGATTTTCTTCAAAATCCATAACCATAGCCATAAACCATGATTTTTTAAAAATTCCATTACTATAACCTTCAGTCATGACTTTTCTTCAAATTCCGTTCTATACCCTTGTGCAACGAATTTCCCCAAATTTTTTCTTACTATATCCTTCAGTAAATATTTTGGTCAAAAAAGTCCCTTACTATAGCCTTGAACCACTATTTTTCTTATAATTCTCTCACTGTAGCCGTTTTCAAAGATTTTTTTTTTTTAAAAAAGTTCTTTTAATATAGCCTTGAACATTACATTTCTAAAAGTTCTATTACTAGAACCATCAGCCAAGATTTTTCTAAAAATTCCTTACTATAGCAATTTGTTTTGAATTTTCTAAAATTCCTTACTATAGCCTTCAGCTGTAATTGTTCTTAGAATTCTCTTACCACATGCTTCAGCCATGTTTTGTTATTTAAAATCACTTACTACAGCATTAGACCATGATATTTCTTAAAATTCCCTTCCTATGGCCTTCAGTCATTTTTTTTCTTTAAATACCCTTATTATTGCCTTGTACCAAGAATTTCTTCAAATTCTCTTACTATAGCCCTCAGCCATTATTTTGTCAAAATTCCTTTACTATAACCTTCAACAATGAATTCTTTTTGAATTCTATACTATAACCTTTATTCTAGATTTTTGTTAAAATCCTTTTCTTTAGCCCTGAACCAGCATTTTCTTCAAATTCACTTACTTTAGCTTCCAGCCATGATTTTACTTCAATTCCCTTACTATAGCATTCAATTAAGATTTTTTCATATAATTCCCTCACTGTAGCCTTCAGCTCTGATTTTTTTAAAAATTCTCTTACACCATCCTTCAGCCATTATTTTCTTTAAATTCCACTATTGTCGGCTTAAACCTTGAATTTTCCCAAAATTCCTAGTCATTGTTCTTTAGTAAATTCCCTAACTATAGCATTAAACCATGTTTATTCCTAAAATTCCCTTGTAGCCTACAGCAATGAATTTTCTTCTAATTCCATAACTATACTCTTGTGCCAATGAATTTCATCAAATTCTTTAGTAAAACCATTAGTGATCATTTTTGCCAAAAGTCCCTTACTATAGCCTTCAACCATTATTGTACTTCAAATTCTATTACTATACCTTTTTTCCATGTTTTTTTTAAAATTAAACACAATAGCATTCAGCGATAGTTTTTTTAAAATTCTATTACCATAGCCTTTAAGCCATGATTTTACTTTGAATTCCCTTACTATGGCATTCAATTAAGATTTTCATATAATTCCCTCACTATAGCCTTCAGCTCTGATTTTTTAAAAATTCTCTTACACCATCTTTCAGCCATTATTTTCTTTAAATTCCACTATTGTTGACTTAAACCTTGAATTTTCCCAAAATTCCCTAGTCATTGTTCTTTTGTAAATTCCCTAACTATACCATTAAACCATGATTATTCCAAAAATTCCCTTGTTATTGCCTACAGCAATGAATTTTCTTCTAATTCCATAACTATACTCTTGTGCCACGAATTTCATCAAATTCGCTTAGTAAAACCATTAGTGATCATTTTTGCCAAAAGTCCCTTACTATAGCCTTCAACCATTATTTACTTCAAATTCTCTTACTATACCCTTTTTCCATGTTTTTTTTTAAAATTCGCTTACAATAGCATTCAACGATAGTTTTTTTGAAATTCTATTACCATAGCCTTTAAGCCATGACTTTTTCTCTAATTCCCTATAACATTCAACTTTCATTTTTCTTAAAATTCCTTCACTAAACCCTTCAGCTCTGATTTATCTTAAAATATGCTTACTAAAACCTTCTGCATGTTTTCTTATTTAAAATCCCTTACTATATCCTTAAACCAGGATTTTACTTAAAATTCCTTTACAATTGCATTCAACAATGAGTTTTCTTCAAATTCCCTTACTGTAGCATAGTGCCAAAAAATTCTTAAAATTCTCTTACAATAGCAATAAGTCATAAATTTTGTCAAAATTCCCTTACTATTGCCTTCAACCATTATTTCTCTTCAAATTATTTTCTATAACCTTTGGCCATGCATTTTGTTATAATTCCCTTATTATAGCCTATATAAACCACAATTTTCTTTAAATTTGCTTTCTATAGCCTTCAACCTTGATTTTACTTCAAACAACTTACTATAACCTTCAATTATTATTACGCTTAAAATTCCCAAAGAAGAGCTTTCAACTCTGATTTTTCTTAAATTTCTCTTACTAAAATCGTCTGCCATGATTTTCTTCAAAATCCATTACTATAGCCTTAAACCATGATTTTTTTAAATTCCATTTCTATAGCCTTTAGCCTTGAGGTTTCTTCAAATTCCCTTACTATAGCCTTGTGCCACAAATTTCTCCAAATTATCTTTACGATATCCTTCAGTCAGAAGTTTGGTCAAAAGTCCCTTACTATAGCCTTCTACCACTACTTTTCTACTAATTCTCTTACTGTAGCCTTTTTTTCTATGATTTTTTGAAAAAATTCCTTTAATATAGCCTTGAACAATAGTTTTCAACAAATTCTATTACTATAGCCTTTAGCCATGATTTTTCTTAAAAATTCTCTAACTATAGCATTCTGTTTTCATTTTTTCTTAAAATTCGTTACAACCTTCAGCTCTAATTGTTCTTTAAATTCTCTTACTACATGCTTCAGCCATGTTTTGTTATGTAAAATCACTTACTATAGCATTAAACCAGGCTATTTCTTAAAATTCCCTTCCTGTGGCCTTTTGTCATTATCTTTCTTTAAATACCCTTACTATAGCTTGTACCAAGACTTTCTTCAAATTCTCTTTCTCTAGCCTTCCGCCATTATTTTGTCAAAATTCCTTTACTCTAACCTTCAACCATGATTTCTTTTCAAATTCTATACTATAGCCTTTAGCCATGATTTTTGTTAAAATCCTTTTATTGTAACCTTGAACCGCCATTTTCTTCTAATTCACTTACTTTAAGCGTCCACCCATGATTTTTACTTCAAATTTCCTTACTATAGCCTTCAATTAAGATTTTTCATATAATAGCTTTCTGCTCTAATTTTTTAAAAATTCTCTTACTGCAACCTTCAACCATTATTTTCTTTAAATTCCTTTACTGTTGGCTTAAACCTTGAGTTTTCCCAAAATTCCCTAGCCATTGTTTTCTGTAAATTCCCTAACTATGGCCTTAAACCATGATTTTTCCTACACTTCCATTGTTATAGCCTTTTGCAATGATTTTTCTTCTAATTCCATACCTATACCCTTGTGCCACGAATTTCATCAAATTCTCTTACTAAAACCTTTAGTCATAGTTTTTGTCAAAAGTCCCTTACTATAGCCTTCAACCATTATTTTACTTCAAATTCTCTTACTATTGCCTTTTTCCATGATTTTTTTTTAAATTTGCTTACAATAGCATTCAACGATAGTTTTTTTAAAATTTTATTACCATAGCCTTCCGCCATGATTTTTCCTCAAATTCCCTTTAACCTTCAACTTTCATTTTTCTGAAAATTTCTATACTAAGCCCTTCAGCTCTGATTTATCTTAAAATATGCTTACTCAAACCTTCATCATGTTTTCTTATTTAAAATCCCTTACTATATCCTTAAACCATTATTTTACCTAAAATTCCCTTTCAATTGCATTCAACCATGAGTTGTTTCAAATTCCCTTACTATAGCATAGTGCCAAAAAGTTCTTAAAATTCTCTTACAATAGCAATAAGTCATAAATTTTGTCAAAATTCCTTTACTATTGCCTTCAACCATTATTTCTGTTCAAATTCCTTACTAAAACCTTTGGCCATGCATTTTGTTAAAATTCTCTTACTATAGCCTATATAAACCACAGTTTTCTTTATATTTTCTTTCTATAGCCTTCAACCTTGATTTTACTTCAAATCACTTACTATAGCCTTCAATTATGATTTTTCTAAAATTCCCTAAGTATAGCTTTCAGCTCTTATTTTTCTAAAATTTCTCTTACTAAAATCTTCTGCCATGATTTTCTTAAAAATCCATTAGTTTAGTCTTAAACCATGATTTTTTTCAAAATTCCATTACTATAGCCTTCAGCCATAACTTTTCTTCAAATTCCCATACTATAGCCTTGTGCCATGAATTTCTTCAAACTATCTTACCATATCCTTCAGTCAAAATTTTGGTTAAAAGTCCCTTACTATAGCCTTCAACCACTATTTTTCTTCAAATTCTCTTATTATAGCCTTTTTCAACGATTTTTGAAAAAATTCCCTTCATATAGCCTTGAACCGTTGTTTCTTTTAAATTTTATTACTATAGCCTTCAATCATGATTTTTTTGATAATTCCCTTATGCATTCCATTTTAGTTTTTCTAAAAAATCCCTTACTATAGCCTTCAGTTGCGATTTTTATTAACATACTCTTACTACAAGATTCAGCCAAGTTTTCTTATTAAAAATCCCTTGCTATAGCCTTAAACCATGATATTTCTTTATGTTCCCTTCCAATAGCCTTCGTTCATTATTTTTGTTCATATACCTTTACTATAGCCTTGTACCACGAATTTGTTCAAATTCTCTAACTATAGCCTTCAATCATTTTTTTGTCAAAATTCCTTCTCTATAACCTTCAACCATGATTTCTCTTGAAATTCCATAAAATAGCCTTTAGCCATGATTTTTGTTAAAATTCCTTTACTTTAGCCTTGAACCATCATTTCTTCAAATTCCCTTACTATAGATTCCATCCATGATTTTACTTCAAATTCCTTACTATTGCCTTCAATTAAGATTTTTCATATAATTCCCTCACTATAGCCTTCAGCTCTGATTTTTTAAAAATTCTTCTACAACAACCTTCAGCCATTATTATGTTTAAATTCCATTACTATACACTTAAACCTTGAGATTTCCTAAAATTCCCTAGCCATTATTTTCTATTAATTCCCTAACTATATCCTTAAACCGTGATTTTTCCTAAAATTCCTTTGTTATAGCCGTCAGCAATGATTTTTTTTCTTATTCCCAAACTATAACCTAGTGCCACAAATTTCTTCAAATTCTCTTTCTAAAGCCTTTAGTCAAAATATTTTTCAAAACTCCATTACTTTAGCCAATTCTATTACAATAGCCTTCATCCATGATTTATCCACAAATTCCCTTACTATATATAGCCTTCAGTTTTCATTCTTCCTAAACATCCCTTACTATACCCTTCAGCTCTAATTTTTCTTAAAATATACTTACTAAAACCTTCACCCAAGTGTTTTTCCAAAAAATCCCTTACTAGAGTAGTATATCTTGATTTTACTTAAAATTCCCTTACAATAGCATTCAACCATGATTTTTCTCGAAATTCCCTTACTATAGCATTGTGCCAAAAATTTCTTCAAATTCTCTTACAATAGTTATTAGTCATAAATTTTGTCAAAATTCCCTTACATTATCCATCGACCATGATTTCTCTTCAAATTTCTTTCTATAACCTTTGGCCACCATTTTTGTAAAAATTCTCTTCATATAGCCTATAAACCACAGTTTTCATTAAGTTCTATTACTATAGCCTTCAACCATGATTTTACTTCAGATCTCTAACTATAGGCTTCAATAATAATTTTTCTTAAAATTCCCTTAGTATACCTTTCAACTCTGATTTTTCTTAAAATTTTCTTACTAAAATCTTCTGCCATGATTTTCTTTAAAATTAATTACTATAGAATTAACCCACTTTTTATTTTTCTTTAAATTCACTTGCTATAGCGTTCAGCTATAATTTTTCTTAAAATTCTCTTGCTACAAGCATCAGCCAAATTTTCTTATTTAAAATCCCTTATAGCATTAAACATTGATTTTACCTAAAATTCCCTTACAATATCATTCAACCATGAGTTTTCTTCAAAATCCTTTACTATAGAATTGTGCCAAAAATTTCTTGAAATTCTCTTTCAAAAGAAATTAGTCATAAATATTTTAAAATTAAACTTACTATAGCCTCGACCATGATTTTTCTTCATATTCCTTTTTCTTCTTCGTGATGATTTTTGTTAAAATTCCCTTACTATAGCATATAAACAACAATTTTCTTTAAAATTATTTTAGTATAGCCTTCGAACATGATTTTACTTCATATCTCTTCCTATAGCCTTCAATTATGATTTTTCTTAAAATTCCCTTAGTATAACTTTCAGCTTTGATATTTCTTAAAATTCTCTTCGTAAAATCTTCTGCCATGATTTTCTTTAAAATCCATTCCTATAGCCTTAAACCATGATTTTTTTTAAAATTCCCTTACAATAGCCTTCAACTAATATATTTTTTCAAATTCTCTTACAAGAGCCTTTTTTCATGATTTTTTAAAACATTCCTTTAATATATCATTAAATCATAGTATTCTTCAAATTCATTTACTATAGCCTTCAGCCATGATTTTTGTCAAAATTCACTTACTATAGCATTCAGTTTTGATATTTCTTAAAATTCACTAACTATAGCCTTCAGTTGTGTTTTTTCTTATAATTCACTTGCTACAAGCATCATCTATGATTTCTTATTTAAATACCCTTACTATAGGCTTAAACAATGATTTTTTTTTAAAATTCCCTTCTATGGCCTTGGGACATTATTTCTATTTAAATACCCTTACTATAGCCTGGTACCATGAATTTCTTCAAATTCTCTTAAAATAGCCTTCAGTCATTTTTTTGTCAAAATGTTTTCACAATAACCTTCAACCATGATTTCTTTTCAAATTCTATACTATAGCCTTTAGCCATTATTTTTTATAAGATTCTTTTACTATAGCCTTGAACCACCATTTTCTTCAAATTCTCTTTCAATAGCTTCTAGCCAGTATTTTGCTTCAAATTCCCAAACTATAGCCTACAATAAATATTTTACATATAATTCCCCCACTATATCCTTCAACTCTAATTTCCCTTACTATATATAGCCTTCAGTTTTCATTTTTCTTAAAATTCCCTACCTATGCCCTACAGCTCTGATTTTTCTTAAAATACGCTTACTAAAAGCTTCTGCCAAGTTTTTTTCCTTAAAATCCCTTCCTAGAGCAGTAAACCATGATTTTACTTAAAATTCCCTTACAATAGCATTCAACCATGAGTTTTCTTCAAAATCCCTTACTATAGCTTTGTGCCAAAAATTGATTCAAATTCTTTTACTATAGCAATTAGTCATAAATTTTGTCAAAATTCCCTTACCTTACCTTCGACCATGATTTCTCTTCAAATTCCTTTCTATAGCCTTTGGCCATGATTTTGGTGAAAATTCTCCTAATATAGCCTATAAACCACAGTTTTCTCTAAAATCTCTTACTAAAGCTTTCATCCATGATTTTACATCAAATCTCTTACTATATCCTTCAATTATGATTTTTCTTAAAATTCCCTGTGAATAGCTTTCAGCTCATATTTTTTCTTAAAGTTCTCTTACTCAAATCTTCAGCCGTGATTTCTTTTAATATGAATTACTATAACCTTCAACAATGATTTTTCTTAAAGTCCTCTTACTATATCCTTCAGCCATGATTTTTTTTCAAATTCTCTTACTATAGCCTTGTGCCACAAATTTCTTCAAATTATCTTACCATATCCTTCAGTCATAATTTTGGTCAAAAGTCCCTTACTCTTGCCTTCAACCATTATTTTTTATCAAATTTTCTTACTATAGCCTTTTTCCTTGATTTTTGAAAAAATTCTCTTAATAATGCCTTAAACCATAGTTTTCTTCAAATTCGGTTACTATAGCCTTACGCCATGTTTTTTCTTAAAATTCTCTTACATTCATTTTTTTTTTCTTTAAATTCACTTACTATAGCCTTCAGGTGTGATTTTTCTTAAAATTCTTTTGCTGCAAGCATCAGCCAAGTTTTCTTATTTAAAATCCCTTAAAGCCTTAAACAATGATTTTACATAAAATTCCCTTACAATAGCATTCAACCATGAGTTTTCTTCAAATTCCTTTACATAGAATTCTGCAAAAAATTTATTTAAATTCTCTTACAAAAGAAATTAGTCACATATTTTTTTTAAAACTTCCCTTACAATAGCCAAAGACCATGATTTTTTTCTTCAAATTCCTTTCTAATTCGACAATGATTTTTTGTTAAAATTCCCTTACTATAGCCTATAAATCACAATTTTCTTTAAATTATATTACTATAGCCTTCATACATGATTTTACTTGAAATCTATAACTATTGCCTTCAATTGTAATTTTTCTTAAAATGCCCTTAGTATAGCTTTCAGCTTTGATATTTCATAAAATTCTCTTACTAAAATCTTCTGCCATAATCTTCTCTTACAATAGCTATTACTCATAAACTTTATCATAATTCCCTTTACTATAGCCTTCGACCATGGTTTCTCTTCAAATTCCTTTCTATAGCCTTAAATGATGGTTTTAAAAATTTCCTTACCATAGCCTTCAGCCATGATTTTTCTTCAAATTCTTTTACAATAGCCTTGTGCCACAAATTTCTTCAAAAATATCTTACCATATGCTTCAGTCATTATTTTGGTCAAAATTCCCTTAATGTAGCTTTTAACCATTATTTTTTTTCAAATTTTCATACTATAGCCTTTTTCCTATTTTCAAAAAAATTCCCTTAATATAGCCTTACACCGTAGTTTTCTTCATATTCTATTACATTAGCCTTCAGCCATGATTTTTCCTAAAATTTTTTTACTTTGGCATTCAGTTTTGATTTTTCGTAAAATTTACTTACTATACCCTTCAGTAGTGATTATTCATAAATTTCTCTTGCAACGAGCATCATCCAAGTTTTCTTATTTAAAATCTCTTAATATAGCCTTAAACCATGATTTTTTTAAAATTCCCTTACCAAAGCATACAACCCTGAGTTTTCTTCAAATTCCCTTACTCTAGCAATATGCCAAATATTTCTTCAAATTCTCTTACATTAGCAATTTTGAAAAAATTCCCTCCATGATTTCTCTTCAAATTCCTTTCTAAAGCCTTTGGCCTTGATTTTTGTTATGATTCCCTTACTATAGCATATAAACCAAAGTTTTCTTTAAATTCTCTTACAATAGCCTTCTGCCAAGATTTTACTTTAAATATCTTACAGCCTACAATTATGATTTTTCTTAAAATTCCCTTAGCATAGCTTTCGGCTCTGATTTTTCTTAAAATTCTCTTACTAAAATATTCAGCCATGATTTTTTTTAAATCCATTACTATAGTCATAAACAATGAGTTTTCTTAAAATTCCCTTACTGTAGCCTTCAACCATGCTTTTACTTCAAAATCCCTTACTATATAGCCTTGTGCCACGAATTTCTTCAAATTATCTTACCATATCCTTCAATTATAATTTTGGTCAAAAGTCTCTTACTATAGCCTTCAATCAATTATTTTTCTACAAATTTTCTTACTATAGCCTTTTTTTATTTTTAAAAAAATTCCCTTAATATATCCTTCAACAATAATTTTCTTCAAATTATATTACTATAGCCATCAGCCACGATTTTTGGAAAAATTCCCTTACTATTGCATTCAGTTTTGATTTTTCTTAAAATTCACTTTCTATAGCCTTCAGCTTTGTTTTTTCCTATAATTCTCTTCCAACAAGCATCAGCCAAGATTCTTATTTAAATACCCTTACTATAGCCTTAAACGATGATTTTTTAAAAATTTCCTTACAATAGCCTTCTGCCATGATTTTTTTTCAAATTCTTTTATAATAGCCTTGTGCCACAAATTTATTCAAAAATATCATACCATATGCTTCAATCTTTATTTTGGTCAAAATTCCCTTAATAGAGCTTTCAACCATTTTTTTTCTTCAAATTTTCTTACGATAGCCTTTTTCCTATATTTTTGAAAAAATTCCATTAATATAGCCTTAAATCGTAGTTTTCTTAAAATTCTATTACATTAGCTTTCAGCCAAGATTTTTCTTAAAATTTTCTTACTTTCGCATTCAGTTTTAATTTTTCGTAAAATTCACTTACTATACCCTTCAGCAGTGATTATACTTAAATTTTTCTTGCAACGAGCATCATCCAAGTTTTTTTATTTAAAATCCCTTACTATAGCCTTAAACCATGATTTTTCTTAAAATTCCCTGGCCAAAGCATTCAACCCTGAGTTTTCTTCAAATTCCCTTACTATATCATTGTGCCAAAAATTTCTTCAAATTCTCTTACATTAGCAATTTTGACAAAATTCCCTTGCTATATAGCCTTCGATCATGATTTCTCTTCAAATTCCTCCCTATAGCCTTTGACCTTGATTTCGGTGAAAATTCCCTTGCTATAGCCTATAAACCAAAGTTTTCTTTAATTCTCTTACTATAGCCTTAAGCCATGATTTTAGTTTAAAACTCTTACTAAAACCTACAATTATGATTTTTCTTAAAATTTCCTTAGTATAGCTTTCAGCTCTGATTTTTCTTAAAATTCTCTTACTAAAATCTTCTGCCATGATTTTCTTTAAAATCCATTACTATAGCCATAAACCTTGAGTTTTCTTAAAATTTCCTTACCATAGCCTTCAGCCACGATTTCTTTTCAAAATCCCTTACTATGGCCTTGTGCCACGAATTTCTTCCAATTATCTTACCATATCCTTCAGTTATAATTTTGGTCAAAAGTCCCTTACTATAGCCTTCAACCATTTTTTTCTTCAAATTTTCTTACTCTAGCCTTTTTTTATTTCTTAAAAAATTCCCTTAATATATCCTTAAACCTTAGTTTTCTCCAAATTCTATTACTATAGCTAGCCTTCAGCCATGTTTTTTCTAAAAATTTTCTTGCTATTGCATTCAATTTTGATTTTTCTTAAAATTCAGTTACAATAGACTTTAGCTGTGTTTTGCTTATAATTCTTTTGCTACATGCATCAGCCAAGATTTCTTTTTTAAATACCCTTACTATTGCCTTAAACTGTGATTTTTTAAAAATTCCCTTACTATTGCCTTCAGCCATGATTTTTTTTCAAATTCTTTTTCAATAGCCTTGTGCCACGAATTTCTTGAAAAATATCTTACCACATGCTTCAGTGATAATTTTGGTCAAAAGTCCCTTACTATAACTGATGCGATCTCAGCTAATCACTTGCAAGAGGATTAATCAATGTAATATAGACTTATGTAAGTCCGAATATCGTCCCACAAGGACCAAGCCAGTAGTTAATTGCTTTTTGAGTAACAATTCAAAGTTTGAGTATCTTGGATAAAACACTTATCCAAAACAGAAGTTTTAAACTAAACAACTACTTGAAACAAGTTGAGAAAAAAAAGCTTTTGAGGAATTTCACTGAGGAGAGAAGACGTTGGGAATCCAATTCCCTCCCTAGGCACTTATGAGATTGAATAAAAATTAAGTTTTGGAAATTAATTTTTGACGAGCTTATAAAACCATGGCTACAATCCGCATCGGCATCACCTTTTCTATCTCCTAGAGTAAACTAGTTGTCATAATCGACTCTACTTGATAGCATAAACATGAAGCTCATTGACCCTACCTATAGTCGAGAATCAGGTCTTGTGTCATAGGTAGATCAAACCAATCCAGTAGGGTATTACTCTAAGGTCGAGGATTAACCCTAAGATTAGTTGATCTACCTAGTGTATGAACTCAAAAATATATTGTATATCCTATCAACATATCTTACCTTAAGTCTAGCTTCACCTTATAGCCAGTATATCGCAGGATAGGAAGTATGAATCAAGAATAAACAACACAGGAATAATCATTCATGCACCAAATTGAAACCAAATAAAATATAATGTATCAATCTCATTACATGCCTAGGGAGTCATGGACTCCCAACTACAGACGACTACTCCATACTGGAAATATAAACACGAATTATGGTTTTAATAACAGCCATAAAAGAATAAAGACAACTAAGCACAGAAACTCCTTGAAGAGGACTGCACCTAGTCACCTTTGCTCCTTGACTGAAATCTCCACCTTTCTTACTCAAAGCACCCAGAGGTCGTGTAAGACTCCATCTGGACCTTCTCCTCTCTCTTAACTAAAGAATAAAGTTGGAAATTGAACTAAAAACTGAATGCCCTACACCCTTCCTCAGACCTCTTTTTATAGTGGTTCTGCTGCCTAGGCCTAGTAATTTGGTCTCTGTCCACAGGTATAAAGTATGCCTTTCCAACCTCAGAATTGGATGAAATTACACACGAACCTTCCTTCCATGGTCCTTTCCTTGAGTACGAAAATTTAGTTCAATCTGAGTTAGTCAACTTGAGATATGATGTTGAGAAGTTGGATTGCTTCTGCTGCCAATTTCTGCACTGGGTCCACCACTTTGAAATTATAAAACTCTAAAAACCCGACTTGGATTGACCTGAATTTTTGTGATATGATCCTAAATATCCTCAGGAATCTTCAGTCCAAATTTGGGTTCAATTGGGAATCTGGAACTCCAGATATTCTCTTCTTAAAACTCGAATTTATCTTCTCTTCTGGCAGCAGTTTCCTTCTTTATATTGAACTTCACTTCTTGGTCATTCAAAACACCTAGGACTCGAGCAAAATTCCTTAGAATCTTCGTGGATACCTTCCTTAGGCACTTAGGACTTCTTTTCCCAAGTTTGGGCTTCATTAATTGTCATGATCCCAAGATTTTTGTGACTTTGAGTAGCTGAGTCATCGGCTTGATCTTGCCACTTGGAGCAGAGTTCTATCTAAGTCTGGAAATGTCCATCCAAACCGTGCGAAGTTAGGAGACTTCTTGGCGGAAGCGCCATATTTTTTGTAGTAGTGGTGGCGGCAGCCACTCCTTAGACTTTTCATTGGTCCCCATAATGGCAACTCTTGTTTCTGTATTCAACAGCTCTTTGGTGCTTTCATGCTATCTTTGTGTGAGGTAGCGCCAGTCCCTTGGCGTGGTAGTGCCCTCCGAAGGCGCGATCGCGCCACTTCACATTCCCCAACCGTTGGCTTTCATGTTCGTTAAGTCGTTGGGAATTTTTCTCCTTTATTTTGAACTTTTGAATATTTTCCCAGCGCGGTGGCGCCGATTATGGCGCGGACACGCCATCCTTCTTTTTGGTTTCTTTTGCTCATTTTTCCTCTGTTTTTGCTCCAAATCCAGTTTTTCTTCTTCCACTGGGTACCTGAGGCACAAAACATGAAATTGAGTCATATTGTTAGGTTTTATACTAAGAATTGACTCAGAATTAGATTTTTCACTCAATTTTTATGCCTAAAGATAGTGTCTTTTAGACTCTTATCAATAACCTTTAACAATTATTTTTCATCAAATTTTCTTACAATAGCCTTATTCCCTAATTTTTGAAAAAATTCCTTAATGTAGCTTTAAACCATATTTTTCTTCAAATTCTATTACAATAGGCTAAAGCCATGAACTTTCCTTAAATTCTGTTATTAAAGCATTCAGTTTTGATTTTTCTAAAAATTCACTTACAATAGCATTCAACCATGAGTTTTCTTCAAATTCCCTTACTATAGCATTGTTCCAAAATTTTCTTCAAATTCTTTTACAATAGCAGTTAGTCATAAATTTTGTCAAAATTCCCTTGTTATAGCCTTCGACGAAGAGTTCCGTTCAAACTCCTTTCAATAGCCTTTGTCCTTAATTTTTGTGAAAATTCCATTATTATAGCCGATAAACCATAGTTTTCTTTAAATTCACTTACTATAGCCTTATGCTGTGATATTTCTTATAATTCTCTTGCTACAAGCTTCAGCCAAGTTTTTTTATTTAAAATCCCTTACTATAGCCTAAAACAATGATTTTTCTTAAAATCACCTTACAATACTATTTAACCTTGAGTTTTCCTAATTTTCCCTCATTATAGCATTGTGCCAAAATTTTCTTTAAATTCTCTTACAATAGCAATTATTCATAATTTGTTTCAAAATTCCCTTGCGATAGCCTTCGACCATGATTTCTCATTAAATTCATTTATGTTGCCTTTGACCTTGATTTTTGTGAAAATTTCCTTACTATAGCCTATAAACAATTGTTTTCTTTAAATTCACTTACTATAGCCTCTGCTGTGATTTTTTTGATAAAGCCCTTGCTACAAGCATCGGCCAAGTTTGCTTATTGAAATTCCCTTACAATTGCCTTAAACCATGATTTTTTTTAAAATTCCCTTACTGTAGCCTTCAGACAAAATTTTTCTTCAAATTCCTTTGCAATAACCTAGTGCCACAAATTTCTTCAAAAATATATTACCATATGCTTCAGTCATTATTTTGGTTAAAAGTCCCTTACTATAGCTTTTTACCTTAATTTTTCTTCAAATTTTCTTACTATAGTCTTTTTCCTTTATTTTTGAAAAAATTCTCTTAATATAGCCTTAAATCGTAGTTTTCTTCAAATTATATTACAATAGCCTTCAACCATGATTTTTCTTTAAATTCTCTTCCTATAGAATTCAGTTTTGATTTTTCTTAAAATTCACTTACTATACCCTTCAAAAGTGATTATTCTTAAAATTCTCTTGCAACAAGCATCCACCAAGTTTTCTTATTTAAAATCCCTTACTATAGCCTTAATCCTTGATTTTTCTTAAAATTCCCTTACAATAGCATTCTACCAGGAGTTTTCTTCAAATTCCCTTACTATAGCATTGTGCCAAAAACTTCGTCAAATTCTTTTACAACAACAATTTTGTCAAAATTCTCTTGCTATAGCCTTCGACCATGATTTCTATTCAAATTCCTTTATATAACCTTTGACCTTGATTTTTGTGAAAATTGCCTTACTGTAGATTATAAACCACAGTTTTCTTTAAATTGTCCTTCTATAGGCTTCAGCCAAGATTTTACTGCAAATCTCTTACTATAGCCTTCACTTATGTTTTTTTTTCCTTAAATTTATTGAGTATAGCTTTCAACTCTGATTTTTCTTAAAATTCTCTTAAAAAATCTTCAGCCATGATTTTTTCTTTAAAATTCATTACTATATCATTAAACCTTGATTTTTCTTAAAATTCCGTTACTGTAGCCTTGTGCGCTAATTTCTTTAAATTATCTTACCATATCCTTCAGTCATAATTTTGGTCAAAAGTCCCATACTATAGCCTTCAACCATTATTTTTTTCTTCAAATTTTCTTACTATAGCCTTAAACCATATTTTTCTTCAAATCCTATTACATTAGCCTTTAGCCATCATTTTTCTTATAATTCTCTTACTAAAGCATTCAATTTTGATGTTTCTTAAAATTCACTTGTTGTACCCATCTGCAGTGATTATTCTTAAAAATTCACTTGCAACAAGCATCAGTCAAGTTTTCTTATTTAAAATCCCCTACTATATCCTTAAACCTTGATTTTTCTTAAAACTCCTTTACAATAGCATTCAACCATGAGTTTTCTTCAAATTCCCTTACTATAGCATTGTGCCAAAAATTTCTTCAAATTCTCCTACAATAGCAATTAGTCATAAAATTTGGCAAATTCCCTTGTGATAGCCTTCAACCATCAGTTCTCTTCAAATTCCTTTCTATAGCCTTTGGCCCTGAGTTTTGTGAAAATTCCCTTACTGTAGCCTATAAACCATAGTTTTCTTTAAATTCACTCACTATAGGCTTCTGCTGTGATTTTTCTTATATTTCTCTTGCTACAAGCATTAGCCAAGTTTTCTTATTTAAATTCCCTTACTATAGCCTTAAACCATGATTTTGTTTTAAATTCCCTTACGCTAGCCTTCAGCCATGATTTTTTTTCAAATTCCTTTACAATAGCCTAGTGCCACAAATTACATAAAAAATATCTTACCATATGCTTCAGTCATTATTTTGGTCAAAAGTCCCTTACTATAGCTTTGTACCATTATTTTTCTTCAAATTTTTTTACTATAGCCTTTTTCCTTGAAATTTGAAAAAAATCCCTTTATATTGCCTTAAACCCTACTTTTCTTCAAATCCTATAACAATAGTCTTCAGCCATGATTTTTCTTAAAATTTTGTTACTATAGCATTCAGTTTTGATTTTTCTTAAAATTCACTTACTATACCCTTCAATAGTGATTATTCTTAAAATTCTCTTGCAACAAGAATCAGCCAAGTTTTCTTATTTAAAATCCCTTACTATAGCCTTAAACCTTGATTTATCTTAAAATTCTCTTACAATTGCATTCAACCATGAGTTTTCTTCAAATTCCCTTACTATAGCATTCTGCCAAAAATTTCTTCAAAATTTCTTACAATAGCAATAAGTCATAAATTTTGTCAAAATTCCCTTTCTATTGCCTTCGACCATGATTTCTCTTCAAATTCCTTTCTATACACTTTGGCCTTGATTTTTTTGAAAATTCCCTTACTATAGCCTTTAAACCATAGTTTTCTTTAAATTCAAATACTGTAGCCTTCAGCTGAGATTTTTTTTATAATTCTCTTGCTACAACCATCAGCCAAGTTTTCTTATTTAAATTCCCTTTCTATAGACTTAAACCATAATTTTTTAAAAAATTCCCTTACTAAAGCCTTCAGCCATGATTTTTCTTCAAAATTCCTTTAAAATAGCTGAGTGCCACAAATTTCATCAAAAATATCTTACCATATGCTTCAGTTATTATTTTTGTCAAAAGTTTGTTACAATAGCTTTCAACCATATTTTTCTTCAAATTTTTTTACTGTTGCATTTTTCTTTGATTTGTGAAAAATTCCCTTAATATACCATTAAGCCGTTGTTTTTTACAAATTCTATTACAATAGCTTACAGCCATGATTTTTCTATAGCCTAAAACGATGATTTTTCTTAAAATTCCCTTACTATAGCCTTCAGCTATGATTTTTCTTCGAATTTCCTTACTATAACCTTGTGCCACGAATTTCCTCAAATTATCTTACCAAATCCTTCAGTCATACATTTGGATAAAATTACATATTGTAGCCTTCAACCATTATTTTTCTTCAAATTTTCTTACTGTAGCCATTTTTTTTTAAAAAATGCCCATAATATAGCCTTAAACAATGATTCTTCAAATTCTATTACTAAAGCCTTCAACACGATTTTTCTTAAAATTTCTTACTATAGCATTCAAGTTTGATTTTTCATAAAGTTCACTTACTATAGCCTTCAGTTATGATTTATCGTATAATTCTCTTGCTACAACCATCAGCCAAGTTTTCTTATTTAAAACATCTTACTATAGCCTTAAACCATGATTTTACTTAAAATACCCATACAATAGCATTTAACCATGAGTTTTCTTCAAATTCCCTTTCAATAGCATTGTGCAAAAAATCTCCTCAAATTCTCTTACAATTGGAATTAGTCATAAATTTTGTAAAAATTCAATTGCAATTGCCTTCGACCATGATTTCTCTTGAAATTCCATTCTATTGACTTTGGGCATGATTTTTATTAAAATTCCCTTACTGTAGCCTATAAACAAAAATTTTCTTTAAATTCTCTTACTATAGCCTTCTACCATGATTTTACAACAAATCTCTTACTATAGCCTTGAATTATGATTTTTGTTAAAATTCATTTAGTATAGGTCTCAAATATAATTTTTCTTAAAATTCCCTTATTGTTGCCTTCAGCCATGATTTTTCTTCAAATTATCTTTCTATTGCCTTCTGCCAAGAATTTCTTCAATTTATCTTACCATATGCTTCAGTCACAATTTTTGTCAAAAGTAATTTACAATGGCCTTCAACCAATATCTTTCACCAAATTTTCTTACTATAGCCTTTTTCCATGATATTTTAAAAAATTCCATTAATATAGCCATAAACCATTGTTTTCTTCAAATTCAATTATTATAACCTTTAGCATTGATTTTCCTTAAAATTTTCTTACTATAGCATTCACTTTTGATTTTTCTTAAAATTCACTTACTATACCCTTCAGCTATGATTTTTCATAAAATTATCTTGCAACAAGCATCAGCCAAGTTTGCTTATTTAAAATCCATTATTATAGCCTTAAATAAATGTTTTTTTCTTAAAAATCCCTTACTATAGCCTTGTGCCACAAATTTTTTAAAATTATCTTACCATATCCTTCAGTCATAATTTTGGTCAAAAGTCCCTTACTGTATTCTTCAACCATTATTTTTCTTCAAATTTTCACGTTATAGCCTTTTTCCATGATTTTTTAAAAAATTCCTTTAATATTGCCCTAAACCATAGTTTTCATAAATATCGCTTACTATAGCCATCAGCTATGATTTTTCTTCAAATTCCCTTACTATAGCCTTGTGCCACGAATTTCTACAAATTATCTTATCAAATCCGTCAGTCATGCATTTGGTCAAAATTACTTACTATAGCCTTCAACCATTATTTTTCTTTACTATAGCCATTTCCATTATTTTTTAAAAAAATGCTTTTAATATAGTCTTAAACCATTGTGTTCTTCAAATTCCATTACTATAGCATTCAGCCACAATTTTTCTTCAAATTTTCTTACTATAGCATTCAGTTTTGATTTTTCTTCAAGTTCACTTACTATAGCCTTGAGCAGAGATTTTTCTTATAATTCTCTAGCTGCGGCCATCATCCAAGTTTTCTAATTTATAACTTCTTACTATAGCCGTAAACCATGATTTTACTTAAAATTCCCTTACAATAGCATTCAACCATGAGTTTTCATCAAATTCCCTTACTATAGCATTGTGGTAAAAATTTCTTTAAATTCTCTTACAATTGCAATTAGTCATAAATTTTGTCAAAATTCCATTGCTATAGCCTTCGACCATGATTTCTCTTCAAATTCCTTTCTATAGACTTCGGCCTTGATTTTTGTTAAAATTTCCTTACTATAGTCTATAAACCAAAATTTTCTTTAAATTCTCTTAATATAGCATTTAGCCATGATTTTACATCTAATCTCTTACTATAGCCTTCAATTATGATTTTTATTAAAATTCTTTTAGTATAGGTTTCAGCTCTGATTTTTCTTAAAATTCCTTTACTATTATCTTTAGCCATGATTTTTTTAAATATTCGTTTACTATAGCCTTTAACAACCATTTTCTTCAAACTCTCTTACTAAAGCTTCAAGCCATAGTTTTACTTCAAACTCCCTTACTATAGCCTTCAATTAATATTTTTGATATAATTTCCTCACAATTGCCTTTAGCTCCGATTTCTTAAATATTCTCATAGTACAACCTTCTGCCATTATTTTCTTTAAATTCCATTACTATAGCCTTAAACCATGAGTTTTCCTAAAATTCCATAGACATTATTTTATTTAAATTCCCTAACTATATCCTTAAACCATGATTTTTCCTAAAATTCCTTTTCTATAGCCTTCAACAAAGCTTTTTCTTCTAATTCCCTAATGATAGCCTGGTGCCATGAATTTCTTCAAATTCTCTTACAAAAGCCTTTAGTCATAATTTTTGTCAAAAGTCCCTTACTATTGCCTTCAACCATCGTTTTCATAGAATTCTATTACAATAGCCTTCATCCATGATTTATCCTCAAATTCCCTTACTATATATAGCCTTCAGTTTTCATTTTTCTTAAACTTCCCATACTATACCCTTCAACTCAGAGTTTTTTTAAATTACGCTTACTAAAACCTTCAGTTATGTTTTTTTCCATAAAATCCCTTACTGGAGCAGTAAAACATGATTTTACTTAAAATTCCCTTACAATAGCATTCAACCATGAGTTTTCTCCAAATTTACTTACTATAGCATTGTGCCAAAAATTTCTTCATATTCTCTTACAATTGTTATTAGCCTTAATTTTTTTCAAAATTCCCTTTCTATAGCCTTCGACCATGATTTCTCTTCAAATTCCCGTCTAAAGCCTTTGGCCAAGATTTTTCTAAAAATTCTCATAATATAGCCTATAAACCACAGTTTTCTTTAAATTCTCTTACTCTAGCCTTCATCCATGATTTTACGTGAAATCTCTTACTATATCCTTCAATTATGATATTTTTTAAAAAATCCCTTGGTATAGCAACTGTTCTGATTTTTCTTAAAAATTTTTTACTAAAATCTTCTACCATGATTTCCTTTAAAATCAAGTACTATAGCCATAACCATGATTTTTCTTAAAGTTCGCTTACTATAGCTTTCAGCCATGATTTTTCTTCAAATTCCCTTACTATAGCCTTGTGCCACGACTTTCATCAATTTATCGTACCATATCATTCAGACATAATTTTGGTCAAAACTCCCTTACTATAGCCTTCAACCATTATTTTTCTTCAAATTCTCTTACAATAGCCTTTTTTCATGATTTTTTAAAAAATTCCCTTAATGGAGCCTTTAACCATAGTTTTATTCAAATTCAATTACAATACCCATCAGCCATGATTTTTCTTAAAATTTACTATGGCATTCAATTTTAATGTTTCTTAAAATTCACTTATTACAGCCTTCAGCTATGATTTTTCTAAAAATTCTCTTGCTACAAGCATCAACAAAGTTTTCTTTTTTAAAATCCGTTACTGTAGCCTTAAACCAAGAATTTACTTAAAATTCCCTTACAATAGATTTTAACCATGAGTTTTCATCAAAATCCCTTACTATAGCCTAAAATTTCTAAAAATTCTCTTACAGTAGCAACTTGTCATAAATTTTATCAAAATTCCATTACTAGCCTTCGACCATGATTTCTCTTAAAAATCCTTTCTATAGCCTTTGGCCTTGATTTTTGATAAAATTCCCGTACTATATCCTATCAATCAAAATTTTCTTTAAATTCTCTTACTATTGTCTTCATCCATGATTTTACTTCAAATTTCTTACTATAGCCTTAAATTATCAATTTTCTTAAAATTCCCACATTATAGCTTCCAGCTCTGATTTTTCTTAAAATACTCTTTCTAAATTCTTCAGCCATGATTTTCTTTATATTCCATTACTATAGCAGTAAACCATGATTTTTCTTAAAATTCCCTTAAAATAGCATTTAGCCAAGATTTTTCTTCTAATTCCCTTTCTATAGCCTTGTCCACGAAATCCATCAAATTACCTTACCATATCCTTCAGTCATAATTTTGGACCAAAGTCCCTTCCTATAGCCTTCAATCATTAATTTTCTTAAAATTCTCTTGTTGTAACCTTTTTCCAAGATTATTGAAAAAAATCCCTTAATATTCCCTCAAACCATTGTTTTCTTCAAATGCTATTACAATAGCCTTCAGCCATGATTTTTCTTAAATGTCACTTACTATAGCATCCAGTTTTGATTTTTCTTAAAATTCACTTGCTACAACGTTCAGCTGTGATTGTTCTGAAAATTCTCTTGCTACAAGCATAAGCCAAGTTTTCTGATTTAAAATCCCTTATAGCCATAAAATGTGATTTTACTTAAAATCCCCTTACAATAGCATTCTACCATGAGTTTTCTTCAAATTCCTTTACTATAGAATTGTACGAAAAATTTCTTCAAATTCTCTTACAATTGCAATTAGTCATAAAATATTTCAAAATTCCCTTACAATAGCATTCAATGATTATTTTTCTTCAAATTTTCCTAAAACTCTTTTTTTTGTTTTTTAAAAAATTGCCTTAATATAGCCTCAAACCGTAGTTGTCTTCAAATTCTATTACTATAACCTTCAGCAACGATTTTATTAAAAATTTTCTTAATATTACATTCAGTTTTAATTTTGCTTAAAATTCACTTACATATCCTTCAGCTGTGTTTTTTCTTATAATTCTCTCGCTAAAAGTATCAGCCAAGTTTTCTTATTTAAATACCGTTACTATACCATTGAACCAAGATCTTTTAAAAATTCTCTTTCCATAGCCTTCAGCCATGATTTTTCTTCAAATTCCTTTTCTATTGCCTTGTGTCACGAATTTCTTAAAAAATATATTCCCATATGCTTCTGTGATAATTTTGGTCAAAAGTCCCTAACTATAGCCTTCAATAATTATGTTCTTCAAATTTTCTCACTATAACCTTTTTCCTTTATTGTTGAAAAAAAATCCTTAATTTAGCTTTTAACCTTATTTTTCTTCAAATTCCATTTACAATAGCCATAAGCCATAATTTTTTTCAAAAATCTCTTACAAAACCATTCAGTTTTGATTTTTCTTAAAATTCACTTACTATACCCTTCGGCAGTGATTATTCTAAAAGATTGCTTGCAACAAGCATCAGCCAAGTTTTCTTATTTAAAATCCCTTACTATTGCCTTAAACTATGATTTTTCTTAAAATTCCCTTTCCATAGCATTCAACCATGAGTTTTCTTCAAATTCCCATACTATAGCATTGTGCCAAAAATTTCTTCAAATGCTATTAGAATTGCAGTTAGTCATAAATTTTGTCAAAATTCCTTAGCTATAGCTTTTGACCTTGATTTCTCTTCAAATTCCTTTCAATAGCCTTTGACCTTGACTTTTGTGAAAATTCACCTACTATAGCCTATAAACCATAGTTTTCTTTAAATTCACTTTCAATAGCTTTCAGCTATGATTTTCCTAATAATTCTCTTGCTACGAGAATCAGCCAAGTTTTCTTATTTAAATTACATTACTATAGCCCAAAACCATACCATACTAAGATTCCTGTACTATAGCCTTCAACCATGATTTTTCTTCTAATTCCTTTAAAATAGCTTTGTGCCACAAATTTATTCAAAAACATCTTACCATAAGCTTCAGTCACTATGTTGGTCAAAAGTTCATTAATACAGCATTCAACTATTATTTTTCTTTAAATTTTCTTACTATAGCCTTTTTCCTATATTTTTGAAAAGGTTCCCTTAATATAGCCTTAACAGTAGTTTTCTTCAAATTCTATTACAATAGCCGTCAACCATTATTTTTCTTAAAATTCTCTCACTATGCATTCAGTTTTGATTTTTCTTAAAATTCACTTACTATACCTTTCAGCAGAGATTATTCTTAAAATTCACTTGCAAAATGTATCAACCAAATTTTCTTATTTAAAATCCATTATAATAGCCTTAAACCATGATTTTTCTTAAAATTCTCTTACAATAGAATTCAACCATGAATTTTCTTTAAATTTCCTTACAATAGCATTATGTCAAAAAATTCTTCAAATTTCCTTACTATAGCATTATGTCAAAAAATTCTTCAAATTCTATAGCAATAGAAATTTTGTTAAAATTCCCATGCAAATTATAATAGCCTTAGACCATGATTTCTCTTCAAATTCCTTTCTCTAGCCTTCGGCCTTGATTTTTTGGAAAACTCCCTTACTATAGCCTATAAACCTTAATTTTATTTAAATTCTCTTATTATAGCGTTCAGCCAAGATTTTACTTCAAATCTCTTACAATTGCCTTCAATTATGATTTTTTTAAAATACCCTTAGTTTAGCTTTAAGCTCTAATTTTTCTTCAAATTCTCTTACTAAAATCTTCAGCCATGATTTTCTTTAAAATCCATTACTATAGCCATAAACCATGATTTTTTTAAAATTCCCTTGTTATAGCATTCAGGCATGATTTTTCTTCAAAATCCCTTACTATAGCCTTGTGCCATGAATTTCTTCAAATTATCTTACCATATCTTTCAGTTATAATTTTTGTCAAAAGTCTCTTACTTTAGCCTTCAAACATTATTTTTCATCAAATTTTCTTACTATAGCTTTTTTCTTAGTTTTTAAAAAAATTCCTTAATATACCCTTAAACCATAGTTTTCTTCAAATTTTATAACTATTGCCTTCAGCCATGATTTTTTTAAAAATTCTCTTACTACTGCATTCTCTTTTGATTTTTCTTAAAATTCACTTACTATAGACTTCAGTTGGATTTTTTTCTTATAATTTTCTTACTATAGCCTTAAACCAGGATTTTTTTAAAATCCCTTACTATAGCCTTTAGCCATGATTTTTTTTCAAATTCCTTTACAAAAGCCTTGTGACACAAATTTCATCAAAAATATATTACCATATGCTTCAGTCATTATTTTGGTCAAAAGCCTCTTACTAGAGCTTTCAACCATTATTTTTCTCCAAATTTTCTTACTATAGCCTTTCCCTATATTTTTGAAACTATTCCATTAATATAGCCATAAATCGTATTTTTCTTCAAATTCTAAAGGAAAGCCTTCAGCCATGATTTTTCTTAAATTTTTCTTACTATGGCATTCAAATTTGATTTTTCATAAAATTCACTTACTGTACCCTTCAACAATGATTATTCTTAAAATTCTCTTCCAGCGAGCATCAACCAAAATTTCTTATTTAAAATCCCCTACTATAGACTTAGCTTAAAATTCTCTTACATTAGCATTCAACCCTGATTTTTCTTCAAATTCCCTTCCTATAACATTGTGCCAAAACAATTTTCAAATTCTCTTACATTAGCAATTTTGTCAAAATTCCCTTCTGATATAGCCTTCAACCATGATTTCTCTTCAAATTCCTTTCTAAAGCCTTTGGCCTTGATTTTTGTATAAATTCCCTTCCTACAGCCTTACAACCACAGTTTTCTTTAAATTCTCTTACTTTTCAGCAAAGATTTTACTTCAAATCTCATACTATAGCCTTCAATTATGATTTTTCTTAAAATTCTCTTAGAATAGCTTTCAGCTATGATTTTTCTTAAAATTCTCTTACTAAAATCTTCAGCAAAGATTTTCTTTAAAATCCATTACAATAGCCATAACCATGATTTTTCTTAAAATTCCATTACTATATCCTTCAGCCATGATTTTTCTTCAAAATCCCTTATAATAGCCTTGTGCAACGAATTTCTTCAAATTATCTTTCCATATCCTTCAGTCATAATTTTTGTCAAAAGTCCCTTATTATACCATTCAACCATTAGTTTTTTTCAAATTTTCTAACTATAGCCTTTTTTCTTTTTAATCCCTTACTATAGCTTTAAACCATAGTTTACTTCAAATTCTATTACTACAGCCTTCTGCCACAATTTTTCTAAAAATTCTCTTACAATAACATTCAATTTTGATTTTTCCTAAAATTCACTAACAGTGTTTTTTTTTATAATTCTCTTGCTACAAGCATTAGCCAAGATTTCTTATTTAAATACCCTTACTATAACCTTAAACCATGATTTTTTTTAATTTCCCTTACTGTAGCCTTCAGCCATAATTTTTCTTCAAATTCTTTTTCAATAGCCTTGTGCCACGAATTTCTTCAAAAATATCTTACCACTTGCTTCAGTGATAATTTTGGTCAAAAGTCCCTTACTATAGCCTTTACTATAGCTTTTTTACTTATTTTTGAAAAAAATTCCTTCAAATAGACTTAAACCATATTTTTTTTCAAATTCTATTACAATAAGCTAAAGCCAGGAATTTTCTTTAAATTCTCTTACAAAAGCATTCAGCTTTGATTTTACTAAAAAGTCACTTACAATAGCATTCAACCGTGAGTTTTCCTCAAATTCCCTTACTATTGCATTGGGCCAAAAATTTTATCAAATCCTCTTACAATAGCAATTAGTCATAAATTTTGTCAAAATTCCCATGCCATAGCCTTCAACCATGATTTTTGTTCAAATTCCTTTCTATTGCCTTTGGCCTTGATTTTTGTGAAAATTCCCATACTATAACCTTTGAGCCATAGTTTTCTTTAAATTCACTTTCATATCCTTCAACTGTGATTTTTCTTATAATTCTCTAGCTACAAGCATCAGCGAAGTATTCTTATTTAAATTCCTTTACTATAGCCTAAAACCATGATTTTTCTTAAAATTCCCTTACTATAGCCTTTGGCCATGATTTTTTTTCAAATTCCATTACATTAGCCTTGTACCAAAAATTTCTTCAAAAATATCTTACCAAATGCTTCAATCATTATTTTGGTCAAAAGTTCTTTAATATAGTTTTTAACCATTATTTTTCTTCAAATTTTCTTACTATAGCCTTTTTCCTATATTTTTGAAAAAGTTCCCTTAATATGGACTTAAACCATAGTTTTCTTCAAGTTCTTTTACAATAGCCTTCTGCCATGATTTTTCATAAAATTCTCATAAATAGCATTCAGTTTTGATTTTTCTTAAAATTTGCTTATGTTACCCTTCAACAGTGATTATTCTTAAAATACTCTTACAACATCCATCAACCAAATTTTCTTATTTAAAATCCCATACTATAGCCTTAAACCATGATTATTCTAAAAACTCCCTTACAATAGCATTCACCCATGAGTTTTCTTCAAATTTCCTTACTATAGCATTGTGCCAATAAATTCTTCAAACTCTCTTATAATAGAAATTTTGACAAAATTCCTTGCAATATAGCCTTCGACCTTGATTTCTCTTAAAATTCCTTTCAATAGCCTTTGGCCTTGATTTTTGTGAAAATTACCTTACTATAGCCTATAAACCACAGTTTTCTTTAAATTCTCTTACTATAGCCTTCAACCAAGATTTTACTTCAAATCTCTTACTATAGCCGTCAATTATGATTTTTCTTAAAATTCCTTTTGTATAGCTTCCTGCTCTGATTTTTCATAAAATGCCCATATTATAGCCTTCAGCCATGATTTTTCTTCAAAGTCCCTTACTATAGCCTTGTGCCACGAATTTCTTTAAATTATCTTAACATATCTTTCTGTCATATTTTTTGTGAAAAGTCCCTTACTATAGCCTTCAACTATTACTTTTCTTATATTTTCCTTACTATTGCCTTTTTAAAAAAAAAAAAAAATCTTCTCCTAATATAGCCTTAAACCATTGTTTTCTTCAAATTCAATTACTATAGCCTTCAGCGACGATTTTTGTAAAAATTCTTTGACTATTGCATTCAGGTTTGATTGTTCTCAAAATTCACTTACTATAGCCTTCAACTGTGTTTTGTCTTATAATTCTCTTGCTACAAGCATCAGCCAAGATTTCTTATTTCAATACCCTTACTATAGCCTTAAACCATAATTTTTTTAAAATTCCCTTACTATAGCCTTCTGCCTTTATTTTTCTTCAAATTTTGTTTCTATAGCCTTGTGCCACGAATTTCCTGAAAAATATCTTACCGTATGCTTCAGTGATAATTTTGGTGAAAAGTCCCGCACTCTAGCCTTCAACCATTACTTTTCATCAAATTTTCGTACTATAGCCTTTTTCCTTGATTTTTAAAGAAAATTCCTTAATATAGTCTTAAATCATATTTTTCTTCAAATTCTATTATAATTGCCTCAAGCCACAATTTTTCTTAAAATTCTGTTACTAAATCAATTAGTTATGATTTTTCTAAAAATTCACTTTCTATACCCTTTAGCTATGATTATTCTTAAAGATTGCTTGCAACAAGCATCAGCCAAGTTTTTTTATTTAAAATCCCTTACTATAGACTTAAACCTTGATTTTTCTAAAAATTCCCCTACAATAGCATTCAACCATAAGTTTTCTTCAAATTCCCTTATTATAGCATTCTGCCAAAAATTTCTTCAAATTCTCTTACAATAGCAGTTAGACATAAATTTTGTCAAAATTCCATTCCTAGCCTTCGACCACGATTTCTGTTCAAATTTCTTTCTATTGCCTTTGGCCTTAATTTTTATGATAATTCCTTAACTATAGCCTATAAACCATAGTTTTCTTGAAATTCACTTACTATAGCCTTCAGCAGTGATTTTTCTTATAATTCTCTTCCTACAAGCTTCAGCCAAGTTTTCTTATTTAAATTCCCTTACAATAGCCTTCAGCCAAGATTTTTCTACAAATTCTTTAACAACAGCCTTGTGCCACAAATTTCTTTAAAAAAATCATACCATATGCTTCAATCATTATTTTGGTGAAAAGTCTCTTAATACAGCTTCCAACCACTATATTTCTTCAAATTTTCTTATAGAAGCCTTTTTCCTATATTTTTGAAAAAAATTTGTTACAATAGCTTTCAACCATGAGTTTTCTTCAAATTAATTTATTATAAAATTGTGCCAAAAAAATTTTCATATTCTCTTACAACAGAAATTAGTCATAAATTTTGTCAAAATTCCATTGATATAGCCTTCGACCATGATTTCTCTTCAAATTCCTTTCTATAAACTTTTGCCATGATTTTTGTTTAATTCCCTTACCATAGCCCATAAACCAAAATTTTCTTTAAATTCTCTTACTATAGCCTTCAGCCATGATTTTATATAAAATCTCATACTATTGCCTTCAATCATGATTTTTGTTAAAATAATTTTAGTATAGGTTTCAGCTCTGATTTTTTTAAAAATTCTATTCCTCTAGATTTTAGCCATGATTTTTCTTCGAATTCCCTTACTACAGCCTTGTGCCATGAATTTCTTCAAATTATCATACCATAAGCTTCAGTCATAATTTTTGTCAAAAGTCCCTTACTACACCCTTCAACCATTATTTTTCTTCAAATTTTCTTATTTTAGCCTCTTTCCGTGATATTTGAAAAAATTCCATTAATAAAGCCACAAACCATAGTTTTATTCAAATTCAATTACTAAAGCCATCTGCAATGATTTTTCTTAAAATTCTTTTACTATAGCTTTCAGTTTTGATTTTGCTTGAAATTCACTTTCAATACCGATCAGCAGTGATTTTTCTTAAAATTCTCTTGCAACAAGCATCAGCCAAGTTTTCTTATTTAAAATCCATTACTATATCCTTAAACCATGATTTTTCTTAAAATTTCTAAACTATAGCTTTTAGCCATAATTGTTCTTTAAATTCCTTTACTATAGCCTTGAGCCACGAATTCCTTCAAAATTATCTTACTGTATGCTTCAGTCATAATTTTGGTCAAAAGTCCCTTAATGTAGCCTTCAACCATTATTTTTCCTTCAAATATTCTTACTATAGCGTTTATGCATGATTTTTGAAAAAAAATCCGTAATATAGAGTTAAACCATATTTTTCTTCAAATTCTATTACAATAGCCTTCACCAATGATTTTTCTTGAAATTCTCTAACTAAAGCTTTTAGTTTCAATTTTTCTTTAAATTCACTTACTATTCCCTTCAGCAGTGATTATTCTTAAAATTCTCTTGCTACAAGCATCAGCGAATATTTTTCATTTAAAATCCCTTACTGTAGCCTTATACCAAGATTTTTCTTAAAATTCCCTTACAATAGCATTCAACCATGTGTTTTCCTCAAATTCCATAACATAGCATAGTGCCTAAATTTTCTAAAAATTCTCTTACTAAGAAATTAGACATAAATTTTGTCAAAATTCCCTTACAAGCCTTCGACCTTGATTTCTCTTCAAATTCCCTTACTATAGCCTATAAACCAAATTTTTCTTTAAATTCTCTTACTATTGTCTTCGGCCATGATTTACCTTCAAATCTCTTACTATTGCCTTAAATTATGAATTTTCTTAAAATTCCCATATTATAGCTTCCAGCTCTTCTTTTTCTTAAAATTCTCTTTCTAAAATCTTCAGCCACGGTTTCCTCTATATTCCATTACAATAGCCTTAAACCATGCTTTTCCTTAAAATTCCCTTACAATAGCCTTCAGCCAAGCTTTTTCTTCAAATTCCCTTACTACACCCTTGTGCCACGAATTTCTTCAAATTATCTTACCATATCTTTTTGTCATAATTTTGGTCAAAAGTCCCTTACTATAGCCTTCAACCATTATTTTTCTTAAAATTCTCTTACTATAACCTTTTTCCATGATTTTTTAAAAAAATCCCTTAATATTGCCTTAAACCATAGTTTTCTTCAAACTCTATTATTATTGCCTTCAATTATAATTTTTCTTAAAATTCACATATTATAGCATTCAGTTTTGATTTTTCTTAAAATTCACTTACTATAAGCTTCAGCTATGATTGTTCTTAAAATTCTCTTGCTACAAGCTACAACCAAGTTTTCAGATTTAAAATCCCTCATAGCCATAAACCATGATTTTACTTAAAATACCCTTACAATAGCATTCAACCATGAGTTTTCTTCAAATTCCTTTACCGTAGAATTGTGCCAAAAATTTCTTCAAATTCTCTTACAATTGCAATTAGTCATAATTTTTTTCAAAGTTCCCTTACTATAGCCTTTGACCATGATTTCTCTTCAAATTCCTTTCTATAGCCTTTGGCCTTGATTTTTGTGAAAATTCCCTTACTACAGCCTATAAACCATAGTTTTCTTTAAATTCTCTTACTATAGCCTTCAGCAAAGATTTTACTTCAAATCTTTTACAATAGCCTTTAATTATAATTTTTCTTAAAATTCCCTAAGAATATATTTCAGCTCTAATTTTTCTGAAAATTCTATTTGTAAAATATTATGCCTAGATTTTCTTTAAAATACATTAGTTTATCCTTAAACCATGATTTTTCTTAATATTCCCTTACTATAGCCTTCAGCCATGATTTTTTTTCAAAATCCCTTACTATAGCCTTGTGCCACAAATTTCTTAAAATTATCTTGCCATATCCTTCAATCATAATTTTGGTCAAAAGTCCCTTACAATAGCCTTTATCCATAATTTTTCTTCAAATTTTCATATTACAGCCTTCTTTTTATTTTTAAAAATTCTCTTTAATATAGCCTTAAACCATAGTTTTCTTCAAATTCTTTTACTATAGCCATCAGCAATGATTTTCGTAAAAATTCTCTTAATATTACATTCAGTTTTGATTTTTCTTAAAATTCGCTTACTATAGCCTTCTGCTATGTTCTTTCTTATAATTCTTTTGCTACAAGCATCAGCCAAGTTTTCTTATGTAAATACCCTTACTATAGCCTTAAACCATGATTTTTTTAAAATTCTCTTTTTGTTGCCTTCAGCCGTGCTTTTTCTTCATACCCCTTTTCTATAGCCTTGTTCCACGAATTTATTAAAAAATATCTTACTATATGCTTCAGTGATAACTTTGGACAAAAGTCCCTTACAATAGTCTTCAACAATTATTTTTCATCAAATTTTCTAACAATAGACTTTTCTGTTATTTTTGAAAAAAAAATCTATATTTTTCTTCAAATTCTATTACAATAGCCTTAAGCAGTAATTTTTTTTAAAATTCTCTTACTAAAGCATTCAGTTTTGATTTATCTTAAAATTTACTTAATATAGCCTTCAACTCTATTTTTTCTTATATTTCTTTTGCTACCAGCATCAGCCAAGCTTCTTATTTAAGTACCCTTGCTATAGCCTTAAACCATGATTTTTTAAAATTTCCTTACTATACCCTTCTGCCATGATTTTTCTTCAAATTCCTTTACAATAGCCTTGTGCCACAAATTTCTTCAAAAAAATATTACCATATGCTTCAGTCATTATTTTGGTCAATTGTCCCTTAATAGAGCATTCAACCATTATTTTTCTTCAAAGCTTCCTACAATAGCCATATTTTTGAAAAAATTTCCATAATTTCTTACATTAGCAATTTTGAAAAAATTTCTTCAAATTCTCTTATATTAGCAATTTTGACAAAATTCCCTTGCTATATAGCCTTCGACCATCATTTCTCTTCAAATTCTTTCTGTAGACTTTGGCCTTGATTTTTGTGAAAATTTCCTTACTTTAGCCTATAAACCACAGTTTCCTTTAAATTCTCTTACTATTGCCTTCAGCAAAGATTTTACTTCAAATCTCTTACTATAGCCTTCAATTATGATATTTCTTAAAATTCCCTTTGTATAGCTTTCAACTCTAATTTTTCTTAACATTCTCATACTAAAATCTTCACTAATGATTTTATTTGAAATCAATTACAATAGCCAAAAACCATGATTTTTCTTAAAATTCCCTTATAATAGCCTTCAGCCATGATTTTTTTTCAAATTCCTTTACAATAGCATTGTGCCACAAATTTCTTCAAAAATATCTTACCAAATGCTTCAGTCATTATTTTGGTCAAAAGTACCTTTATTTAGCTTCCAACCATGATTTTTCTTCCAATTTTCTTACTATATCCTTTTTCCTATATTTTTTAAAAAATTCCGTTACAAAAGCATTCAACCATGAGTTTTCTTCAAATTCCTTTACAGTAGAATTGTGCCCAAAATTTCTTCAAATTCTCTTACAATAGCAATTAGTCATAAATTTTGTGAAAATTTCATTGCTATAGACTTCAACCATGATTTCTCTTCAAATTCAATTCTATTGACTTTTCCATGATTTTTGTTAAAATTCCCTTACTATAGCCGATAAACAAAACTTTTCTTTAAATTCTCTTACTATAACCTTCAGCCATGATTTTACATCAAATCTCTTACTATATCCTTTAATTATGTTTTTTGGAAAAATTGTTTTAGTATAGGATTCTGCTCTGATTTTTCTTAAAATTCCATTACCATTTCCTTCAGCCATGATTTTTATTCAAATTCCCTTACTACAGCCTTGTGCCACGAATTTTATCAAATTATCTTACCAAAGGATTCAGTTATAATTTTTCTCAAAAGTCCCTTACTATTGCCATCAACCATTATTTGTCTTCAAATTTTCTTACAATAGCCTTTTTCCTTGATATTTGAAAAAATTCCATTAATAAAGCCCTAAACCATAGTTTTCTTTAAATTCAATTAATATTGTCATCAGCAATGCTTTTTCTTAAAATTCTCTTACAATAGCTTTCAGTTTTGATTTTTCTTGAAATTCACTTACTATACCCATCAGCAATGATTTTTCTTAAAATTCTATTGTAACAAGTTTCAACCAAGTTTTTTAATTAAAATATATTACTATAGCCTTAAACCATAATTTTTTTAAAAATTTCTAAACTATAGCCTTTAGCCATGATTTTTCTTCAAATTCATTTACAATAGCCTCAAGCCACAAATTTCTTCAAAATTATCTTACCGGATTGCTTCAGTCATAAATTTGGTCAAAAGTCCCTTCCTATAGCCTTCAACCATTATTTTTCTTCAAATTCTCTTACTATAGCCTTTATGCTTGATTTTTAAAAAAAATCCTTAATATAGCGTTATACCATATACTTCTATAAATTCTATTACAATAGCTTTCAGTCATGATTTTTCTTATTTCTCTTACTAGAGCATTTAGTTTCGATTTTTCCTTAAATTCACTTACTATACCCTTCAGCAGTGGTTATTCTTAAAATACTCTTGCTACAAGCATCCGCGACGTTTTCTTATTTAAAATCCCTTACAATAGCCTTAAACCATGATTTTTACTTAAAATTCCTTAACAATAGCATTCAACCATTAGTTTTCCTCAAATTCCCTTACAATAGCTTAGTGCCTAAAATTTCTAAAAATTCTCTTACAACAGCAATTAGTTATAAATTTTGTCGAAATTCCCTTACTAGACATCGACCATGATTTCTCTTCAAATTCTTTTCTATGGCTTTTGGCATTGATTTTTTATGAAATTCGATTACTATAGCCTATAAGCCAAAATTTTCTTTAAATTCTCTTACTATAGTCTTCATCCATGATCTTACTTCAAATCTTTTACTATAGCCAAAAATTATGAATTTTCTAAAAATTCCCATATTATAGCTTTCAGCTCTGATTTTTCTTAAAATTCACTTTCTAAAATCTTCAGCCACTATTATATTTATATTCCATTACTTTAGCCTTAAAACATGATTTTTCTTAAAATTCCCTTACAATAGCCATCAGCCAAGATTTTTCTTCAAATTCCCTTACTATAGCCTTATGCCACGAATTTCTTCAAATTATCTTACCATATCCTTCAGTCATAATTTTGGTCAAATGTCCCTTATTATAACCTTCAACCATAGTCAAATGTCCCTTATTATAACCTTCAGTAAAAAAAATGCCTCAATATAGCCATAAACCATAGTTTTCTTCAAATTTTTATTACAATAGCATTCAGCCATGATTTTTTGTAAAATTCACTTACTATAGCACTCAGTTTTGATTTTTTTTAAAATTCACTTACTATAACCTTCAGCTGTGATTGTTCTAAAAATTCTCTTTCTTCATGCATCTGCCAAGTTTTCTTATTTAAAATCCCTTAAAGCCATAAACCATGATTTTACTTAAAATTCCCTTAAAATAGCATTCAACCAAAAGTTTTTGGAAAATTCCTTACCTGAAGAATTGTGCCAAAAATTTCTTCAAATACTCTTACAATAGCAATTAGTCATAAAAGTCTTCAAAATTCCCTTACAATAGCCTTCAACCATGATTTCTCTTCAAATTCCTCTCTACAACCATTGGCCAAGATTTTTGTTAAAATTCCCTTACTATAGACTATAAACCAAAGTTTTCTTTAATTTCTCTAACTATAGCCTTCAGCCAAGATTTTACTTCAAAACTCATACTATAGCCTTTAGTTATGATTTTTCTAAAAATTCTCTTACTAAAATATTCTGCCATGATTTTCTTTAAAATCCATTACTATAGCCTTAAACCATGTTTTTTCTTAAAATTTCGTTACTATAGCCCTCAGCCATGATTTTTCTTCAAAATCCTTTACTATAGCCTTATGCCACAAATTTCTTAAAACTATCTTACCATATCCTTCAATCATAATTTTGGACAAAAGTCCCTTACTAAAGCCTTCAAGCGTTATTTGGCTTTAAAAAATTCCCTTAATATAGCCTTAAACCTTTGTTTTCTTCAAATACTATTACTATAGCCTCCAGCAACGATCTTTGTAAAAATTATCTTAATATTGCATTCAGTTTTGATTTTTCTTAAAATTCACTTTCTATAACCTTCTGTTGTGTTTTTTCTAATAATTCTCTTGCTACAAGCATCAGCCAAGTTTTCTTATTTAAATACCCTCACTATAGCCTTAAACAATGATTTTTTTAAAAATTCTCTTACTATAGCATTCAGTTTTGATTTTTCTTAAAATTCGCTTACTATACCCTTCAATAGTGATTATTCTTAAAATTCTTTTGCAATGAGCATCAACCAAATTTTCTTATTTAAAATCCTTTACTAAATCCTTAAACCAAGATTTTTATTAAAATTCACTTACAATAGTATTCAACCATGAGTTTTCTTCAAATTCCCTTACTATATCATTGTGCCAAAAAGTTCATCAAATTCTCGTACAATAGAAATTTTTTCATAAATTTTGTCAAAATTCCCATGCGATGTTCTTCGACCATGATTTCTCTTCAAATTCCTTTCTATAGCCTTTCGCCTTGATTTTTGTGAAAATTCCCTTACTATAGCGTATAAACCATAGTTTTTTGTAAATTCTCTTACTATAGCCATCAGCCAAGATTTTATTTCAAATATCTTACTAAGGCCATCAATTATGACTTTTCTTAAAATTCCCTTAGAATAGCTTCAGCTCTGATTTTTCTTAAAGTTCTCTTACTAAAATCTTCAGCCATGACCTTCTTAAAAATCCATTTCTATAGCCTTAAACGATGATTTTTCATAAAATTCCCTTGATATATCCTTTCGCTATAATTTTTCTTCAAATTCCCTTACTATAGCCTTGTTCCATGAATTTTTTCAAATTATTTACCAAATCCTTCAGTCATACATTTGGTCAAAAGTCCCTTACTATTGCCTTCAACCATTATTTTTCTTCTAATTTTTTTACTATAGCTTTTTTCCAAGATTTTTTGAAAGAATGCCCTTAACTTAAATCATTGCATTCTTCAAATTCTGCTACTATAGCCTTCAACCACGATTTTTCTTAAAATTTTCTTACAATAGCATTAAGTTTTGATTTTTCTTAAAGTTCACTTACTATGGCCTTCGGCTGTGATTTTCTTTTAATTTTCTTGCAACAACCATTAGCCAAGTTTTCTTATTTAAAACATCTTCATATAGCCTTAAACCATGATTTTAATTAAAATACCCTTACAATAGCATTAAACATGAGTTTTTTTAAAATTCCCTTACCATAGCATTGTGCAATAAATTTCTTCAAATTGTCTAACAATAGCAATTAGTCATAAATTTTGTCAAAATTCCATCGCTATAGCCTTCGATGACGATTTCTCTGCAAATTCCTTACTACAAACTTTGGCCATGATTTTTGTTAAAATTCCCTTACTATAGCCTATAAACAAAAATTTTCTTAAAATTATATTACTATAGCCTTCAGCCATGATTTTACATCAAATCTCTTACTATCGCCCAGAATTATGATTTTTGTCAATAAAAATTTGTATAGGTTTTTTCTCTTATTTTTCTTAAAATTCCTTTACTATAGCCTTCGACCATGATTTTTCTTCAAATTCCCTTAATGTAGACTTCTGCCACGAATTTCTCCAAATCATCTTACCAAATGCATCAGTCATAATTTTGGCAAAATTCCCATATTGTAGCCTTCAACCATTATTTTTCTTCAAATTTTCTTACCATAACCTTTTTCCATGATGTTTGAAAAATATCCATTAATAAAGCCTCAAACCATAGTTTTATTCAAATTCAATTATTATAGCCTTCAGCAATGATTTTTCATAAAATTCTCTTACTATAGCATTCAGTTTTAATTTTTCTTGAAATTCAGTTACTATACCCATTAACAGTGATTTTTCTTAAAATTCTCTTGCAACAAGCATCAACAAAGTTTTCTTATTTAAAATCCCTTACTATAGCATTCAACCGTGAGTTTTCTGATAAATCCCTTAATATAGCATTGTGCCAATAATTTTTTCAAATTGTCTTATAATAGCAAATAGTCATAAAGTTTGTCAAAATTCCCTTGCAATAGCCTTCGATCATGATTTCTCTTCAAATTTCTTTCTGTTGACTTTGGCCTTGATTTTTGTGAAAATTCCCTTACTATAACCTATAAACCATAGTTTTATTTAAATTCACTTACTATAGCCTTCAGCTGTGATTTTAAATTCTCCTGCTATGCCTTAAACTCAGCTGTGATTTTAAATTCAGTTGTGATTCACTTACTATTGCCTTAAACCAAGATTTTTTTTAAATTCCCTTACTATAGCCTTCAGCCATGATTTTTCTTCAAAATTCCTTTAAAATAGCCTAGTGCCACTAATTTCTTCAAAAATATCTTATGCTACAATCATTATTTTGATCAAAAGTCCATTACGATTGCTTTCAACCATTATTTTTCTTCAAATTTTATTACAATTGCCTTTTTCCTTGATTTTGGAATAAATTTCCTTAATATATCTTTAAACCATTGTTTTCTTCAAATTATATTACAATAGCCTCCAGCCATGACTTTCTTAAAATTTTCTTATAATAGCATTAAGTTTTTATTTTTCTTAAAATTCACTTATTGTACCTTTCAGCAGTGATTATTCTTAAAATTCTCATCCAACAAGCATCAGCCAAGTTTTTTTATTTAAAATCCCTTACTATAGCTTAAACCTTGATTTTTCTTAAATTCTCTTAGAATAGCATTCAACCATAAGTTTTCTTCAAATTCCCTCACTATAGCATTGTGCCAAAAATTTCTTCAAATTCTCTTACCGTAGCAATTAGTCATAAATTTTATCAAAACTCCCTTGCCATAGCCTTCGACAATGATTTCTCTTCAAATTCCTTTCTATAGCCTTTGGCCTTGATTTTTGTTAAAATTCCCTTACTTTAGCCTATTAACCACAATTTTTTTAAAATTCTCTTACTGTAGCCTTCTCCAAGATTTTACTTTAAATCTCTTACTATAGACTTCAATTATTACTTTTCTTAAAATTCCCTTAGTATAGCATTCAGCACTGATTCTTCTTAAAATTCTCTTACTAAAATCTTCAGCCATGACTTTCTTTAAAATCTATAACTATTGCCTTAAATGATGATTTTTCATAAAATTCCATTACTACATCCTTCAGCTATTATTTTTCTTCAAATTCTCTTACTATAGCCTTCTGCCACCAATTTTTTCAAATTATCTTACCAAATCCTTCCGTTATTCATTTGCTCAAAAGTCCCTTACTATTGCCTTCAACCATTATTTTTATTCTAATTTTCTTAATATAGCCTTTTACCTGGATTTTTTTAAAAATGCCCTTAATATAGCTTTAAACCATTGCATTCTTAAATTTCTATTACTATAGCCTTCATCCATGATTTTTCTTAAAATTTTATTACGATTGCATTCATTTTTTATTTTTCTTAAAGTTCAATTACAATAGCCTTCAACTGTGATTTTTCTTATAATTCTCTTGTCACAACCATCAGCCATTTTTTCTTATTTAAAACATCTTATTATAGCCTTAAACCATGATTTTACTTAAAATTTCCTTACAATAGCACTCAACCATGAGTTCTCTTCAAATTCCCTTACTATAGCATTGTGCTAAAAAATTCTTCAAATTCTCTTAATAGTAGCAATTAGTCATAAATTTTGTCAAAATTCAATTGCAATAACCTTCGACTATGATTTCTCTTCAAAATTGTTTCTATAGACTTTGGCCATGATTTTACATCAAATCTCTTACTATATCCTTCAATTATAATTTTTTAAAAATTCTTTTAGTATAGGTTTCAGCTCTAATTTTTCTTAAAATTCTCTTACTATAACCTTCAGCCATGATTTTTCTTCAAATTCCCTTACTATAGCCTTGTGCCACGAATTTCTTCAAATTATTTTACCATATGCTTCAGTCGTAATTTTTTTCAAAAGTCCCTTTCTATAGCCTTGAACTATTATTTTTCTTCAAATTTTCTTACTATAGCCTTTTTCCATGATATTTGAAAAAATTTTGTTAATATAGCCTTAAACCTTAGTTTTCTTTAAATTCAATTACAATAGCCGTGAGCAATGATTTTTCTTAAAATTCTCTTACTGTAGCATTCAGTTTTAATTTTTCTTAAAATTCTCTTACTATATCCTTCAGTAGTGATTTTTCTTAAAATTCTCTTGTAACAAGCATCAAGCAAGTTTTCTTATTTAAAATCCATTACTATAGCCTTAAACCATCATTTTTCTTAATATTCTCTAACAATAGCCTTTTGCCATGGTTTTTCTTCAAATTCCTATAATATAGCTTTGTGCCACGAATTTCTTCAAAATTATATTACCGTATGCTTCAGTCATATTTTAGTCAATGCCTTGATTTTTGTGAAAATTCCATTGCATAGCCTATAAACTACAGTTTTTTTTAAATTCTCTTACTATAGCCGTCAGCCAATATTTTCCTTCAAATCTCTTACTATAGCCTTCAATGATGACTTGCCTTAAAATTCCCTAACTATAGCTTTTAGCTCTGATTTTTCTTAAAATTCTCTTACTAAAATCTTCGGCCATGACGTTCTTTAAAATCCATTACTATAGCCTTAAACGATGATTTTTCTTAAAATTCTTTTACTATAGCCTTCAGCAATGATTTTTCCTCAAATTCCCTTCCTACAGCCTCGTGCAACTAATTTCCTCAAATTATCTTACCAAATCCTTCAGTCATACATTTGGTCAAAGTCCCTTACTATAGCCTTCAACCATTATTTTTCTTCTAATTTTTTTACAATAGATTTTTTCCAAGATTTTTTAAAAAATTCCCTTAATATAGCCTTAAACCATTGCATTCTTCAAATTCTATTACTATAGCCTTTAGCCATGATTTTTTTTAAATTTTCTTACTATAGCATTCAGTTTTGAAATTTCTTAAATTTCGCTTACTATAGCCCTCAGCTGTGATTTTTCTTTTAATTCTCTTGCTACAACCATCAGCCATGTTTTCTTATTTAAAACATCTTACAATAGCCTTAAACCTTGATTTTACTTAAAATTCCCATACAATAGCATTCAATCATGAGTTTTCTTCAAATTCCCTTACTATAGCATTGTGACAAAAATTTCTTCAAATTCTCCTACAATAGGAATTAGGCATAAGATTTGTCAAAATTCCGTTGCTATTGCCTTCGACTATGAATTCTCTTCAAATTCCTTTCTATAGACTTAGAGCATAATTTTTATTAAAATTCCCTTACTATAGCCTATAAACCAAAAAAAATTTTAAATTCTCATACTATAGCCTTCAGCCATGATTTTACATCAAATCTCTTACTATAGCCTTTAATTATCATTTTTGTTAAAATTCTTTTAAAATAAGTTTCAGATCTGATTTTTCTTAGTGTTCCCTTGTTGTAGCATTCAACCATGATTATTTTTCAAATTCCCTTACGCCTTGGGCCACGAATTTCTTCAAATTATCTTACCATATGCGTCAGTCATAATTTTTGTCAAAAGTCCCTTACTATAGCCTTCAACCATAATTTTCTTCAAATTTTCCTACTATAGCCTTTTTCCAAGATATTTGAAATAATTCTATTAATATAGCCTTAAACCACAGTCTTCTTCAAATTTTCTTACTATTGCCTTTTTCCATGATTTTTTAAAAAATGCCTTTATTATAGCCTTAAACCATTGCATTCTTCAATTTCTATTACAATAGCCTTCAGCCAACATTTTTATTAAATTTTCTTACTATAGCATTCAGTTTTGATTTTTCTAAAAGTTCACTTACTAAATCCTTCAGCTGTGATTTTTTTTATAATTATCTTGCTACAACCATCAATCATGTTTTCTTATTTAAAACTTCTAACTATAGCCGTAAACCATGATTTTACTTAAAATTCCCTTAGAATAGCATTCAACCATGAGTTTTCTTCAAATTCCCTTACTATATCATTGTGGCAACAAAATTTTCAAATTCTCTTACAATAGCAATTAGTGTTAAATTTTGTCAAAATTCCATTGCTATAGCCTTCAACCATGATTTCTCTTCAAATTCCTTTCTATAGACTTTGACCATGATTTTTGTTAAAATTCCCTTACTATAGGCTATAAACCAAAAAAAATTTTAGATTCTTTTACAATAGCCTTCACCATGATTTTACATCAAATTTCTTACTATAGCCTTCAGTTATGATTTTTGTTAAAATTCTTTAAGAAGAGGTTTCAGCTCTGATTTTTCTTAAAATTCCTTTATTATAGCCTTCTGCCATGATTTTTCTTCAAATCCCCTTACTATAGACTTGTGCCACAATTCCTTCAAATTATCTTACCATATGTTTCAATCAAAATTTTTGTCAAAAATCCCTTACTATATAGCCTTCAACATTTATTTTTTTTCATATTTTCTTACTATAGCTTTTTCCATGATATTTACAAAAATTCCATTAATATAGCCATAAACCAGAGTTTTCTTCAAATTCAATTACTATAGCTTTCAACAATGATTTTTCTTAAAATTTTCTTACAATAGCAGTATTGATTTTGCTTAAAATTCACTTACTATACCATTCAGCAGCAATTTTTCTTAAAATTCTCTTACAACAAGCATCTGCAAAGTTTTCTTATTTAAAATCCATTACAATAGCTCTAAACCATTATTTTTCATAAAATTCCTTTACTATATCCTTCAGCCACGATTTTTCTATAAATTCCCTTACTATATAACCTTTTGCCACAAATTTCTTCAAAAATATCTTACCATATGCTTCAGTCATTATTTTGGTCAAAAGTCCCTTCCTATATCCTTCAACCATTATTTTTCCTCAAATTTTCTTACTATAGCCTTTTTTCTTTATTTTTAAAAAAATTCCCTTAATACAGCCTTAAACCATAGTTTTCTTCAAATTCTATTACTATAACCTTTAACCATGATTTTTCTAAAAATTCACATACTATAGCATTCTATTTTTTTTTATTCTTAAAATTCAATTACTATACCCTTCAGCAGTGATTTCTCTTAAAAATCATCTTGCAACAAGCATCAGCCAAGTTTTTTTATTTAAAATCCCTTACTATAGCCTTAAACCATGGTTTTACTTAAAACTCCCTTACAATAGCATTCAACCATGAGGTTTCTTCAAATTCCCTTACTATAGCAAATTTCTTTTAATTCTCTTACAATAGCAATTTTGTCAAAATTCCCCAGCTATAGCCTTCGACCATGATTTCTCTTCAAATTCCTTTCTATAGCCTTTGGCCTTGATTTTTGTGAAAATTCCCTTACTATAGCCTATAAACCATAGTTTTCTTTAAATTCTCTTACTATAGCCTTCAACCAAGAATTTACTTCAAATCTCTTAATATAGCCTTCAATCATGATTTTTCTTAAAATTCCCTTAGTATAGCTTTCAGCTCTGATTTTTCTTAAAATTCTCTTACTAATATGTTCAACCATGATTTTGTTTAAAATCCATTACTATAGCCTTAAACCATGATTTTTCTTCAAAATTCCCTTAGTATAGCCTTCAGCAATGATTTTTCTTCAAATTTCCTTACTATAGTCTTATGCCACGAATGTCTTCAAATTATCATACCGTATCCTTCAGACATTATTTTGGTCAAAAGTCCCTTACTATAGCCTTCAACCAATATTTTTCTTCAAATTTTCTCACTATAGCCTTTTTCCATGATTTTAAAAAAAATTCCCTATAAATAGGCTTAAACCATTGTATTCTTCAACTTCTTTTACTATAGGCATCAGCCAAAAATCTTTTTAAAATTCTCTTACTATTGGATTCAATTTTGATTTTTCTTATAATTATCTTGCTACAAGCTCCATCCAAGTTTTCTTATTTAAAATCCCTTACTATAGACATCAGTTTTTATTTTTCTTAAAATTCCCTTACTATACCCTTTTGCTCTGATATTTCTTAAAATATACTTACTAAAACCTTTAGCCAACTTTTTTCTTTCAAATCCTTTACTAGAGCCTTAAACCATGATTTTTCTTAAAATTCCCTAACAATAGCATTCAACCATGAGTTTTCTTCAAATTCCCTCACCATAGCCTTGCGCCAAAATTTTCTTCAAATTCTCTTACAATAGCAATTAGTCATAAATTTTGCCAAAATTCCCTTACCATAGGCATCGACCAGGATTTCTCATCAAATTCCTTTCTATAGTCTCTAGCCATGATTTTTGTTAACATTCCCTTATAATAACCTCGAACCACAGTTTTCTTTAAATTCACTTGCTGCAGCCTTCAGCCATGAGTTTACTTCAAATCTCTTAATATAGCCTTCAATTATGATTTTTCTTAAAATTTCCTTGGTATAGCCTTCAGCTCTGATTTTTCTTAAAATTCACTTACTAAAATCATCAGCCATGATTTTCTTTAAATTCCAATACTAGCCTTAACGAATTAATTTTCTAAACATTCCCTATAGCCTTCTGCCATGATTTTTCTTCAAATTCCCTAACTATGGCCTTGAGCCACGAATTTCTTCAAATTATCTTACTATATCCTTTAGTCATTACTTTGGTCAAAAGTCCCTTAGCCTTCAACCATTATTTTCCCCCAAATTCTCTTACAATAACCTTTTTCCGAGATTTTATATAAAATTCCCTTAAAATAGCCTTGAACCATAGTTTTCTTCAAATTTTATTACTACAGACTTTAGCCATAATTTTTATTAACATTCCCTTACTATAGTATTCAGTTTTGATTTTTCTTAAAATTCCATTACTATAGCCTTCGGCTGTGTTTTTTCTTAAAATTCTCTTACGACAAGAATTAGACAAGTTTTTTTATTTAAAAATACTTACTATAGCTTTAAACCATAATTTTTCTTAAAATTATTTTCCAATAGCCTTCAGTCATTATTTTTCTTCAAATACCCTTTGTAAAGCCTTGTCCCACTAATTTATTCAAATTCTCTTACTACAGCCTTCATTCATTTTTTTGTCAAAACATCCTTACAATACCCTTCAACCATGATTTCTCTTCAAATTCCTTACTATAGCCTTTAGCCATGATTTTTTTTAGAATTCCTTTACTATAGTCTTGAACCACCATTTTCTTCAAATTCTCTTACTATAGCTTTCAGCCATGATTTTACTTCAAATTCCCTTACTATAGCCTTCAATTAAGATTTTTCATATAATTCTCTCACTAAAGCCTTCAGCTCTAATTTTTTTTAAAAATTCTTACTACTTCCATCAGCCATTATTTGCTTCAAATTTCATTACTATAGCCTTAAACCATGAATTTTCCTAAAATTCCCTTGCCATTATTTGCTTTAAATTCCCTTAGTATAGCCTTCAGCCATGATTTTTCTTCAAATTCCCTAACTATAGCCTTGTACAACAAATTTCATAAAAAACTCTTACTATAGCCTTTAGTCATAATTTTTGTCGAAAGCCCCTTACTATAGCCTTCAATCATTATTTTCCTTCAAATTCTCTTACTATGGCCTTTATCCATGATTTTTTTAAAAAATTCTATACTATAGCCTTCAACCATAGTTTTTTTAAAATTCTATTACTATAGCCTTCAGCTGTAATTTTTCTTCAAATTCCCTTACTATAGCTTTCAATTTTCATTTTTCTTAAAATACCCTTACTATACCCTTCAGCTCTGATTATTCTTTAAATACACTTACTAAAACCTTCACCCATGTTTTTTCTTTAAAATCCCTTACTAGTGCCTTAAACCATGATTTTCCTTCGAAATTCCCTTACAATAGCTTTCAACCATGAGTTTTCTTAAAATTCCCTTATTATAGCCTTGAGCCAAAAATTTCTTCAAATTCTCTTACAATAGCAATTAGTTATAAATTTTGTTAAAATTCCCTTACAATAACCTTCGGCCATGATTTCTCTTCAAATTCCTCTCTATAGCCTTTAGCCTCAAACCACAGTTTTCTTTAAATTCACTTATTATAGCCTTAAGCCATGATTTTACTTCAAATATCTTTCCATAGCCTTCAACTATGATTTTTTTTTAAATTCCCTTAATAGAGCCTTCAGCTATGATTTTTCTTAAAATTCTCTTACTAAAATATTCAGCCATTAGTTTCTTTAAATTCCAATACTATAGTCTTAAAACATGATTTTTCTTAAAATTCCCTTACTATATCCTTCTGCCATGATTTTTCTTCAAATTTCCTAACTTTAGCGTTGTGCCACGAATTTCTTGAAATTCTCTTACTATACTTCAGTCATAATTTTGGTCAAAAGTCCTTTAGCCTGCAACCATTATTTTTTTTCAAATTTTCTTACTCTAGCCTTTTCCATGATTTTTGGAAAAGTTCTGTTAAAATAGCCTGGAACCATAGTTTTCTTCCAAATCTATTACTATAGCCTTCAACCATGATTTTTCTTAACATTCACTTTCTATAACATTCACTTATTATAGCCTTGAGCTGTGAGTTTTTTGAAAATTCTCTTGCTACAAGCATCAGCCATGTTTTTTTATTTAAAAACCCTTATTATAGCCTTAAACCATGATTTTTCTTGAAATTCCTTTCCAATAGCCTTCAGTCATTATTTTTTTTCAAATACCCTTACTAAAGCCTTGTCCCACTAATTTATTCAAATTCTCTAACTAGAGCCTTTAGTCATTTTTTTGTCAAAATTCCCTTACAATCACCTTCAACCATGATTTCCCTTCAAATTCCTTACTATTTTCACCTGATTTTGACTACTGCCTATAGTAAGATTAGTGTTTATTAATTATTGACATCCAATAGCTTTGATTTCGACTCAGCAACAAAGTCTTGATGTTTTTGGTATTGAGGACTAGTTCAAACTGCATACACCATGGAAGAAGACACAGTGGCTAATATATGTGACACGGTAGTGTTGAACTGACTGATGGAGGAGCCAATCAAAGTGTTGGACACGAGTGGAGGTGGAGGACCTAGTATTGGAGAGTATCGTGGGTGTTGAGGAAGAAGATACGATGTAGTATTTTTTATTTATTTTCATATTATAGTTAGAATTAAATCTTCATATATATGTGATGCAATAATTTATTTTGTTAATATTATTTTTTATGTTAATTTAATAAATAAAATTTTGACATTTTATATAATTATATTAATTAATTATATTTGGTCAAACGTAATTAACAACTTCTCTATTTGGTAAAGCTCTTCTAATAAATACACCCAAATATACTCTTCTTCTCTAAGGAAATCTTTTTAACTAATAAAGAACTCTTTCAAAAAGGTCATATTAAAGAGTCATTTTCCAAAGCGAGCAACGCAGTCATAGTTTGGAGTAGTAGCTCCAATTGAAAACTTTACGATCAATTACTTAGTCTATATCAACAAAAGTTGTCTTGAGGAGCACTAACTGAGGGACTGACAACTTGGATCTTTATCTCCGCATGTTTTGACTGGTTGATTATGTTAGATTTGCCATTAAGAACCATTAAGAACGTCGTAGATCTATCAAAACCATTGAGAACACTTAAAAGAACTATTAAGAACGTCGTTAGTAATAAGCAGTACTATTTCTCTGCTATATATATATATATATATATATATACGGGGAGATTGAATCGAAGGATTAACTAGGAAAGATTGATTACTTGTCGGTCCCCAATAAGGAGAAGCATAAAAAAGAAAAGAATGCAAGCACGGCGGAAGGGAAGGAAAGCACGGCATGGCCACATGGGGAGATTAAAAAGGAGAAAGAGTGGGCGGAGAAGGAGAAAGGGAAGAGACCTTCACAATCGGGAACCCATTGCCACCCCTAGTAATAACATAACCGTGTATTTTTGTTAGTGACAGAACTTTTTGTTAATGACAAAATGGTACTGATCATTTCATTTCTATTGGCCACTGTTCTATGTTTGGACTCTCATATATAACTTTCATGAGGCGTAAGTGCTTGGGGGGGGATCTGCATAGTCCATATTTGTCATCTTTCATAGACCCACCCTCCCTCGTGTCATCTTTTATTTTTTGTCATCTTTTGTAAGTACTCTAGATTTAAATAAAAAAATAAATGGTCACAGGGAAAGGAAGTTAGTCTGATTCACCACAAAACGCTCTTGTGGACGGATGACTAACGAAGGGGGAGGAAAGACACATGTCACATTTTGGGTCGGGAAGAGGATTTTATCTGGTTAAAATCTGACGTGGACCCATGGGATAAGAGAATCCACTCACCTTTTAAAAAGCCGCCCCAAACTGAACGAAGAGACAATGCGAATCACACGTCGCATTCTCTGACACGTCACCGCCGATCTCTCCTGAGTCAGCACCGAAGCCAGCTACCGTACGTGACACGAATCTTATCCGACCCAAATTTCAAAAGCGCGCTAGAGCTGTGAGACGTGTCGGTCGCCCCGGACCCACCACTAGACACAATGAGCGGCTGCTGACCTGACCTGACCGTCTCGGTTTCCTCGTCGGCGAACACCGTCAGAAAGACGCGCTCCGCCACACACCCCGCCCTGCCACGTACGCACCACGGCGTCTCTTACCCGTTACGCCTCTCTCGAGAAAAAATTTACAATTGCCGATTGTCACGTCGGAGATCCGGACGAGCGCCACGCGGCGTTTTTCTTTTTTCTTTTTCTCTGCGGATAACTTACATTACGGAGGTCGACGTGGATTGGATTTGTGTCGGGCGAGTTATTTCCCGATCATGCTCGTTTGCTTCGCGTGGCTACCATTTTTTTCGCGGATATTTTATTCTCACATTATGATTTTTAATTCACGGGAATCACCCATGTTTTCAAAATCGAACCGGACATCCAACCGGCTCTCTGGTTTTGCTTGAGTAACATATATTTAATATTTTAATAAGTTAAAAAGGAAAAAATAATGCCAGTTACAGTTCAGGCTGGTTCGGTTCGGTTTTTAAAACACTAGTAATCACGTATAAACATAGATTTGTATAATAAATATTAAGTAAAACAAATTCCCTCATAAAAGCATAAGTTATATTGTTAATGCCAGCATGTGACGAGTTTGGCCATCTTTGATATAAAGAAGATCAAGTTGGCTAATGGGTCTGAAGATATCGAAAGAAAATATAATGGATCAAAGCATAAAAGGAGGGTGACAGATATTTAAGATTGATTTAGAAAGAATTAAAGATTGATATTCATTCGTTCATTAAGTAAGGCAAGATTAATGTGAGTGATATTTAGTCAATGACTGATTTGTGATTGATAAATATTCAAAGAAATATTGAGACAAGACATATAAAAGTGACATTTAATTTATAAATCAAACACTTACCCTAAGGAGTTGGCACATATGACTATATAAGGGCAAGAAGGCCTTGATACTATACACTACTTTTAGAAAGGTGTTTTCGAATATTTGAGAAAGTTAGTGTCGTTGTGTGGTGGAGTAGGATCTTCATGTATTCGCTTATTCAGAAGCATTTCAAGAGATGGAGATGGAGATGGAGTTGCAACACGTTTTCTAGTCTGTGTTAAAGACTCAATTGGGATAATAACCAGACTACTCATGTCACAAGAGTAGGTCAGTTCGAGGTTGGACCTTGAAAGGTATCCCACATTCTGTTACTCTGTTTAGCAAGGTGTGTGAAACACTTGTATCAACCTTTGTGAAGGTTTTGTAATAGACTATACTTAGTGGATCGCTATTATCTCGAGCTACACACTCTCGTAGATTAGGAACTATTGCGTTCTGAACTGTGATGACATCTTGCATGTCTTTTATATTATTTTCATTATTTGCAGGATGTTTAAGTCAGTGTTTCTGGTGGAGTGTTAAACACCCGTACTCGTAATTAACCTATATCACTAGAGCGTTTTTCAATTGGTATTAGAGCAGGCACTAGACAATTCACTTGGTCAGATTCTGGAATTTTGGTGACAATGGCAGACATGCTTCAAGATGGAGGATTCTCGACTCGACCCCCACTTCTTAAGGAATCAAATTATCCCTACTGGAAATCTAGAAAGATGGTATACATTAAGAGCATTGATGAGGATGCATGGTTAGCAGTTAATGTTATATTTTGTGGTGTTAAACTTGAGCAATTTAGTAGGATGTGTGCTATCACTTGAGCAAAGGAGGCATGAGAGTCACTAGAGATTCACTACGAATGAACAACTTCTATGTGTTTAGCCAAAATGCAGTAGTTGATGACCAAATTTGAGCTAATCAAAATGAGAGATGATGAAACAATTATGGAGTGTGACGGGAATATTAGAAAACTAGCAGATGAAGCCACCCTTTTGGGAGATCCATTCCGAAAAAATAGATTGGTAAGAAAGATTCTCAGATGGTGTTTGAGATGATGTCTCAGAAGGAGTTCAACATGCCACCTAGGACCTTATGTATCAAGTTTCTAAAGATTAAGCTCAACACTAGGAAAAAATCTATTCAGATTGGTCGTACTGATGACATTGAAGAGAATCGAGGTATTACTCGCCCACTATTTTCTCCAGTTTACTCTAAGGGGCAACAGGTGTATTATTACAAGCATATGAAAAATTCAGAATCTGAGATCCCCATGCTCCAAAAATTATTGACTAATCGCAATCATGAGAAGCGACAACTTCAAGCTCTTCTTGCAACCTAGTGATGAAGATGGTAGTATACCTCACTCTTGAGATCTTTGTCTTGTCTTTGTCAAAAAGTGGGAGAATTTTGTGTTTACTTTTTCTTAATCATCTGGGTTGAGGAAAAATTTTCAATTAAAATGTCTTATTTTTTATTGTATCTATCTTACAAATCTCTGGTATATGTTTATCACTTTTTGAAGCAATACTAATCCTGGAGTTTCAAATGGTGTCTAAGATAGTGTTTCTCACAGTTATGCAAAAGTGAAGTATATTTTGTCAATGAAAATTAAAGGGGGAGATTGTTAGTGCCAGCATGTGACAAGCTGATCATCTTTGACAAAATCTCACGTGTTATCTATGAAAAGGATCAAGTTGGCTAATTGGCGTGAAAATATGGAAAGAAAATATAAGGGAGCGGCGCATAAAAGGAGGGTGACAGATATTCAAGATTGATTTAGAAAAAATTAAGGATTGATATTAATTCGTGGATTAAGTAAGACAAGATTGTGATAGTGATATTTATTCAGGGACTTATTTGAGATTGATAAATATTCAAGGAAAGATTGGGACAAGACTTATGGGAGTGGCATCTAATTCATAAGTCAAGCACTTACCATAAAGAATTGGCACGTAAAACTATATAAGGGCAAGAAGGCCTTGATACTAGACATGATTTTTAGAAGAGTGATTTCGAGTATTTGAGAAAGTTAGTGTTGTCGTGTGGTGGAGTCGATCTTCATCTATTCACTTATTCAGAAGCAGTTCAAGAGATGGAGATGGAGTTGCTAGGCTTTCTAGTATGTGTTGAAGGCAGATTGAGCTTTCACTCTAAAACCTCAAATTGAGGGGGAACCTTAATTGGGATAATAACCAGACTACTCATGTCACAAGAGTAGGTTGGTTCAAGGTTGGAGCTTGAAAGGTATCGACGTTATATTACTCTATTTAGCAAGGTTTGTGAAACACTTGTAACAACCTTTGTGAAAGTTTTGTAACAACCTTTGTGAAAGTTTTGTAACAGACTATACTTAGTGGATTGTTATTATCTCGGGCTACACAACCCCGTAGATTAGAAACTTTTTTGTTCCAAATTGTGATAACATCTTGCTTGTCTTTTATATTAATTTCATTATTTGCACGATGTTTAAGTCAATGTTTCTGGTGGAGTGATAAACACTAGTACTCTTAATTAACCTATATCACCATAGTGTTTTTCAGTTATAATAATGATTTTTTTCCTAAGAATTTGTGTTCTTATAAATTGTTTAATAGTTATCGAATTACCCAATTACCCTCCTTTTAATCGAAATGGATATGGAATACATCTATTTTGTACCCGATTGCCTAATTACCCGAATGGTAATCTGGTAACTTTTTAAAACTGTCTTTTTCTTTAAACTTAAGAATTGAGTTGTTATTTTCATTTTGTTTTGTTATATGTTTTTAGTTATTTAATATAATTTTAAATAGTTTTATTTGGAGTTAATGTTGTTCAAATCCTCTTTTTGAAGTTATTTTTTTATAATTTCATTGACATTATTTTATTTTTGCATATTATATTTTTTTCTATTTTTCTAATATTTATAAAGGGTAGGATGATTAAAGTTATTAAAATAATATTCAGATTCAGAATAGTAGTTTTTTATTGAGGCGAAACTGGTGATGGATAAACGGATAATGGGTAAGGTAATCGAAATAGGTAACAAAATACCCTTTAGCCGTTTCGATTATTACTCAATTACACCCCTAGAGCTAGGTTGGATTTTTTTGATAACTGACTTGACTCGACTCGAAAAAGTCGGGTTTGGGTCCAAATCCAACCCGGGATGGGTTAAAAAATGTAAATCCAAAAGTGGGTGAGGTCTTGGGTTTTTATACTTATTTAAATTTTTTTAATAGGTTAAAAAATATATTAAATTGTTTGAGTTTGGGTGGGTTCAGGCGGCTCATGTCACATCGGATTTTGGCAAAATAACTTCCAAATTCTGATTGGGTTGGACCGGTTTTAGATTTGTAAAATAAGGTATTAGATCAATTTCAAGATGGGTTTTTGAATTTTTCACAGTTTCAGGTTTTGGGTTTTATATATCGGGTTGGGTTTGGGTTTTAAGAAACCCGACCCATGGCAACCCCTACTGAGGTGGGACATATTTTTTCAACTTAAAATTTGAAATTGACTCAAATACCCAAAAAGTCAAGATAGAACAATCAAATTTGGTTAAACCTGAACAAGATTCAAAGCAGAAATGTCCTTTATGGACAGTTTGAGTTCAATTCAAACTCAGCTCATGAACTTCAAAATCCGAACATACTATAATGGACCGATTAATGTGAAAATATTGAGCCATAGATGCCTATTATTAAAATATCGAATCGTGGATTATGACATAAATACCCCTTATTTTAACTTTTTTTTAAATGTATTCACAATGTAACATGTTAATGGCTGATCAACATACAATTTTTTTCTAATTAACATCCTAGTCTGTACCTTAAAACATACTAAATGAATTCGTTAATGGTCCATAACACGCTATTATGTTAGCAGTAATATATTTTCCCATTTGGCATAACATATTAGAAAAGTTATAATTTGACGTGGTTGAGGAAAGTTATAATTTCACACAGATGAGGAATATTTAGCACCATGGCGCAACCTAACATGTTAGTTTGTGGTTTGTAACATCTTATTATGTTTGCGCGTAACATACGTTTCAATTGGGTGTAACATATTAAACTAGTTATAATCCAGTTCAAAGACATTATTTTTGTCATAGAATCCATGGCTCAGTAGTTTAGCAACATGAGTTCATGACTCAATATTTTTGCATTAATCAATCCATGGGTTGTAAATATTGAGTCATGGTATCCACAACATAACATGTTAATAGCTGGTCAATAACATACAATTATTTTACAATTAACATCCTAGTCCATACAGTATAACATGCTAGATAAATTCGTTATTGGTCCATAATATACAGTATAACATGCTTAGTTTTTCTCTAGGGCTTTTTATTAAAATAAAATATTAAAAAAATTTACCAAATAAAAAAGAAAAAAATAATTTTCATAATGAAACATTCTGCCCTAATCCTATTTGAACAACTTGGGGTGCTTTGCCATGCAGGCGCTAACTTGTGGCTAAACTTAAAGAGGCCACATTACACTGCCAACTCTAGATTTTCCACATATGAGGATAACAGACTACTTATAACAGTTGAAGGTAGTACTGAAATCCTGTCGAACTTTTAATAAAACTGTTTTTTCATGTCGCCTTTGATTGTACCGTGAAACAACTAAAGCATATTTCATAGCCACTTAACTTAAAAAATGTAGGTAACATTGCGATGGGATGCAACTTTTGTTTCTACTATAATGTTATCTCTTAATTATTTTTAAAAATAAATTAGTGACATGCTGGCACTTGTGTGGCGAAATGCCCCAATGTGTCCTACAAATAGGATTAGGGTTTATTGAAGAATATTTTATTTTGGGAAATATTTTTTCTCCATCAGTGTTTTAAAAATCGAATCGAACTCCAACCCAGTTGAACCAGAATCGGAGGCCAATCCGGTTCTTATTGACTCAACCAAGTTCAATAAAATCAGGATTATTTTTGTTATTTTTTTATAGAATTATTAAGAAAGTATAAAGTTTAGAGTATAATATTTAATGGTTGAACCATTGGTCCAACCCAGTCCAACTAGGTTCAACCAAAACCAGACATACTTCCAATTTGATGGCCGGTTCAGTTTTTAAAACACTGTTCTCTATTCTATTTTTGGTAAATACTTTTTTAAAATATTTTAGTTTACTTTTTTCTCTATAAACACCCTAAATTAGATTTGAAATTAATTGTGTGGGTGGGTAGCTTATTCAAATAGGATTAAATCTAGGCAAGTCAATACCATTTTCACATTAAAAGTCAATGGTAAATTTCGGATGCCAACTAACGTTTGACAGGTCGCCTTAGATCAGGGATAATTGGATAAAGTGAAGTAGTTTTTAAAATTTTAAAAATATTTAAAAATATTTTTATTTTTTTTAACTTCAGGTTTATCTGGCGGTTTGGGGCCCATCCGGTCCGAGTTTATGCACTATAACAAGAATGAGATTCCCCACGGCGTCCCATGAGATGGCCCCTCGGTTCCGTCTACAGACGGAGGGCAAAGGCAACGGCTTACGGCAACCAGATCGAGCGGGTCCCGCCAGTATGTTGCAAGGAAATAGACGGATCAACGGTCGCCACATGGCGACTGTTGACAAGGCAGTCAATTAAGGGGTCCCACCTCGCTTGGGGTTAAAGGGAGCCACCAACAGTCGCGGAGCTCCAAACTCCGTCGCCATGGCGTCGCCATCTTCGAAGCCGTGCTAGTATTAAGCGGCCACCTGAGCAGAGAGGGAGTCTCCTTACTCTTCACACTCCCTCTCCCTCTCTCTCTCCCTCTCTCTCTCTCTACCTCTCTCTCCCTCTCTCTCTTTCCCTCTCTCTCTCTCTCCCTCTCTCTCTCCCTCTCTCTCTCCCTCTCTCTCTCTTTCTCTCTCTTTCTCTCTCTCTCTCTCGATCAAAATTCTACTTTGCTCCACAACTCTGAAGCTCACTTCGGGTTCCTACTTCCGAAGTCGGGCGGCCTCCGATGAGGTTTTACTAGATGCGAACTGGTATTTCTGATGGCATTTTTGTAGGAAAAGGGCAATGGACGCGAGTTCCAGAAACTTTGCAGCGCCACTGTATCTGAAAGACCGGCGGCTGGGAGCGTTTCCGCTTGTGCCCTACCGCTTGGATGTCAGGCAGAGGAGGAGATGCGAGAGGAATCGATCCAAGGGGGTATGCTACTGCTGCTCCGAGACCAAGTTCCGGAAGCCCGCGGCGGTGGTTGGGGGTCCAATGAAGAGGAAACCCGCGGGGACGACAGTCGGCAGCGATGCTGTTGACGAGTCCAAGATGAGTGTTCGAGCCGGTCGGTGCCGTGCAATGCCGGTACAACCTTTTGTCTCTCCGCGGTATGTTTTAGACTTATCATCATTATTTTCTTCATGTTGTTGAGTTCCTGAATGTATTCCAGGTCAGAGTGTTGATTTTTAACTGTGGTTCTGTTTTGGTCCCAAGAAGAATGAACTTCCAGTGCACCAAGAATCGACACATAGGGATGGGTTGAACTTCCAGTGCACCAAGAATCGACACATAGGGATGGGTTTATTCCCTTAGAGTCGTTGATGTCCTGGTTTTAACTGGCAAAAAATAAGGATTTTGAAGGGTTTAAAATGCGAACTTAGTTGCCCATCGTCTTTTTGGACTATTGGGAGTATCTATGGTTGTTGTGGTGGCTGTGAAGTGCATCACCTGCTGGAAGCATTTTGCTATCGCTGGTTTAAGTGAGGGAAGATGTCCTTTTTTGCCTCGCTCGGATGCTAGTACTAATACGTGATAATACTTGATTTAGAGCTTAATAAGTTTTTGCATGCATTAACTTTCCTTTGAATCAGCATCACTTATACTTTGGTTCACTTATGTTTTTCCCTCCCCAGTATTTTTTTTTTCACATTTCTCAATATAAGAACAGAGTGGATTTTGGTTTGGGGGCGGGGAGGGTCATTAAGAAATCCTTGACATGTAAGTGTGTAGATCAGACATACTTATATGGCACAAGTCACTGATGTAAAGAAATTTTTGTTTATAACAAAAGAAGATAAACGGATTCCTATCAAGTTCAAAGGAAGAGGAAGAAATCAAATGCCTTCTTATGCTGCTTGGTGGATTGGACCCCTTAGCGGAAGGAGGGTTTCTTTTGAATCCATTGTTGTAAGGGAGTCCAATAGTGTATATTCGATTTGCCTATTGGACTAATAAAAATGTGCTTTTCTTTAAAAAAAAGAAGAGGATCGTCCACAAACTTGGACAAGATGACTGTTTGTCCTATTTCCCCTTTAACAAGGGCTGCAAAAATTTGTTTGTATTCTTCTTGTGGCCAAATTTTATGGATGGCTATGGCTCCTCAGGTTTTTAACTCGTCAAAGATCGTTTTTCTCATGTCTAAAGATATATAATTTGTTTTTGGAACATCACAGGTTACTACATTCATTTGTCAGGGTCCTCATATCTATATATGAGCCGATTGAGAGAAATCCTACTTTGATGCATGCAGTGGAAAATGAAAGGTAATATCTGGACGCACTCAATTGACCGGTGCTAATATCCAGATTTACCTATGCAACAGATGTATTGATTTTGAGGAATCTTTAGATATCTTTTTTTCTTACCTGCTTCTCTGACCCTTCGTGTTGTTCATTCCTAATTACAAAAGATTGCTGTGGTAACTAGTTTTGGCTTTTCATTAGAGAGAAACTACATAAAACTTGTAAAGGAAATCTAGATCTGGGGGTTGGGGTTAGTTCTTTGAAATCCTTCCTCTTCCAGGTTCTTTTACTAGAAATAATTGGAGAGTGCTGGTGGTTTAACTGTCATGCTAGAGTGGAAACTGCCCTTAGTGAATCTTTCTTCATCGGTAGGATGACGCTCCATGTTGTCAGTGTCTGAAGCGGAAAACCAGGTCCTGCTATTGGATGCGGTTTCTTTTACGTGTTTGTCGGAAACATTTATTAATTTATTAATTTGTTTTTGAAATGATGGAAATTTTTTATAAAACAAAACAATGACATAAATTACAGAGCATCGGGAAATGATTTTGCACTACAAGACAAAGCTTAGAAAAGCATTCTTAAGCTTTTGTCAGAAGTCCTCATCTTGTCTCGTCTGTTCTCTTTAAGCATTTTCACTATACAGAGCTAGTGCTTAGGATTCAATAACAGTTGTTGCACTTTATTTTGGATGTATTGTCAATTCGCTCTTGACTGAGGATGATTCAGCTGTTGCTCTTTTGTTGGATGGCTGGAAGGTGCCACCACAATGAGAGCTCTGCCTGTATCTTTTTTGATGTTATGTTAAGATTTATTGAACTTTACTAGCTGATTGGTTCATATTGCCAACACCATGGGTGATTTCTCTAGCTCATGAACATGTTTTCTTCAACAAGCTTTGCTGTTGGAGATACTTTTCCATTACTTGCTGTAGTCTGTTTTGCCATTTCAAGGACCTTGAGGTCCTTTATATCTTCATGTTGACCTTTTCAGCTTATTGGGAGACCACTCCTTTTCAAAAAACCAAATAATGGTCGCAGAAAGCTACGTTAAATTGATTCCTCTTTACTGGTTCAGTGCATTGGTTTCTCTCAAGAGTGTAATTGCATTAAAGCTACATTATTTGCATATCATTCAAAAAAAAAAAAAAAAAAAAAAAATACTGAAGAAGATTGTATAACAGACTTTTTGCAATAGTAGCATATATACAAGGAAATCAACTTTGTGATGGTACCTAAGTTTTTTTGTTCTTTGATATGTGTATATGGACAGACCACGCAATACTTCTAAAAGAGAGGAATTCTATCCTCGATGTAGTCCAAAAAACTCTGCTCCACAATCACGCGATACTCCTCCTAAACGAGGTAAGATGCTATTTCTAACGTGTATTCAGTTAGTGTCTTAGTTATTTCAATTCTAGTGGTTTTGATGCTTTATGCATTTTTTAGACTACCTATCTGTGAATCTTACACTTTTCCATTTGGCCTCTGGATCATAAAGCCTATTAATTCATTCAAAAGATATTTAATTATTCCACTTCTTGTAGATACTGGTATTGCTAGCGAAAAAGAGTGGGGCATCAACTTGTTAAATGAGGAGGTCAATGAGTCTGGCATAAATGAAGATGAGAGTTCCTGGTATCGTGAAAGTGGTGAGGACCTTGGAGAAAATGGTTATAGATGTCGCTGGACCAGGATGGGAGGTCAATGTCGTGAGGGTTCCTCAGAGTGGAAAGAAACGGTACATATGTTTTCTCTGTTTTCTTTAACTTTTTGTAGATAATGAACTACGTCATGGAATGCTCCCTACAAGGTAATATGCGTCTTTGTTCGATTTCAGTGGTGGAAACATGGTTCAGTGTAAGGTGTCGGATGAGAAGTGTAATTATTAGTCAAAACTTAACCTTTTGAGCAGTATGGGCCATAACTTGCAGTATCTTTCTGAATCAAAATATTAGAATTTTCTTCTGTGAGAGTATCACTTGGTAATAAAGCTTTAAAGCGAACTTTCCTTGTTAGAAGTTTTTTGTGAGAGAAACTTAAAGTTGTTACTTCTTGTTTTTTGTAATTTTGAGGTTGAGATGAGCTTAACTACTCGTAGCTGCCTCCTAGTGTTTGATTTTTTTTTAAAAAGAGATGATTTTATTAACTAAAACTGGAAATGTAAGAAGGCATATTCCCATTCCCTTGCAGGAATACTGTGAAATCACTAATTAGCAGTTTACAAACAAGGGAAGAGATATCCTTTACATTAAATAGAAATAGCTGTTAAAAGAGGATAAAAATGGCCAGAATAACAGAAAATGACTGCCTCCTGTTTCCTAGCATACTGTGAAATCACTAATTAGCAGTTTATAAACAAGGGAAGAGATATCCTTTACATTAAATAGAAATAGCTGATAAAAGAGGATAAAAATGGCCAGAATAAGAGAAAATGACTGCCTCCTGTTTCCTAGCATACTACTCAATATCTCTTAACACGAGATTGCCTTTTGGATCTCGATGAAAGTTCAGCTTTATTGACTTCAGATGCAGAGATCAAGCTATTGAAGACGGAACTGAATGTTCGGATAGTGGTGTAATGTTCCTCCAATTTCTTCACTTACTCAGGGTAGTTGTTATTTCTTCAGAGTGTATTAAAAGCTTTCTTCAAATTTGGTTGAGGAATGTAACATATACAATATCAATTTTCACTAATCTTATCAGGAAGAGGGAATTTTAAATTCACTTTGGTTTTCAAATATGATGAATAGGAGTGCCTGAGTATGTTTTGGCTACCAGATTGAGCGATATTGTATTGATGAGGGATATATGGTTCCCTCAACACAAAAAGTTGTTTACCTATTTAGGTAGAACTTTTTTTTTTTGAGGAAGGTGAATACATTTTACTCCCAATGCTACTGTGGAGACCCGAACCCAAGACCTCCCCATAGCAATAACTCCCATGGGACCACTGAGCTAATGCCCAAGACCCTTTAGGTAGAACTTTTTGCTTCTCCATTCTGGTGATTCTTTTCAACTTAGGTTCTTGTGCTTGCAACAAAGTCGAATACTCTCATAATAGTAGGTATCTTTCTTGTACTTCCATGTTTTTGAAAAGATTTATTGTCAGCTGGATTGGATCACCAATCCATCACTTATTCTCATATCATCTTTCTTGAAATGTTAACTCTGCTCCCATTATTTCCATAACACCAACAAGTTCATGCCAGGTGAAGGCATTTAATTGGCTTTCTTGATCTCCTTGACAGTGGTGGGAGAAGAGTGATTGGACTGGCTACAAAGAACTAGGTATGTAAATGCACTTACAATTGCAGAGAGGTAATTTCTATGGGTTGATTATGAATGAACTTATGCGTCTTCATAGAAGCATTCTGATTCTCTTAAAAGTTGTTTGCAACTATTTTGTGCTGTTGGAATTTAAACTTTGACCATGTAAGACGTTTCTAATGAACTCTATAAGTCATCTGCTATCCTTTTTTTCTTAATCTATTCTTCTGTGATTCAATAGCTGTGTTCTTACAGGTGTTGAGAAATCTGGGAAAAATGCCGAGGGAGATTCATGGTGGGAAACATGGCAGGAAGTTTTGCATCAAGATGAATGGAGGTCTGACCCAAATCCACAAGTTTTAGTCTTGAAATGTAATTTATCAAATCTTCTTGAGAAAGTTTAGCATCATTATCATTGCCATCAACAGCAACAGCGACATATTTTTTGCCCTCGTTTCCACCTGTTACTCTTCATTGGTTGATAATATATGTTGGAAGTAAATGCATATCAATGCTGATGGATAAGAATTTAGAACATTTCCTTTATGTTAGGTGATTTTGGGTTGATTTTATGGTTTTCTTTTCTATGCAAAGGCTTCCAGTTTCTAGCACTTCCAAAAGTGGATATTACTAGTACATGATGAACCTAAGTGTGTAGGAATAAGATCTGGTCATACAAGGGCACCCTTCTGAAGTTGTCTGTATAAAGTTTAAATAAGAATAGTTGTACCATTTTTAAGAATTTGTCATATTGTTTATTAAGAAGTTGCATTTAAAAGTAATAACAATTTTAACTTTTAAGATATGTTTAAAAGACATCCCTACGATTTCCATTTAGCTTTAATCAAATTAGACATTCCTTTTGTCTGTATCTACTCTCAAAAATAGGGCGTGTTCAAACTAATGTATACTACTCTAGGATTAGAAAAGTCCTGTGCTTATACTTGAGAAGATAGGGTTAAAATAGTCCTGTGCGTATTGCTTGAGAAGATTACAACTTTAGCTTGTCAAGTTGTGGGATAGACATGAACCCAAATTTAATACAGTAGAGGTGTAATTGGCTATTGCAATGCACCTCCTGTAGGAAATTATTGGTGTAGGTACCATAAACGGGGCCACATGTGAAGATGGTTAAGAATAATCCCAATACTTGGGAAGTGGCCCCCAACTTTGGTTAGCAGTTCCTGGGTAGACTGAAACCCAAGTTTATCAGGTCATTTATGTGTACATCTTTGAATTTGATAGAAACTTGAATCTCATGTGAGAAAAATGCTCAGTATGCACAACTTTGAAATGTTTGTAACATTCTTTGTTTCCTCTATTACTTTCAGTCTTTTGTTTTAACTCTTTGGTTTCCTATAGGGCAATACTTCCACTAATTATGCCATTTCAAATTGCAGTAATCTAGCCAGGATAGAGAGAAGTGCACAGAAACAAGCAAAATCAGGCACTGAAGATGCTGGATGGTATGAGAAATGGTAGGGACATTTACTTTACATTTCAACAATTATATTTTCTATTCTTCTCTGATTAATTCATTTTCTCCACCTCCCTCATGTCAGGTGGGAGAAATATGATGCAAAAGGTTGGACCGAGAAAGGTGCACATAAGTATGGTAGACTAAATGAGCAGTCATGGTGGGAAAAGTGGGGAGAACACTATGATGGAAGAGGATCAGTCTTGAAATGGTTTGTTGTCAACTCTCTTTGAATGACAAGTTTTATTCTCCAGTTTGATTCCACGTGTTTCTGGTACGACTTTACTCATTTTCTGCTATCTCAAACTGATACAAGTCTAAAATAGACTTTTCTTTAGGTGGTATTTTCCGTTATACCTTCTGCACAAAAATATACCTTCTTTCTTGCCCTTATCATGGAGTTAAGCTGGGACAAGTCTTCTATCGAAACTATTTAATATATGTACATGTTTTGGTTCACTTACTGCAGTTTCCTTAACGAGATAAGGAGGGTACTTAAAGTGAGATTATGCCATGAATTACATTGGGTTGGGCCATGGTATTATGTGGCTGAACATGGATAATTAGGTCTGTCAAGGGTTGTGGGAGTCATAACTCTTGTCAGAGGACAAGCTGAGCCTATCTAGAACCATTCCACAAGAGTATTATGAAATTAAGGTGCTGAAATTGATTAAGTTGCTAATTGTGGCTGTCAGTAAGAAAAAAAACAGCTTAATCTAATTACCAGTCCACAGTTGTTCGTCTCTTATTCCTTTGATAAATCACTTTCAAGGAGAGAAGAGGAAGATTTTCAACCCTCACACAAGAGGTGTTTGGTGTTTCCAACCACCAAAGAATGGCGAGACACAACTTCCTTAGCTAGAACAATTCAAATGCATATATATTTTTGTTCTCAGATTCACTAACAGTATCGTGTTATCAGTTATTTTTTTTGTTTGTACACAAAACCTATGTACCTATAGAAACTTCAAATAAACTTCTTTTACCTTCTACCAGGACGGACAAATGGGCGGAGACTGAACTTGGCACCAAATGGGGGGATAAATGGGAGGAGAAATTTTTTGCTGGTATAGGTTCTCGTCAGGGGGAGACATGGCATGTGTCACCAGCGGGTGAACGTAAGTCTTCCATTGCACAGCTCAAAATAGTAGTGATCTGATTTGTGATTTGTTTTTATTGTTAGAAAATTTTGATGAAAGGTTCCCTTATTGCTCAAAATAACTCACAACTTGTTGGCATACATGAGTGACTAAACGTCCTTCATCTAGTCATTTGTTGAAATGTTCTAAGTATTTTTCATGCAATATATTTTACTTTCTTATGAATCATAGGTTAATGTAAAGGATAAACAAATGACCAAAAGCTTGAATAAGCTAAACTCAGAATGGGTTTTAATCCATTTTACTTTCTTACTTTCTATCAGCCTGAACAACATACTCAAAAGTACAAGGTTAATTCATGCAATTATTGAAAAATTTCTGACTTGAAAGCATGTAAATTAGTTTCTTTCTCAAATAGATAGGCTATGTACCATTTTCAAATAGATTTTTTGATTGTGGATGATCATACATTAGTACTAAGAAAACTGTACCTTTCTGCAGGTTGGTCACTTACATGGGGAGAAGAACACTTTGGAAATGGGTATGTGATTGCTACTTTGGCTGATTAACCTTTTTCTCATGTGTTTCAATATGGTCATCATTCTATTCTTATGACTATTATAAGCAATGAACTTTGCTCTGGACTGAGATTTAATCTCATGAGTTGCCATGTAAAATGAGAAATAGCGAGAGACTGCATGACTGGCTCTAATTTTTTAATTTGTAGTACATTGGCCAACCTGGTGTCCTGCTGTTAGGTCCTCATATAGTGATATAGATCAAATCTTTAGTAAGGTACAATCTGGCCGAGGACTCAAATATTTAAGCACAAGAGCAATGCCAAGCTTAAAGGCTTTGTACATGCTTGAACTATTCAACATTACAAGTGCATGAGCATCCTGAAAAGTGCTTGTAGAGCAGTTGAGTGAATTGAGTTGACTGGTTCAAGTGATAGCTTGTCCCGGGTAAAGTTCTGAAGTTGTGCAGATTGACACCCAGTTTGAGAGAGGCCGCATATCGCTAGGCAATGGAATGCAGAGAGGTATGGCACAGTTCAATGAACCCAACAGTTTAATGGCTGATAGATGGAATGATGCTATTTCTCTGAGTGCTGGGTGTACAGTTGGATGAAATATTTGCTGGGCAGATAGTAGTAGGTATGCTGGCTGCTATATGTGCTGACCATTATAAGGAAGTTGCTGTTAGCATTCAATTGTGAAAGCATTTGCTATCTCAATGGTGATTGTATGACCTAGAAATATGTTGCTTTAGGAGGATGGATGCAGCTTGTCTCAGACATGGTTGGTCTAGGAACTACCTGCATTTTATATTATAGGATGTTAATGCTCTTTGAAGTTACAGCTGCAAGGCAGCTGTTGCACCTGACTTTGAGAGCCAAGTTAATCTTAACTTGCAAATTTTGCCTCCATTTGGTTTTAGTCTCTACTGCCGAACAAGCTTTGGCCGTAATGTTTGATCCATTAGTCACTCATTACCTGTGAAACCTATTTATTCTAGTTCTGGATCCAAAAAAATAACTTGGTTTTATCACTTGATTTAGTAATCAATGGAATTCTAGCAGTTGGAATGTTAATAGAATATTGGGTGTATAGTCTATTTCAAACTTGGCTGCAAAGACAGCGTTATATCTCTATGCTGCTGAAGATTCCATATTGCTAAGCTCATCATTAGATGTTAAAAAGGTTTACTTTGAAAACTTTGGTTGTGGTTATGCTTACGTTTTTACTCAGGTTGTCAGCTTACTGCATATCTCCTAATTTACCTGGAATTGTGCAATGCGTCTCTGTATGAAGCTAGTAAAAGGATAGCAGATGGTTAATAATTAAACCAAAAAAAAAGCTGGGCTGTAGTCTTTATCATTTTAAATTCTCTCTGAAGACCTTTTGTATCCATGATTTGGAGCAATTGCTGAACTATTTTGATTGGTGGACAAGATTAATGGCATACTCTTCTGCGGTGCAGGAAAGTCCATAAATATGGTAAAAGCACAACTGGAGAAAGTTGGGATATTGTTGTGGATGAAGAAACCTATTACGAGTAAGATTGCTTGATCTTCATTGCAGTTAATGACTGTGTTATTGCGTCTTTGGTGTTATTGTTTGGGACAACAATTGTCAATTATTAAACTCATATAATAATGGCCATTTTCATCGTTTTACAACTACTCATTTTGTTGGCAGGGCTGAGCCTCACTACGGATGGGCAGATGTAGTGGGTAATTCAAAGCAATTGCTATCAATACAACCACGGGAGAGGCCCCCCGGTGTCTACCCCAATCTTGATTTTGGGTCATCGTCCCCACCACCTTCAGATGAGCCCCCAGGTGCCCCTGGTTCACCTTCTGCATGAAGAGCTGCCACATTCTGTATTTACATGTCGCGTTTAGGTTAGTCTCAAGGATATTTATCAGAATGCAGATAATGTCTCTGGCGGTTCAGTGGAGCCTCATTTGTCTCCAATTTGTTCATTCTTTGAATTCAGTGAGAACTCAATATAATTAGTATTAGATATTTTGATGTCCCGTTGAACTTGTGAAGGTCCATTCTGATTACTGGAAGTTTACAGGTTGGTAGTAATGATAACATTCTCATAATATTAAAACAAACTAGAACTTCTACCCAGTTGTGCAATATCAGAAGATTCGATTATTTGCAGGTTCTAAGCACGAGCATTTATAGACTTGATTATTTTCTCTTGTCAGTGTAAAGAAGAATCCAACAGCACAAAATTCCACCCATTTATGCGAGGATCGATTCTCACTTATTTTCATGGGATTGATGTTCCTGAAATCAATATAATTATGCACGAAATCCCCATACGTGACAATGCTTGATCAATTATGTTCACGTCTACCATCTGAAGTTTGCACCTAAATAGTCCAATCAGCATCTGAGACAGCATCAATAAATTGGTTCAATTGGAATTTTCAACCAAGTCAGATACATTAGGAAGTATGCTACATTACCCAATCCCCTCTTCTTGACTTCCACGGCTTTACTGGCTACTGGAATAAGTTAACCCCTTGGCATTATCTGAACAAGTCATATGTTGGTGCAAGTTCAGCTAAAATTATAATATAGTTAAACATGAAGATTAAACCGCACCTTTAGAGAGGATTTAAGAGCTACGAGTACTGTTTCTTCTCGGAAGAGTTATGTAGAACAGCTATATGATGAAACAGTGGACTACTGAAGTTTTTTTAAGAATATAGTCACGGCCTCATCAAGGAGATTTATAATCCATTATTTTCCTTAAATAATTTACTTAATTACGTATAACTCAGTGCCTTTAAAACTGAACCGAACCGGCTGGTCCAACCATGTTGAACCAGAATTGGAGGCTAATCAGGTTCTTACTTACTCTGCCTGGTTCACTCTAATCAGCATTATTTTGTCTTTTTTCTTATAGAAATATTGTTTGCTCAAAAATCCGCCAGTCCGCGAAGAAGTGCGACCGAGAAAATATTTCAATTTAACAGAGAAATTTTGTGTTTACAATTTGGGTGTGAGTCAGGAAAATTACAAGTACAATCTCCTAGTATTCCTCTGATTCGATCTCTGTTACAATTTTGGCGAAGTTGACGCTTCTAGCGAGGACGTCGTCGAACTCGAGTTGCAGGAATGAGTGTGCACGAACTGTTGTGGCTTTGGTCGGTCGGTCGGAGGTATTTGTGCTCCGCGTGTATCGACTTGTAACGTTACCGGCGATCGTGTAGAGCTGCTCCGATTGAACTGTTGAGTTGCGACGGACTGTGAGTTGCTTGACTTCTGTGGTTCGAAAGCTTCCGCGCGAGGAGTTTCTTGTCGGTGAAGGGATTTTCAGACCTTCATTTTGAGAGAGAAGTCTTGTGCGTGGAATGATTTCTCAGCTAGAATGCTCTCCGACTTAGATTTTTCCAACCCCTGCGACAGGGAACTTCCGGCTATTTGTAGCCTGTCCTCTTCGGTTGTTGAGCCTTTTTCCTGGGAAAAGGGATCACGATCCCCTTTCCGCTAAGGGAGTTGATGGAGGGAGACCAGGATCGTGGTCCCTCCTTTTCCTCTGGTTAACGACCAGTTCTGGTCATTTGATTGTTGAGTTGAGTGATGAGCTGATGAGGCATGTTGATAGGTGCTAACTCGACGAATTTCTGCTGATTGTGTTGCCGACTGTGTCGATGACGTGACAACGCGACTCGACCTGGTTGTGGGCTGTAACAATGAACTTCAAATATCGACTGAGCTTACCCATGATCGTTGTTTGATGGATCGGTGGGTTGCTGGACTCATCAAAATTGGGCTATGCACATTTTGGTGCATACAAATATTAAAAAAATATAAAGTATAGAGTATAATATTCAATGGTTGAACCATTGGTCTAACCCGGTTCAACCAGGTTTGACCAAAACCGAATAAATTGCCGATTTGATGACTGGTTCAGTTTTTGAAACTGTAGCTACGAAAAACCTCCAGTCCGTGAAACGGCGCGACCAATTAATTAATTCGACTAAGTTACTGAGAAAATTACAAGTTGGTTGTGGATTGGAAAATTATGTGGGTGCTATCTCCTACCTTCCTCTGATTCGATCTTCGTATATTTGTTGATGGTGAAGTCGTTGCTTCTTGGTGATTCAGCGACGAAAGCTTCAAGAACATTGAGTGTGTACACAGGTAGTCGACGGACTTAGTTGGCTGGACGGAAGGGTAGGTGTTCCGTATATTTCAGCGTCTTGACATTACCGGCGATGGTGTAAAGCTCCTTTGACAAACTTGACAAAACTACGGTGAACTGGCAGGTTGAGCGAGTGTGCTTCTGGCTCAAGAGAACTTCTGAACTTGAGAAATCTTCGAACCTTTGATGTGTGAGTTTTTCAGCTATTTGTAGCTGGTGTGTGGAAGTTAGATCCCTGGAAAGATAATCGAGATCCTCTTTTTATTGCTCCCCAGAAGGAGACTTGACATTTCTTCCTTTCTCTCCATCGATCCTCATAAGGGGGAGTCGATGGAGAACTTTTTGTTTTCTGGCCCTTTTTCTTAGGTGACGGTCAAGACTTGGTCGATTTAGTGATTTGAGGTGGCATTGATGTGTGGTAGTGACAAGGCAATGATGTCGTTGACGTAGCAATGAAGTGTCGATGACGTTGACGACAACAGTGTTAGTGACGTGGCAAAGTGATGGACCTGATGATGGGTTGTTGGTCGATGACTCAGTGAGTCAAGGGACGGGCCGTTGGCAGGCCTGCGATGAGCAAACGGATGGACATGCCTGTGACGATCGAACAAATGGACAGGGTTGCAACGAGCGAACGGATGGATAGGCCGATGGTAAGCCTGTGACAGACGAATGGTGGGCTACTGGACAGGTGAGCTTGCCATAGATGGGCGGTTCAAATTTTGGCGTCAAAGCCAGATTGGGGCGCAGTGGGTCCCATTTTGGCATTGTCAACTCTTCTCGGGTCGTTTTGGTGTTGACGCAAGGCTGGAGGGGGCGCTGAGAACTTGGAGTGGTGAGCCCTGCTCCGGCTTAGAAATTGTGTCCTGGAAAGAGACTCATTGAAGCTAGAAGGGCGCAGTGGGTCTTGCCCCGACCAGATCTCCTCCTCCGAGGTCGTGCGTCTCTTGTGTTGGAGCAGCGGCTAAGCCAGGGTGAGACAAGGTGGGCTCCACTTCAGCTTGATCGACACCTCCTTTTTCAATCCAATTGAAACTTCCATGCAGAATTCTTGCTCTGATAGAATTATGCATGGCAACTAAATCGCGATTTCCTCTCCTTGGATTGGGGAGTGACTCATTGACTTCTCTTAAAGCCCTATTCTTCTCTTCTTCCTCCTCTTTATGCGATTTGGCACATGCAACATCCTGTCTCTGGAGGCTATGCAACTCTCTGCTCTAGTGATTTCTGTCCTTCTCTTCTCTCTGTAACCTCCTTGGCATGTGGTGGCGAGGCTATTATGATTGTGCGAGCCTTTTGGTGCTCGAGACTGCTGGTGCATGAGACTGCCGGTGTAGCATCTGCTTCGAGTTGACGACGACCTCTGCTTTCCTCTACGACGACCTTGATTCCACGATCACTTCAAATTGCAACTCGAGGAGAGACAAAAAACTTTTTTTTTTCTGGCGACGACAGAGCCATAGGCATGGCTGGTTATGAGTCGCCGAGTATGCCCACTCTCTTTTTTTTTTTCCTTCCCTTCTTTCTTCTATTTCTCTCTCGCTACTCTCTCTTTTGACACCGCCCTCTGTCTTTCTCTCTAAATGTTATTTTCATTCTCTCATTGTTTTTTTACATTCTCTTATTCTTTTTTTCAAATGCACTCTCTCTCTCACCTCTAGACTATACTATCCCTCTCATTTTTTTTTTATTCAGCCAGATATGTCTGTGGATTTGTATAAGCTGGCACCCATTATGTAGCTCGCCGATGCATGCGGTGATGCAACAGAATTGGGCTTGTTAGTGCATTTTCTTTCTATCGCATTCAGCCTATTCGGCCGAGATGCAACAAATCGATGTCTCCTGGTTGAGTCCGGCTCGGTCGCTGGACAGGGTTGTGACGAGTCTGCATCGCATCAACACACATTTTTGTTTCGAGTTCGGCTTGGTCGCCGAACTATAGAGAGGTCCCGGTGTCCTTTCCGCAGCTTGTCGGTGCAGGCAGTGGTGCGACAGAATTGGACATTTTGACTTCCGCGAATCCTCCTTTTGTCGAATTCGTCTTCATTTTTTTTACCGACTCATAATGAGTCAGTGTCTTTTCCGCGGCTCGCCGGTGCATGCGGTGATGCAGCGAAGTCAAACATTTGGCTGAACGGGTTGAGTCCGACTTAGCTGCCGAATTGCAGAATTTCACCTCCCTCTTTTTTTTCTTCCCCAATCAACTTGTTTTTTTTTTCGCAACTTCTTTTTTTTGTTATTTAGTTGCTCAATTTGAACTTTTTTTCAACTTCGATTTTTTTTCGAGAAGAAAGAAATTGGATACCTATTTTTGGCTGACTGTTTGCCTTCATTCTGTCACAGATGGCTTCTTCGTTCTATCACAGATGGCTTCTTCATTCTGTCACAGATGGCTTCTTCGTTCTGTCACATATGGCTTCTTCGTTCTATCACAGATGGCTTCTTCGTTCTATCACAGATGGCTTCTTCGTTCTATCACAGATGGCTTCTTCGTTCTGTCACAGATGGCTTCTTCGTTCTGTCACAGATGACTTCTTCGATCTTCTCCTTCCTAGGCTTGGAAGCTTCAGATACTACTGCCGTTATCGACAGTGTTGCACAACAATTCTTGTGCATTCAACCTGAGCTCGCCGAACGATTCAGTTTTATGTCCCAGTGGGGAATTCGCACTACGTGGCTACGCCAGTACTTCAACTATGACAAAAAATCAGCATGAGTCGTGGAGCCAACCTGTGATGGATGGCGACCAATTGTGTCATCTTCAGAACAAGGATGAGTCAGTCTCCTCCGCAAGAGGTTGCTGGTGACATCCTACTGAGCCCTTTGCACAATCTGGTAGAGTTCACTGATCCAAAGCTATCGATTGATAATCCTCTATATGGCACATGGGACTGTTCACCCATGTCATTGTTCCCCATCCTCCAGCGCGTGCCCTTTTTCTTTGAGTGGGCAAACTTGATCCTCATTCTTTGCCAGGAGGCTAGCCAAAGTGGGTATTTTGATTGCAATACGAACGTCCATGTTCTACTACTGTTGCGCCGATCACATCATTCACACTTTTCTGGTGTTATGGTGTCCGTCGATGAACACCATCTTTACTTGGCAGGGGTAACTAGGTTCTGCATCGTATCTACAGGTTGCCCGTTTCGAGGGCATGCTACATTTTGGCCAGCGGATCCAAGCTCTCCATAAGGTGTTTAATTATCCTTCTTCTTGGTTAATTTTGGACAATTTGTTTCTTCTTGGTTAATTTTGGACAATTTGTTTTAACATGGTCACGAAACAGGTCCTTTGATTGGACTTTGTTTCCTTCTTCTCATAAATGGTCTGAGAGGACTGACCCTACTTATTTCTATTGACCCCCTAAAGTGGTTACCAAACAACCGAAATGGTTACCAAACAACCGAAGTGGTTACCAAACAACCTAAAGTGGTTACCAAACAACCTAAAGTGGTTACCAAACAACCGAAGTGGCTACCAAACAACCGAAGTGGCTACCAAACAACCAAAGTGGCTACCAAACAACCAAAGTGGCTACCAAACAACCGAAGTGGCTATCAAACAACCGAAGTGGCTACCAAACAACCGAAGTGGCTACCAAACAACCGAAGTGGCTACCAAACAACCAAAGTGCTTACCAAACAACCAAAGTGCTTACCAAACAACCAAAGTGCTTACCAAACAACCAAAGTGCTTACCAAACAACCAAAGTGCTTACCAAACAACCAAAGTGTTTACCAAACAACCAAAGTGCTTTACCAAACAACCAAAGTGCTTACCAAACAACCAAAGTGCTTACCAAACAACCAAAGTGCTTACCAAACAACCAAAGTGCTTACCAAACAACCAAAGTGCTTACCAAACAACCAAAGTGCTTACCAAACAACCAAAGTGCTTACCAAACAACCAAAGTGCTTACCAAACAACCAAAGTGCTTACCAAACAACCAAAGTGCTTACCAAACAACCAAAGTGCTTACCAAACAACCAAAGTGCTTACCAAACAACCAAAGTGCTTACCAAACAACCAAAGTGCTTACCAAACAACCAAAGTGCTTACCAAACAACCAAAGTGCTTACCAAACAACCAAAGCGCTTTACCAAACAACCAAAGCGCTTTACCAAACAACCAAAGTGCTTACCAAACAACCAAAGTGCTTACCAAACAACCAAAGTGCTTACCAAACAACCAAAGTGCTTACCAAACAACCAAAGTGCTTACCAAACAACCAAAGTGCTTACCAAACAACCAAAGTGCTTACCAAACAACCAAAGTGCTTACCAAACAACCAAAGTGGTAAGGAAATCACTGCAGGTCATGATAGTTGTAATTTACAACAAACAACTATGGGATTTGGACAAATTAGCTAAAATTGTGTGCACAACGTATAGCTCTTTGCTGAATAACTCAGATTTCTACAAGTTCATTAGCACAATGTTTTGAAAGGCATGTTTTCTAACCGATTAACCTGATGTTGTTTTTGTAATATTTAACTATGCGAGGGCTCACCAAATTGCTCTTTTACTAATTCCAAGATTTCTTTTGCTATCTCATACTGTCACTATATCATATTAAACACTTCATACTAATTAATTAAAATAATTTGGCTATCTTATTTACCTTGAACCATTTCTCGTGGTGTTGAACCTCATGAAAACCTACTTCAAGTTTTGGACTCACTAAGTTTACTCTCAACAAGTGCAAGATCATAATCACAAGCCTTAATTGACCTTACAAGTTTATCATGTCATTCTTTATAATTTGACAAGGATAAACATTTTAAGAAATTGGATGGTTTAGGTAAGGAATCCATCCACTCTCCACCTGAATAAGAGCAATTTCATATACATTTACATACTCCAATGACTCCACTTTGGGTGGTAGTCAATGGATCTAGAAAAATATGCAACTCAAATAGTTCATGAATTCCAACTTTGTATGGGTACTCTTAACTTTCCAACAAAAATCAAATGGAGACACTCATACTCCAACTCTATAAATTCCACCCATGATTGAACCAAAATAGCATATGGCTCGTTTAGCTAAGTTCTTTAGTAGCCAAAAACTCCTCTTTTGGAGGAAAGAACTGCTAACTTCCTTTTAAATAAATCTCTTAAGAGCTCCAAAACAAAGTTTTAACAAAGAGGACTCCTTCAAAGAGTTCTTTCAAAAGGGTTTTTTATCCGAAAAGCTTAGACAGCCACTGCCTCACTGTTGACCCACAACCAAAAACTGCAAATTACGTATAAAATCATATAAAAAAACTGCAAATGGCATTGAGGAACATTGCACAAAAGTTCTTTTGCTTGTTTAATTTTCAGTCAAATCCGAATCTCCTAAGCCCCTGAACCAAATCTGGGTTTTGTTTGTATTTTTTTTTATTTTTACCAACCCGAATCAGCCGGGCCTGAGTGAACATGGTCGAACCTGCCAAATGGACCAGGCCGACGAGTCCTACGGGTCCAGACCTCCAACAGCACAGAAAGGAAGGAAACCTTCTTTGCGCGACGCTCCTGCCACCGCCCCGGCTAAGGTCCTCCGACTGACACTTCTGGCTTGACACCCGCATCGACCCCCCAGCCACCTCAGGCTTCCCACCGAGACAGAGGACAACGTACTTCGGTTTATCTCAGATCACCTCTGCAGCCATTTTTCTCAGCTCATAAAAAATGCAGTCCAAGCCAGACTAATAGGATCAATGTACATATTGGTTTCTACCATGAACATTATGCCAAATACCTTACGTTTATCATTATTCAACAATTATTTTTCCAAATGGATTAGATCGACGAAGAAACAGAATCAGTTGAAAAATACGGGAAAAACACCGAAATAGTTATGGAGAATAAAAAACCTAAAACCAGGTAAACACGAAAAAAGCTTCTAAATTAGTCGTGAAGAAATCCTCCAAAGGAGGCCAGCGTAGAGGAGACAATTTCAAATTTTCAAACAGTTCGCACATCATTTAAGGTAAAAAAAAAAAGAGACAGAGAAAAAGGCTGCAGCATTGTAGGAGGAGAGGCTGAAGAGCAGAAAATGTTCCATCATCCTTCACAAAATCCACCAGATAGAGGATTAGAACATCCGGAAGATATTAGGGAGGAGGACGGGGTCGATTTAGGGAGCTGCATTCATCTCTATGGCACATTTGAATTAGCCAAAGAGCCAAACTTCAGTCCCAAACTAAACAAAAAATACTCTTTTTATCGTCTGCACACAAGTGTGCAAACCGCCAAAGCAAAGCAAGCAGCGATCTATCAAAAGAGGAGAAAGAAAGAAGAAAGACGAACGAAACGCACCGTCTTCGCAGACTCGACCGACCGCAAGTTTCACACTTCCCTGAATAAACCCTAACCCTAATTCACTTTCTTTTGAAGCCAGAAGACTCCGAACTCCGAAACGAGATGGGGACTATGTTTCGGCCTACATTAATAATGACATTTATACCTTGGATGGTCCCAAGCATGAGATGAGTCATGGACCGGACTCGTGCACTCGTGTCCCAAACGCTCTTAATGCCAATCTCCCCGGCGCATCAATTTTACCCAATTACCCGATGACCCGATATTTCAAATGGTAATGGGATTGATAAAAAATAAAAAAATTATATTTTAATTACCTAATTATCGAATTATTCAATTACCTGATTACCTGCTTCTTAATCGCTTCTTAATCGAAACGGATATGGATAACTGTTATATCCTTACACGATTACTCAATTGCCCGGATGATAATTTGGTAATTTATTTATGTAAGATGTTTATGTGAGTTATTATTTTTAGATAAACTTAATGTAAGAGATTTTATTTTTAGAAGATATGTGTTAAATATTTTTTTGAGTTGTTTTTAGATAAACTTAAAAATTAGGATGTTATTTTAATATTTTGATGTTTTTAAATATATAATTTAATAGACTTTTAATAGTATTATTGGTATTGGTATTATTCAAATATTATTTTTGAAGTTATCTTTTATAATTTTATACTATTTTATTTTTATAAATTATAAGGTTTTTTTTTTTTTATAAGGGTTAGATAATTAAATGTATTAAAATATTATTTATCCATTTACTTATCCAATTACCCGATTACCTCGAGTAATCCGGTAAGAAATTCGGAAATAAAATAAATAATTTTTATTCGGGGAAATGGGGAAATGGGTGACCGAGGATAGGGTAACTAAATACCCTTTACCCCTTTTCGATTATTATCGGTTCACACCCCTACTCTTTTGGTTGAACCTGATTAGACTAGGTTAGATCGATTGAATATTATATACTGTACTTTATATATATTTAATATATTTATTAAAAAAATAAAAATAATGTTGGTTAAGTAATCGGGTCGAATGAATAAGAGCTAGACTGGCCTCCAATGTTGGTTCAATCTAGTTGGATCGGCCCAATCGTATCATATTTATTGAGTTGTACTGATTTTTTTAAATATTTTTGTGCAAAAATTACCTATTTTTTAAAAAATTACCAAAATTATTTTAATAAATTATCTTAAAATTGATATATTATATCATATACTATAGTTTCAAAGAAAAACTATGCTTATGTAATTCTAATTTATGTAAAAATATGTATACAAATAAATAAATAGTTTTTATTTACAATAAAAATCAATTTAGTTGTTAATAAAATATTTTAAATTTAAAAAATTAAAATACCACTCATTCTTTATGGTATAAAGTAAATATTGTTTATAAAAAATTTATAGTTATAGGTTAAATGAGGTAGAACGCGTTAATTAGGGATGGCAACGGGTTTCTATTAATGGGGAACCCGCAGCTTAAAGCGGTTGGGTTTGTATTTTTTTTCCGCGGGGCAGGTTTGGTATTTTAGAGCAAAACCCGTCACGGGTTTGGGGCGGGGATGGGTTTTGCCTAAAAAACCAGACCCACTAAATACTTATTAAAAAATAAAATATTAAAAGATAAATATGTAATAAAAATATATATATTAATAAACTTTATGTTTGATAAAATATTTAAGTTTTATATGATTCATAAGTATTTATATGTTTACAGATTTATAATATTTATTTTTGATTTTTTTATATTTTTATAATTTTATACTAAATATATCATAATAGGGCAGGTCGGGTCGGGTACCCACAGGGCCGGGCAGGTTTTGATGGGTTCGAGGCGGGTTTTTTGCCCGGGGGCGGGAACGGGTTTGCATTGACGGTTTTCATAAATTTTCACGGGGCGGAGACGGGTTTCCAAAAACCCGCCCAACCCCTCCCCGTTGCCACCCCTAGCGTTAATGTCTGATCCTCTTGGTCGGTGGCCCCCCTAATCCATACACGGGGCCCATCGCAGTTTTAATTAGGCATTGGTGTGCTCTATGAAGTGCGAATTGCCTGATATAAACTTATAAATGATAGTAGTAGAGGCACATGTACAAGAACATAAAAAATTAAGTATATGTGTGATACGAATATATCATTTATATTTTAATTTTAGCATTTAATTCAGAATATAATGGTATATTTGTACACATCTATCCACAATCTTTTTTATATCATATTATATATCAAATTGAACATGTTTTTAAGAAAAAAATTGGTGATTTTTCAAAAAAAAAATCTTTTTGGCCCAACACACCCATTTCATCAAACTTGGGTCAGTTTGACCGAGTCAGGGGCCACTCAAACAAGTTGTCATACGTACCGTACCATATTGGATTTTGACATGTTGGATTAACCTATCAAATATTAAAAATAAAAAATAAATATAAATCCAACAATAAAATATATATATATAACTATTTTATACTAGCAGAAAAACATGTGCAATGCACGAGACAAAAAAAATGATGTATAAAATTTTTAATTAAATTATTTACAAACACATAAAAGTTTTTTTTTGCAAAAAGTTAAACAATTAAATGTTTAGTAATATATGAATTTAAATTTTATTTTTAATAATTATTATTTTATAAATATTTTCAAAATAAAAAAATTAAGATTAATTAATTTGTGTAGAATATTTTATAGGGAGAATTATATTTATAAATGCTAATGTATAATAAATTAATAATTTAAGTCAACCATAAACGAAACAAAAATTAATTTTTAAAATTTAATGTTAATAAATTATAGTGTTTAAATAGTGCATATTTATAGTTGTTTTCAATAAACACTCCCCTAACCCTCCCCCCCTCACTCCCTCCCAATGACCCCAACTGGGATCTTGTCCCATTAACCAAACTCGGATCCTACCCAAATCCCATGCAACCCAGTGAATGACCCTCCCTCGATCGAGGATCCAACCCCATGACCCAACTCGGATCCCATCCTATCACCCCAACTTGGATCTCACCCCAACCCCACTGCAACCCTAATGTATGACGCTACCTTAATCAGAAGTTTTTTTTTTTAAATAATTAAAAAAATAAAAAATTATATTTTTAATAATATTTTTAACTTATTTTTAAAATGTTATATTCTACATTTGACCAAGTTTGACCAGCTTAGTCAAATGACACATAGGCAACATGTTGGTGACCAAGTTTGACCAACTTGGTCAAAGGACACATAGACAACACGTTGGTGCCAACGCACCCGCATGTTGCCAAATTTTTTATTCAAAATACTGAGTGGCGGCATCTATATGCCGCCATCCATAAAAAATTAAAAAACGTAGGCGGCTTTCAAATGTCGTCTTGCTTACAAACCCGTCTTCTAATTTTCAAAGAACCCCCGATACAAAAAATTTGTCTAAGTGTCGAATGAGGCTAAGGTTTCAGTTAGGCAGTACTTAGATACCGCCTCTTATGTTTTTTATCTTTTTTTTGCGAGAAAAAATAGTGTTTTTACTTTTTGTGCTTGAAAAATATATATATTTGGTATACGGTAAAATTTAATCATAAGAGATATGCTGATTTTCCAATTTTCCAGAAATTAATACTTTCTCAATCATGGTGAAGAAGAAAAGGCGAAGTGTTTTTTATTCCTAGTAAAAAAGCAACGGTTATTTGTGATGTAAAATCACTGTTTTTTATTCGTCCTTGCCTTCTCACGGAACGCTTCCCAGTTCGACTCGTGCCGTTCTTCTACATAAGTGCCAACCCGGACGAGTCGACCCGGCCGAATCGAGGGTCGTGACGTCATTGTACTGGAGCTCGCTCGGAGAGCGCCTTGCGTAATTATGTCCTTGGAATAATCCCACATTGAATAAATACAAGTTTGCTTCATTAGTTTATAACCAACTACACAAAACTTTTTTGGCGTAATTTTTAATAATTTGCCTAATAAAACATTAAGGGACATATTGTTGAAAAATAACATATTTTTAACTTCTTTTTAACCAGTAAATAATATCTTAATTTATGTTTCCCTGTTAATTAAAAAAAAAAAATCTTGTATGTGAAAATATTTTAATTGATAGTGTTGGTTAATATATTCATATTAATGTAATACAAGCTCTTATTGATCCTAATAAAGATGCCAGTTTTCATGCTTATTGTCAAAAAAATTACTCTAAACTAAATTTACATTCAGCCAATCAGGCTACCGGCCTATTATAACCTTGTGTTTTAGGTTACACGAGACAAGATTTTCAAGTGTCCAACACATACTGTTCGCAACAGATCCAGGGCCCTGCCCACTTTTGAATTCTCTGCTTTCCATGGATATAAGGACAAAAAGAAAGTAGATAGACGCAGTTATTCGTAACAAAAATTTGAATTGACATTGATGTATCCTTTAACCACAATGATGCAGTCTGAAGCACAATAACACCAACATCAATTCATCGCAACTCAATATACAACAACAAAACAAAAAACCCATGCCACAATCTGCTGTTTCACTTTTCGACCACGCAGAAAGCTGTAGCATGAATTCAATGAACTTTGCCCTGCTGTTCTTCTGCTTGAACGAGAAAGAAAAACTGTACAATTCTGTCTCATTTCTTCTTATGTACAAATGGATACGCTTAAGTTTCTTTCTTGAAACTCAGCAGGACAACAAAGAAAAAGAAAGAGAGGAAAAAAATAAAAAAAGTGCAAAACTTTTGATGAAAGAATGAGATTAACTACAAAACTAATGTCAGCTTCCTAATCTGAAAGTATATCTTCTAATTCAGGATCCTCTGACTTGGTAAATAGATAATCATCTTGCTCAGTTCCATTCTGCAATCTTTCATTCTGAGGCAACCCGTGAGTTTCCATGTAATCTAAATCAGACCAGTCAGGTTCTTCGTCACTATACTGATCATCTGTTGGTTCACCAACAACTTTGTTGTTGTTGCTGTTATTGTTCTTACCACTTTTTCCGCCTGAAATTGATTTTCTAATAGCAGAGTCTGCCTGCACGTCGGACCTTTCACAGATACAGGTTGAAGGATTTTCATGGAACTCACCTCTACCTGGTCTTACTTCATTAGGCTCTCCCATAAAGCCTCTCTGGTAAGTTCGGACCTTTGAAGCAAAGGCTTCCCATGTCATGTTAGATCGGTTCATAAGTAAGGAATTCAATTTCTTTGCATTCGGGCGGATTGTTCTCTTGTGGCCAAAGTATCTCCTGCCATATACAATTAAAGATTGGAAGAGTAAGCGCTCAAAGAATTGAAAAGGATTAAAGGAAGAGATATAAAAGGTGTCCTTTGGTGAGTTTTTCGAGCCATACTGCCTTTTACAGTTAGGCCCCTAGAATAACCCTCCTCTCCCCATGCAAACATTTCTTTTTTCCTTCTCTTCTCCCACAGAAACATCCAGGTATAGCCGTAAAGGCCAAGTCTGAAATATCTTATCATAATGTGACCTGTTGGAGGAGGGGGCTGCATATATTTTGGATAGCGATGTCTACCAAACAAGACAAAGAATAAGTAATCATACCTTCGGCCTGCCAACATCCTAGCCATGTTGCCATTGTTGTTGGTCACAAAAACATCACTCTCATCACAAACAATGAAGTCCAATGCTGCCATGCGTGAAGAAAAGGAAGAGAATGGCATCAACTCTTCCTTGCTAGCTATAGTTTCTTTTGAATGGAAATTAGGGAAAAGGGCCTTGAGAGGCGCTAAAGTCTCCTCCCCTCCATACACTTCTCCAGATGCCACATATAAATGAACATCTTTACCAAATCCCAAGGCTCTCAGCATAAGACCGACCTCTTCTGGAGTAAGAGGACATTTTCCATGCCTCCGTTCCTTTTCTGGATTGGGTGTCTGAACAGACATGAAATGAAAATGAAATTACAAACAGTACCAGCAACAGCTGTTCATTCAAAAGTCTTCTTCATATGTAGGTCTTACATGCAAGGTTTTCCACCTTTTGCGAATTGCCCCTAGTTCCATCTTTTCCTTATCTCCTCCACCATAATAGCACCCAGAGAATGCAAGCATATCCGGCTCAAACCTGGAAAATTGAAGAAATTATATGAATAATGAACACATTTTTTACCAATTCATCTCCTGTACAGATAACTTGTACAGATAACTCTAGAGAAAACAGTAATAATTACTTCTACGTGGTTCACCAATCAGGAAAGTCATAAATAGTAAGAACATAGTTTGAAATAGTCAGCACAACATAGTTTGAAATAGTCAGCACATTTAATCAATATTTATAGACATATTATTACAGTCTAAGAAATAGTCTAAAGATTTAAAAGCGCATGTATCACCTGGTAAAAATGGACTGTTTGTCCAGTCCAGTGAGTCCACATCTCAGAAAAAAAAAAGAAAAGCATAAAGAATACAGTCTATTACCTCAAGTGAAGAGCAATGAAATGCCTGCTTCGGTCCCTCATTCTCTGGGTCAACTTTTTACCCATTTCAGTGATGGGATCCGTGAACTTCAGAGCATGGTAATTAACTCTACATCGAAGCTTTTGAAGGTCTGTGTCCAGCTTATTGGCAAGTCTGTAATCAAACTTGCTGAGTTGAACAACCTGCATTGATGTCATTTGACGAACACAAAGTAATTGAACTTTTAGCTGGTCATCCATTAACTATGCTAATACATGACAAGGACAACCATCAGCACACAGTTACTAGTTCAAACAAATTCTACAATTTATAACATTTCACTTAAAAGAAGTTCCATTTACTGACTTTGTAAGGCATGATGTACAATTCTACTCGTAGACTTGCTAAGGTAATGTTTCACTCATTGGAAAACAATGCCCCAAATTAAAACAGAAACCTCTACTTGAAAGCATGGTTTTTCACTTGAACACAGGAATCAATTTGGACAAATGAAATCAAGTTTGATCAGCCTGGTCGGGCAGGTCAACACTCTGATCAGTGAAACGGACACATCCTTTTAGCATAGAAAAGTCTTGACTCCTGAGGTGGTCCAAAAACCTTAAAATCCGAGTAAACTAAGCTGAGAGCCTGAGACTCCAACTCAACTGAGTCATAAAACCAAGCTTGAAAGTACTTTCTGCAGAAGTTTTTCTGCGAAACTACCCCTTTTATTTTATTTTATTTTATTTTATTTTAATTTTTTTTTTTTTAGGAAGGCAAATACATTTTACTCCCAATGCTACTGTAGAGACCCAAACCCAAGACCCCCCACAGCAATAACTCCCATGGGACCATTGAGCTACTGCCAAACTATCCCTTAGCTCAAAACATAACATCCACAAGCTTTCAACTTAGAGAATTTCCTATTTAGAATCTTCTATTTCTGGAACTTGAGCTTACCCTACTAGATTCAGACATCTTTATTCTTATATTCGTCATTGATAAACATGACCGACCTTGGTGTGATCAATTGTCCTGTGATCAATTGTCCTAGGATATAATTCAGCAAGATCTTCTATAGTTTGCCATTATGATGTTCCCTTTATTGGAAACATAAAGTGCCTATGAAGGGCTGCATCAGATGACACTATTCCATTTGCAATTTTCTTGTTGCTTCTCCAAGTAATCTATATGTTTTCAGATAATACTCTAATCTCTCACGAAGCCCACACAGTTCTAATGTCAGGATGGTACCTTTGCTGACGTGCTATTTTATAAGCTTCATATTCCATATTTTAGTGAAAAGTAAAAATACTGAAGTCGTTAAAGGGCGGTATCGAGCAGAGCAAAGCTCAAACTATGGGTGGTTAAAATTCAACCCTAGCTTTTGTCAAAATCTAAATTTGAATTCAGTCAAACAGAAATATAGGACTCTAGTTGGGCCTCATCTCGAGTACGGGGCGTGATGAGGAGGTGCAGGGTTGGGACCCTTTCTGGAGAATACAACAGGAAGTGGGAAGAGCAGGGAGGGTGACTTGAGTAAGGAATCATGAGATCTCCAACCCACGCTGGTTCAAGAACCTTGGATCATAGAGGTTCAGAAAACAATCAAATTTGAGAGAAATTTGGGCTAAAAAAATGGAAAGGAGCTGAACCACAGCACAGAAGTGTCCCTTGATTTTTTATCCAGTAACATTGCCCCAGAATGCCAAGCAGGTTCACGAGGCAAGAGACTAAACCCGAATCAGCAATGATCGGAGGGAAGGACTCTCCAGGAAATTAGGAGGAATTACAAGGGAACGAACTTATGGTGAAGAGAATTGTATACTGTAAATGAAAAACGAAGAAGGAAAAGAAAAAAGAGAAAAGATGACGACAAATCCTAGAGAAAGGAGACGGACAAAGGAGATAATGACAAGCACAGTAACAATGACAAATGTCATTCAAGGCATTATTTTTCATGTCAGTTTTTAATGCTATGTTCGAAACAATTCCCGTTGAATTTAATGCTTTCCTTCTTTGAAACCACTTTTGGTTTCAAAATATTTGAAAACGCATTTCAGTGAAAAGTCACCAAAAAATGGAATCACTGAGAAGTTTAATATTTATGGTTGAAGGAAGAGGACCCAGATGGAAGCCGACTGAGCCAAGTTAATAGAACTTCAAGCTTGGCTCGATATTGTACAGAAGTTAAGTTCTAAGTGCCAACATGTTTCAGATACAGTTCAAATTGAATCAAGTGGAGCCAAAACCCAGCTCACCTGGAACCAACTTGGCCGAGTGCCACCCATTGATGTGTTAAATACAAGAGAGTTGTCAAAGCATTTTCCTCAAAAAAAAAAAAAAAAAAAAAAAAAAAAGATACTTGTGTTGGGTAAGAAATTCCCCTATTTAAAAGGGACATTAAAGGAAATTACTATCACAGCTCATTAGCAATGGAAACATATGCTCAGAAATATCCATGTGTCATAAACCACGAGTATTTACTACATTCCAAGAGAAAATCAAGCAACTTTAATAACAGCTATTCAAAGAAAATACGGTACCATTAATAAAATCAACACATACTAAATTTCCAGTGACAAATAATTTACATAACTGGAAGAAAAAATAAATAATTTAGCTTCACAAGATCAAGCATCTAAGATTGAAAACATTATATGCAATAGCATTGGGTCCCCATGCTGTTCCAATTATATACCCAACTATTCCGCATACTGATCTACCCAATAAATTTTTACTCATTCTGTATACCATTTATATAACAATTACTGATCAGAGGTATCGGGTGATCAGTAAATTGGTAAAGGCATAATCAATTTTAAAAAAACTTATAAAAAACATACAAATTACTAAACATATAAATAAACTTTCCACATCAAAAAATGGAAAAAAGATACAACTTACTGTATATTTATCATATCATCTAAAACAAAAAAATACTATCTATGCTTAAAATTAGGTTAAAAAAGGATTTTTTTTTTTTTGAGGAGATTGAAATAAGTTAAAAAAGGTTGAGTGTATATTTTATGTATAAATTATACTATTATAATTGTCGGATAATCAGGTACAGAATGGCGGTGTTCAACGTCCATTCAAAACAATTAGTGAGCAGATAATTGGGAAATATCCACTTTCAAATCAGAAATGAAATTCTTGATCCCATACCCATGCCATTTAATAAAAGGTGGATTTGAATATCGGAAATCAGTCAAGTTTAACACACCAACAAGCATCCAGAATCTGTTAAAATATATTTGACAATGAAGTCATTCATTTTAAAGGGTTCCAATGTTTTCCAAATTCAAGATACATGGTGCCCACGCAAGAAAAAACTCTAATAACAGCCTCTATGAAGTGGGTCACTGGCTTTCATTATCTAGAAGAAATCAAAACGACCAATGATACCTATAACAGGACTCAAATTCAGACAATCAAAATCCTGAAAGACCATACTGGCTTTTGAACACAAGGCCCAAGTTGCAGGAACCTGTTTAAGAAAATGGATTTAGAGCTTTTAATTCAGGTAGGATATTCTTTGACAAGTTTCAAAAGTCACCTACTGAGTGAGTTTAACCATGTGTTCCTATTGTCTCCAAACAACAAAATTAGGCAAAAATAAGTTAAAACTTTAAATTTAACAAACACAAATAATTTTTCTTCTACTAGTCTGAAAAGGGAACAATTAAACCATATAGATGGCCTGAATGTCTTTTATAAGTTACTTGAATCAACATATTCTATTCTCTCTTATAAAAGTTAATTGATGATTTCTCACAAGTTTTCGTTCTTAATAGTCTTACATTTACAGATGTACTGCACTTGGTTACTGTGTTTCATACTTCATATCTTTGCCTCTATCCCACTTCATAACTTTGATGCTGTGTGAAGAGGAACTAATGAACAGTTTTACTAAAAGAAGAAAATGTTTTATTTAAACATGTTTTCATGCTGAGAGCTCGTCCAACTTTTCCATCTGTTGCTAATAATATCAGATAACCCAGCTGAATATAGGTTAATGATAAGAATGACTCACGCGCTTCTTTTGAAGAACAGGTAACACGCGATTCAGATAACATCTTTGTGTGCATTTCCTGGGAACACGCATGTTGTAGAAACCCATAGCTTTCCCACCTTTTCTAGGGACTTGCTTAATGATTTTGACATCATTTGAAAGAAAAGATATAAACCAATCAACATCAAATATTTCCCCAAAATCACTGCATGAAATATTAAAACAAGCATCAGAACAAGGTTACACAATGCTATATTCGAAAAAGACCACACTGTAATAATATCAGACGCTCTTAGACACCTTGCATCCTTCCAGAAAGATTTCTGATCCAATTTGGGAACAACAAGAGTAGCATTAAGAATCCGAGCAGCCACAACAGCATCAGTTATCTGTAAAACAACAGTATTATCAGAATTATCAGAAGAAAACAGATAATGATATCAAGATCTAAGAAAACCTATAACATAAATCAATATCTAGAAGTAAGTGTATCATGCATTGGACTAGTCAGTCACTGTTACAGCATGTGAAAAAGTTTGTAAGCCAGCTATCAACCTACATTTTAAACAATTATTGCTTAACTTGTGCTTGTGGTGGCAAGGGTGTGATTATGACAAAGGTTGACTGCCAATGAGCTCTAACCTGAGCAATCTACTGACTCGTAACCAAAAAAGTAACAACTATTTGAGTTGCTAGGAAATGAACCCTAAGATGCCACAGTTAACATACAACAGCACTATAAACAGATTATGCTAGACCTTGGCAGGAAAAAGCATACTGCAGATTTTAAAAAGACCACTATAAAAAATGGAAGGACGCAAAAGCAAAAACAACTGCCAGCACAATTGTGTAGTAACATTGTAACAAATGACAGTTAGTAGAAGTTATTCCAAATGCCAGCAGGAAAAAGTTTGAAAGTCAACCCAGCGGTCGGATATGTAATCCACACGCAGTCTACGACAGTAAACAGTATTAATTACTCCTCAATAATTAACTTGTCAGTGCTGACACAGTTACTGAAAGACACAAAAAACACTTCTTTTGACAAAACTGATTTACATGAAATCCAGAGATGCAATTACAGGCCCGAGTTGAAAAATTATTCAGAAAACTATTTATTTCTAAGAAAAGGAAATTCACCAAATACTTTTTTTTTTTTGAGGTAAGTGATTGTTTATTACCGCATGGCAATTGCCAAAATACAAGAATTACATGTTTGGATGCTTAAGGAGTTTCTCTAACAATAATGGATGTTGAATGAACTCCCTCTTTAGCACCAAATAAGAATGTAAACAAGTTATTAAGAGGATTATCAATCTAATGCATATTTATAAAGAGTAAGCAAGATATTTAAAATCACGATAAGTCTTACCCCTGTCCTTTGCTGATTTAATCCCCCGCTAGTAGCAATCATCAAATACCTATTGGAACTCGTCACTTGATCAGCAGCTGTAATTTGACAGTGAGTGAATGAGCTTTAAAGTTCAGCCGGAAACACTTAAGCCGTATATGGAAGCAAAATTAGTAAACCAAAGGGACGATTGAACAGTAATCATCATCACCGCACCAATTACGAAAAAAAAAAAAAAAAAGGCCTCGTTCAAAATGCAGTCGTGAGAATCGACGACTCCCATATTTCAAGCAGCATAAAGATTTTAAACGAGAAAAAGAAGAGAACAGGTGATAAAACCAAAGGTGACTGGCGTAAAGGTAGTCTCCCGCGGTTACTTAGAAGATAGGACCGGAAAAGGCTACAGAAGAATAATCGTTGCTTCACATTTCAAAAACTCGGTAGAATTTTCAAGTAAACATTCACATGCCGCTACCGGAGGCACCAGATCCCAAGTCCGGGAGTCTGCCCATCAGTCGGCAGTCAGATACGAGGCCGCAAAGAGGAGAACATAAAAGCAAAAAAAGGATAAAGGAGACGCACTTGGAAACTTGTTGCTGGAGTTACTGCAACCATGGTAGAATTTGGAGAGACTCGATCTCCAGAGATCCTTCCGGCCGCTGCCATGGTTCTGAAGTCACGAAAGCAGATCCAATCAGGCCCACCGATTAGAAAAAATAGAAACTCCCAATCGACCACGATTAGAAAAAATAAAAAAACCATCATCACCGGAATGCGAAACGGCTCGACGTCAATCAACTCCTTCCGCACCAGCGGCGCATTCTTCAATTAGAGGGTCGAAGACGATCAACAAAACAAGAGAGCATGAGTACATGGACGGGAAAATTGGGGACATAGAGCGAGATAGGAAGACATAACATACGAGAAGCGAGTTGTGGTCCTGAGGCGCCGGAGTCATTAATGAAACGAGGGCGAGGGATAGAAGGGCGGCGGTGGAGAAAGCGACGACGGCCGTAAGGAGGTACCTGCTGCTGCGATGGCGCCGCCGCAACATCATCTTCTTCTTCATCCAATGGTGCGGCGACAGTCGCGGTGCCCAATACTCGGCCACCACCACTCTTCCTCTCTCTCTCTCTCTCTCTCTCTCTCTGTGTCAGTCCAGTGGGAGTAGCACGGACAAAAAAACTCAGATACAGGAAAGTGCCGAAGCTAAGGACTGCCCGGCCAGCGTCGACAACAACGACGACGACGACAGGGATTCCATCAACGTTCCCTCCTTCCTCGTTTACTCCCTCCTTCCTCGTTTACACCCCTCCCTCGAAGAAACCGCGCCCAGAACAAATGCTTCCTCGGTTCCGCCTTGATAAAAATTTATGCTTTCTCTCTTTCAATCTTCCTTCTTCGCTCCATCAAAATAATAAACTTTATTATTACATTTTAAAAACACACACACAAAAAAAAAGAAACTAAAAACTAAAAAACAAAACTCCGAAACAGAAAAAAGATTTTTAACTCCGCCACGTGACGCGCACGTGATCAGTAGTTAAGAAGCTTAAGAGCGGTTTTTCTGTCCTTTTAATGAGAGCAGCCACCAAGAGTAACGCACTGACCCAGATCTTCGGCTCCTCGTGTTTTTGTTTTCTTGTGTAAGACGAAACAGCGGTGTCAAGTCCGTAAATTTGTCAGACAACCGTGGGTATTTAAGATCCGAATTAAAGGATAATTTTTTGCTTTTTTTTTTTCTTTTTTTTTCACTTATTTACTTTCATCGAAAGGTTGAGCTGTTAAACAGTGTGTTTCAGAAACCGAACCGAACCATCTGGTCCGACCCAGGTGAACCAGAAGCCAGTCCACTTCCTTTTAGTTATCCAACCCTCACTAATCTCATTTTAGTATAAATTATGTCTATTCATTCTCTTCGAGTCATTAATTAGTTATTTATTGTTATATTTCTATTTATGGTAATATAATTAATTTTTCTTACATAATTCTGCTTTATAAAGAGTAAAGTCTTGAAGTTAAAAGTCTTAAACTATTTATAGAAACGTTTAAAATAAAAATCTAAGTACTAAACATCTCCTTAATGAAGTCCCAGCCAGGGTTTTAAAAACCGGCCGATCCTTAGGTCGTTGAACCAAAATCGAAGGCTACTCGATTTTCATTAACTCAGTCTGGTTCACTACAAATCAGCCAAAGCATAAAATTTTTCAAATATATACAAATTATAGGGTATATTATTCAATAGTTGAACCATTGGAGCAGTTTAACTGGTTCGACCAAATCGGATGGTTCCCGGTTTGACAGCCGGTTCATCAGTTTTTTAAATATTGGTCCGGCACAAATTTTTTTAATAATTAGTATTTAAAAATATTATGAAATTTTAGTCTATTATGAAATTTCTAGTAATCCATCATACATATTTATATATATGATTAGTAATAACTCATTTAAACATAACTACATTTAAAATTATAATATTGGGTTTCATCGGACCCTCACGCCCAAGGGGACTAAGATGAGGGCCCAGTGTCAGTGAGTCACGACTGCGAAGTACGAACCATAACGACTCCCATTTTACTCGAGGAGAGATGCTCTCTCTCTCTCTCTCTCTCTCCTGGCCCTGCTCTACTTCTGCGCGCGCGCAACGTGAAGGCGTGAACGGTTAACCAGGAAACTCCATTCGATTCGCTCGCGAGGCGCGAGAGGGTGCGTGAGACGTGAGGGCAGGCAGCAGCTCCCGCAAGTGGGCGACTCCTTTTTGCAGACTCGTGCCCCCTCCTGTTCTGTCTTCTTCTCTGCGTTTTGCCTTTTCCGTTGCAGCTTTAACTCGCCTAATCACGACGACTGACGGCCCCTCGCCCCACTCGCTTCCTTTTTTTGGTCACGTTTCTTCCTCTGTCACTCTAGTTCCCAACTCCTCTCGTTGCTTCTTCCTCTTTCTTCTCCCACTTTTTTTTTTTTTTTTTTCCTTCTTAAAATGGTGCGTGAAATGTGGATGATTAGGTGAACTGTGCTGATGCGTCTGCGGATCGGAGGGATTGACCGGAGTTTCGAGACTAAAAAATTGCTGTTGGTTGCGCTGTTCCTTCTACCTGAAATGGAGTTAGGTACTGCTTCTACTTGTAGCATCAATCAATTAAACGCTTTCGTTACTGTTTTTTAATTAGGATCTGTCTTGTCCTAGACTCGTATCACATCGAATTTGTTAAAAAAGAAAGTTCGTGTTCGGTAGCGCTTCATGACTGATTCCATATCAATCGAACCCTAAAAAGAAAAAAGAATCCGATGATAGCTGAACTTAATTGATAGGTTGAAGTTATGAATGGCTCCTGCTTTGAGCCGTCCATCAATGAAGTTGAGCATGCAGTTAAATGAAAATTGAAGAGTCACTTACTTAAAGCAACGTCTCATTGATCATCTTCTTTTGTGTCACAGATGATAAGTAACACGGTTAGATATTGATACACCACTGTAGTAGTTGGCATCAATCTTCTCACCACCAACACTGCATTTAGAATTTACATTATAGCTAATGCCTAATATTTAGTGGTAAGGCGATTAAATGAAAACGAAAAAAAGCTATTGTGGTTGAAAGGATTTAATAGGTTTTGGTGGGAATTCCCACAAAGTAAATCTGATAGCAAGAGTACTCCTTTCTTCACTGGTCACCATTAAGACATTAACCACTTATAGTTTCATTCATTCCAAGGATTTCCAATTATGCATGCACACATTCTATTTTGGTATTTATTTGGGTCCTAATTAGTAGCTGCGAATGTATTTTTGTCATACCTATGGGTGGTACCACAATGGTAAGGGTGGACTTGTGACTCTGTGGTTAGGTGCATTATTATGTGGTGTGCACAAGTTGGCCTAGACACCCTGATTCACTGTTTTGAAAAATAAAAATAAAATAATGCTTTTGTTAGATAAAAGAGATAGATTAAGTATTTGGGTAGGAGGAGGTCAAACAATATTTGCATCAAATTGGCTAATGTTGTCATCAGAACATGGGATCAAGCTGCCAAAAGAATCAAATGTTAGACTAGTGCCGGACTGGAATTAAACATGGGAGTTGTTGGTATATTTGGCTATACGAGTATGGTGGGAAATAATCAAAGTCAAGGCTCAACTAATCTTCAAATGGATGATTTATAATTTAAGGTGACTCTCTGGCTGGGGACCAGGTTCTTGAACATTGAACTGGTCTTAGCCACTGCACAATTAGGGTTTACACCTTCCTGTTTTTTATTATTCAGGTTGTTTAATTCTGGTCTCTTAGGAGACATCATATAAAATTGGAACCATACAGAAGTTGTTAAAATTCTTTTAAGACGTAATTTCTTAGTCTCTAATCATGATCGCACTTAAACTTATTTCGTTTAACATTTAGAAACTTTGTAATAGAACAAACTTCTCTGTGAAATCAGCGACACTCATATTGGGGAATAACCCTTTTGAATGTGAACGAGTGAACAAGCAATGACCAACCCCATGATGGAAAAATGTCATGAAATCGGATGAGACAACCTTCTGGAGTACACGTCTTGGAAAGCTTACATTTTGTAGGTACACTCAAGATTGCCCACAGTTCAAGGCTTGCCATCAAAACTTGGTGGCTCTTTTTTTCTTTACTTTTCCTTTTTCATATATATAGAAAACTAATGTCAAACGATGGATTTGATTCCAGAAAACAAAGGCTTGCAAGGAAGACTAAAGCCCATCCTGTTCTAAACGGAAGCACTTTTTGGCGTATTTGTTTGGGGATATGTTTCATGGGGCTCACTACAGTAGTTTAATGGTGTCCGGCAGGAGGATCATTAAGTAGCAGTTCTCTCAACTTGCTCCTCTGTTTGAATTTTTAAATGATCAAAATATGTTACTGCTTGGGGTGAATAAAAGATCATTGTCAGATTAGAGAATACCTTCATAATCTTTGACCTGCAACTTCGGAGAAAGATAATATAGAAAAAAGTTAACCCACCATAGCAATCGTTGGGAAGACGCTCATAATAGTCGCACCAGCCACTGTTTTATGTGATTCTTTTCCTGGGTTTCTTCATTGTAATTTGTAAATCCATGTTAGAAAGTAGAACTCCGCATTGAACTGACTAGAGATCTTGAAATCACTGTTACTGCTTGCTTTATCTTGGATTGCAGTCTTTCCGCTAAGTGCCCGCTGTCGGCACCCAAGAACATACTCGACAGTCGACAGAGCCCTTTTAATCTCTTCATCATTCATCATCCATCTCTGTTCAGTCATGGCTGAGCGGTACGGAGGGACTTTCCATAAAGAAAAGCTGTGGCATCTCTGTATCTCAGTCCCCTGGACCTAGATGTGAGTGCACGATAATGACTGGTGCTCAACAAAACGGAATGATTCTGTACCTGGGTTTTCTCTCACCCACTTCTTCAGCGCTTAAATGCCCACCATGGAAGAAAGATACAGGCACTGAGGCACACAGCTCACTAGGAACCCAAAAATAATCATTTCTAACCCGGTTGTTTTTGAGGTTTAATAAGTCCAAGTTGGGTTTTCTTTTGTGGCTGGAACAGAGCATCCTAGGGGACTCCTGTTTAGACGTTCGAACATATAATAGACTATTCATCAGACAAGGCAATTCTGAACACACACACATGGACGACATAAGAAGGGTATCCCAATCTGCTCTCGGATCCAGGAGACTTTCATGTTTGGATTTTCAAGCGATGGACCACAAAACCCATAGAATTATACAAGTGTTTGTTTTGTCGCTATTACTTTGGGGGATATTTATAATTGCTTAAAGGTACGTTGTGAATTTAACAAGGCTAAAGATGATGTTTGTCCTTACTACAATTTTCTCTCTCGTTTTTTGTTTTGTGGCTTTCCGACCAGGTCAAAGGTTAGGCACAATGGTCCTGAATACCAAGTGGTCAAGAAATTTCAAAGGGGATACCAAATTTCAGCTTAGAATCAATTATTCATATAATCATCTAAATTCTAAATGTTAGTCCCCAAATGCAACCTGCGGGGCGGGTTTGGGTTTAGGAATGCAAATCTGTTCCCAGTCGGGTCGGGTTTACCCCAAAAAACCCGAACCTGACCCAAAGCCTTATGTAATATTAATTTTTAAATTTCAATTTGTAGATGCCAAAATCCCCCATCTATGGGAAGTCCATTTATTCTAGCGATCCATTATACGACTGTCGCAGGCTTACTATTAGCCTGTTGATCAAATTTCGAAGATATCGTTCATAGCCCCATCCTCGGGTCCATCAACTTGCCACATCACCGACACCGTCATCTCGCCATCATTGACACTTCATTGCCACGCCAACACCAGTTTTTGCCTTGTCATCGTCCACACACCTCAAGACCCAAATCGACCAGTTTGGTCGCTGCCTAATAGAGGAGGCCAGAAATATCAACTCTTTCACCAATCCCCTTCTTGATCGATGTAGGAGAAATTGAACAATGAAAAGCCAAGTCCTTACTCCCCTTCTTGGGGAGCAGTGAAAGCAGTGTCGGATCCCCTTTATGAGGATCGACCTCTGTAAATACAAGCATGTGGGTTGGCTATTTATGACCAAAACACTTTCCACGTGATGGGTTTCTGTTTTGTCTTATCGGAAAGGAAGTTGGCTGTCAACAGAATACAAGGATTGTCAGAATCCCTTGATTTTAGGTGATTGCCATAAGCGGCTTAGTTTTACGTGGAAGGTTGTGTTGAATCAGGAAACCAGAACGAAGCTGATATTTAAGTTGAAAGTTTGTGTTGGAATAGGAAACTAGAAAGAGGTTGGATTCCTTGATTACGAAGCTGGGTTCCGTGATTAGAGGCTGAGCTAATTAGAAGAAGGGTAAGAATGTAAAAGGGTGTTTAACCCTAAACCTATATAGTGTTATCTCTGAGGTGGATTAGGGTTACGCAGTGATAAAACAGAAATTACGAAGGACTGGTTGAGGGGGAGTTCTTCAGGCTTATGATCGAGAAGTAACCAGATTGAAGATCTACACTTGTGCTTTGAAAAGAAGAACGCCGTGGCTTTTTTTGAAGTCGTTGTTGGCAAACAGAGCGATCTATCTTCTTGAGTAGTGCGTGAAAGATATCTCTCGGTGAGAGATCACACTAAGGGGAGAGCCTTAGTGTGAGGGTATCGAGAGCTTCGTTGGAACGTTGGAACGGGAAGTTACAAGACTAGGAGAGTTATGTTGAATCGATGGAGGAGAACACAATCTGTAAGTGTTTTGTACACCATTACTTGTTGTAAAACTCTCTAGTGGATTTTACGGTACCCGGGCGAGTCCCCGCAGAGTAGGAACAATTGGTTCGAACTGCGATAACATTCTCTCGGTGTTACGTGTGTTTTATGTTTTAACGACAAGTGTAATTACGCCAGTCATCGGGTGTAAGTACACTCCTAGCATTAACGCGTGAAGCTTAATACGTTTTTCAAGTGGTATCGAGAGCAGGCTCGCATTAGTTTGGAGAGAAAAGATCTTAAGAAGCTTCACCGCTAGAGAATATGGGGTCATATCCGAAAGAAGGAGCCTCAAATACCGCACCACCACCATTGCTTGATGGGTCTAACTACTCCTATTGGAAGGCCAAGATGCAAATTTATATTAAGGCGCCAGGACGAGAAGGCCTGGAAAACTATTGTGAAAGGATGATGTCCGCCTACAAAGGTGATTGGAGAAGGGCTGAAATGAAGATTGTTGAAAAACTAGACACCGAAAGTGGACAGAGGAAGAAGAGGGACTTTCAAACCGTAACTTCGAAGGCGTTGAATGCTATTTTGGAGGAGTAAATGAGGAACAGTTGAGAAGGATCTGCATGCACTACTTGCTCAAGAGGCATGGAAGATTCGGAAGTTCACTACGAGGGACTCAAAGTGTTAGAGTGTCGGTTACAGATGCTTACCACTCGGTTTGAACTTATGCGGATGAGAGAAGACGAGTCCATCTTGGAGTATGAAGGTAAAATCAGAGATATAGCAAATCAATCTGCAGCTCTTGAGAGAAAATCCCCGAGAATCGTTTGGTAAGGAAAGTACTACGATCTCGTCATCAAAATTCAAAATGAAAAAAGAGTAGCTATAGAGGAGTATAAAGTTATTGATAATATGACCCTAGATGAGTTGATTGGTTCTCACGAAAACTTTTGAGATGAATGAGGAAGCGAAGATTCAAACACGTAAAGGAAAGAAAGAAAGTATAGCCTTACAAACAAGAACGAATGAAGGTACATTACAAGTAACAAAGAATTTTGGTCCATCCGTGGTAACTCGGCTGAGTTAAGTGAGAAAGTCTCATTGCTGGAAAAAGGAATGAACAAGCTCGTCAAGAGGGGAAGTAAAAAGAATTATGCACAAAGTAATCTGCAGGAATGAATCCATGGAGATTGCATCAAAGAAGAAAGTTATAGTGTGTTATGAATGTGGTGGAAAAGGACATATTCAGTCAGAATGTCCAACCTATCCGAGAAACAAAAATCTTTTAGGCCGCATGGAGTGATGAGGACGGTATTGAGAGGATGAAGAAGATGACAACAATTTTATTGCGTTTCTGACAAAAGTGGAACAGAAAGTGAGTTCATCTTCTAAGTCCGGAAAAAATACACAACTGCAACTAGTAGAGAGGAAGACACAGAGGATGAGGATGAGGAAATTACAGTAAAAAATATTATTCAGCAATGGGACGGTGTGCTTGAATGTACTAGGATTCTTAAGGAACGCCAAAGTATACTTGAGAAGGAAAATACCGCACTTAAGAAACAGATTGGAGAGATGGAAAAGGAAAGTAATGAAGAAAGAACCTTGAGAGATCTGATCTCCTCACTTGAGACCGATAATCTTATACTGAAACGTAAGATTACCGAGAAGGAAATGATGGTTTTGAAACTAGAGGAAGAGCTGAAGAAGTCACGGGGAAGTGTTCAAGAAGTTTGACAAGAGCAGATTGGATGATATCTTGATCAAAGGAAGGAGTAGTTGCAACAAACAGGGGATTGGCTACGAAAAACTTGAACAACAAGACTCGGCCTAGAGAGAGGGTCTCAAGTACAGGTATGTCATTATTGCGGTGCATATGGTCACATTAGACCGTTCGTTATAAGTCTGTATAGAGACCGGAGATGGAGTGGAAACCAAACCTTTTCCAAACCTCCTTCAAACCGTGTGTGGATGAAAAAAAGAACAAGTCTATATGCAACACATACTACTAGAAAGACAAGCTCGGATGAAACATGGTACTTTGATAGTGGATGTTCTAAGCATATGACGGAAATCCAAGAAATCTGACCGACATACACAGAGAGAAGATGGTGGCCAGGTGACTTTAGGAAATGGTGCTAAAGCAAAGCAGTGATTGGCAGAGGAAGTTTAAGAGTTGATGGTTTACCGAAGTCGGAGAATGTTTTATTAGTGAAGCGGGCTAAAAGCAAACTTGCTCAGCATCGGTCGGACTCTGTGATCGAGTTTCCATATCAAGTTTACTAAAGAAGGATGTATCGTGGAAAATGAAAGGAGACAGTCGGTACTACAAGGTACTAGAACGGGTGACAGTTGTTATAAACTGACACTGAAGAGGAGTTTCTCTGTGGAACTCTAGTACTGTGTTGAAAGTGATAATTAAGTAGGGTAGTGTACTTACGAGTGTAAGTACACCTTGAGGTGTGTGTGTGTACACTGGGAGCTGGGAGTGTTGCGTTGTTTTTTTTTAAAAAAAAAAAAATTAAAATAAAAAAAAATAAAGGGGAGAGGGAAAAGTCGAAAAGGTAAAGTTTGTTTCAAAGACTGCATTTCCAAGATTGCATTTTTACTTCTTTTCCCCACGGTGTTGTGCGTGCACAAGCTGAGCGCGGGATTGATTGTTTTCGCATTGCCATGGGCGCCGCCTCTTCGTCTCCACTACAGGAACAGTCTTCGCAAAATGGAATAACATGTATGAGGTTGTGCTTAAAAAGGAGTTTAGGCCCGAGACAGACATCACTGTATCTGAATTTCAGATAGTTGTTCCTTTGTTAGAGCGCTTGGGTTTAATGCGTACAGTAAAGAACATTGGTCCGTACTCTTTGGATGTGGTGCAAGAGTTCTATGCTAATCTTGGCAAGTTAAAGCACAATGACCCGAGTCAAGTGTCGTGGCGTGGCAACCGGTATGATTTTAGTGTTGGACAGATTGTTGCGTATTTAGGTCTTCCACGCCCGGATGATGAGTCTCCTCCAACCGATGCCCAGACTATACTTGGGAGAATTAACAGGTAACAAGATTCATGATGGGGGATTCACATACATCTCCGGCTTCATCTGTTCCCCTCACACGGCAATTCAGACCCACAACACCGTTGTTCACGGTTACTACATCTGCTCTTGGTATGTCTTTGCCCCTCCGGTGGATGCTGGTAGTACCTCGCAAAGCATGTTTAGAGACTCCAGAGAGCCCTCAGATTGTGACGCTTCGCTAGGGCCTTCTTCATATGTACTGCTTTGTTTCTACCTCGTGCGGGACGGCATATGCAGGGCTATACAGTTCATCCGGTCCTTGGCCTCCGGGTATATCTTGTGATCAGCAGACTCTTGACTATCTTGTTCGCGCAGGATGCGATTTATCAAGTCTGAATTGGGCGGTTAAGTACCGCACGACGAAGGCACTTCAACGAGCTCGTTTCTATCTGCAAGCATGTAAGCCTCATGCAGCTTCCGGTGATTTTTAGCTTATTTTCTATTCTGAAGTGACTACTTTTCATGATGTTTTGCATCTTTTTGCCAAAAAGGGGAGAAAAGTAAGGTAAACTTGTTTGTTTCTCTGCTGTGAGTTTGTGAGTGGATAACTTGTTGGAGCATGATTCTGATTGTGATTTGTGAAGACAAGACAACAAGATGAATTGGTGTGTGTTTATGGTGTTCATATCATATGTGATGATTATCTTGAATGGTTTGAGATTGGTTCTGATCTTGGGTGTGGATGTTTGATGATGCTCATTGAAAGTATGCTGAATTCAGAACTCATGAATACTATATCATGAAGAGGTGAAAAGATGTTTTGTCTCATGAATACTATATCATGAAGAGGTGAAAAGATGTTTTGTCAAAAAAGAGCAAAAAGGGGAGAATGTAAATACAAGCATGTGGGTTGGCTATTTATGACCAAAACACTTTCCACGTGATGGGTTTTTGTTTTGTCTTATCGGAAAGGAAGTTGTACGTCAACGAATACAAGGATTGTCGAGAATCCCTTGATTTTAGGTGATTGCCATAAGCGGCTTAGTTTTACGTGGAAAGTTGTGTTGAATCAGGAAACCAGAACGAAGCTGATATTTAAGTTGGAAGTTTGTGTTGGAATATGAAACTAGAAAGAGGCTGGGTTCCTTGATTACGAAGTTGGGTTCCTTGATTAGAGGCTGAGATAATTAGAAGAAGGGTAAGAATGTAAAAGGGTGTTTAACCCTAAACCTATATAGTGTTATCTCTGAGGTGGATTAGGGTTACGCAGTGATAAAACAGAAATTACGAAGGACTGGTTGAGGGGGAGTTCTTCAGGCTTATGATCGAGAAGTAACCAGATTGAAGATCTACACTTGTGCTGAAAAGAAGAACGTCGTGGCTTTGCTGAAGTTGTTGGCAAACAGAGCAGTCTATCTTCTTGAGTAGTCTGCGTGAAAGATATCTCTCTGGTGAGAGATCACACTAAGGGGGAGAGCCTTAGTGTGAGGGTATCCAGGAGCTTCTGTTGGAACGTTGGAACGGGAAGTTACAAGACTAGGAGAGTTATGTTTGAATCCTGATGGAGGAGAACACAATACTGTAAGTGTTTTGTACACCATTACTTGTTGTAAAACTCTCTAGTGGATTTCTGGTACCCTGGGCCGAGTGCCCCGCAGAGTAGGAACAATTGGTTCCGAACTGCGATAACATTCTCTGGTGTTCTGTGTGTTTTTATGTTTTAACGACAAGTGTAATTACGCCAGTCATCGGGTGTAAGTACACTCATGCGTACACGTGAAGCTTAATACGCTTTCAACCTCCAACATTTCAACTCAACCAGTTACAAATAGCTAGAAGCACTCCACCAAAGTGGTCGACAAAGTTTTCTCAAGAAGAAGCATTCTCGAGCTAGAAGTTCCAGCTACCTTTAGTTCGTCGAAGTTCACACAGTTTGTTCGAAGAAGCTCTATACGTTCACTGGTGATGTCAACATACTGAGACTCAAAATTTTTTGTCAACTCGCAGGAAGCAATAACTTCATCAACCAGCCCACAAAAATCAAATAAGAGGAAGCATAGGAGATCACATCCCCAAACTTTCACAATTCGCAACACGAAAAGTTGTAAATTCTCTGTAATCTTGTCGAATTAATCAATCGGTCTCGCCGCTTCGCGGACCGGAGGTTTTTCATCGCTACAAATTTGGCACGCATAGTGGGACATCTCCTACCTCTCATCTCTTTCCACATAAAAAAAAAATCTCAAAACCTCAAATGGCAGGCAGCAACAAGAACAACAAGGTCGTCATCTCCAGCTCCAATTACCAGTGCTTCGCCGCTAAAACGAGCTCAATCGCCGCACCTGGAGTTTGCGACTCATCAACTGGTTCTTGACCAACCTGTGTTCCCCATTTCACAATTTTTTGAAAAACCTGTGTTCCCTATTTTCACAATTTTAATAACTATGTCCTCATTTCCTTTAATTTTTGAAAAACCTGTGTTCCCCATTTTCACAATTCCATAATAACCTGACTTAAACATAGAGAAATACTCTGCATGAGGGGTAACATGACAAGAAGCACCACTATCAACTATTCAACTTGTTTCAAAGTCTTACAATAGAAGACAATCTACATCACAAGTCATTGAAGCAACATCTTTATCTAACACCGTAGTGTTATCTTCTTTTTCAATCTCTTTTCCTTTGGTAGTATCTTTTCCTTCATTTTGTGCTTTCTTATAAAACCAAAACTCACTTTTGACGTGTCATTTATTGTGACAAAAGTAGCACTCAAGATCTTTTCTTGACTTTGACTTTCTATACTTTCCTCTCTCTTGATGCTTTCTACTTTTGCTTTTACCTCTATTCTCAAACACGTGCTTGAGAGTGGGATGAACTCAATAGCTGAGTTGCTTAAAGACACTTCTAAGGTTTCTCAACTATCTGGTAGATAACTCAATAACAAGTGTGCTTGAAGCTCATAATCAAGTGTCATATTTATAGCTGTCAATTGGTTAACTATGTTTTAAACTTCTTTCAAGTGTTATGCAATAGAATCATTCCCATTATACTTCAAGTTTACAAGCTTTCTTATAAAAATAAAAGTAAAAATATACTTAAAATGTCCATGTAGAATGGTGCGTGTATGTCTAGAACGTGTGCCTAGAGTGCATGTTTTCCAAGACTATGTTTACCTAGAGTGGGCCTGTAAAAGTTTATGCGTTCACCTTGAGTGTGTGTACCCAGCCTTGAGATTTTGAGAATATGCTGACGAGTGCTAGTAATGTGTACAAAACTATGTTGCCGAGTGCTTGTAATGTGCGTAAAAAACTTACTTATATAAGAGATGGGCCTAGTTGATTGATAGAATCGGGCCCAAGACCACCCATTTTTAATATTAGTTCGTATAAAAATGAAATTATTATACAACAATAAAATGATAAAAAGGGTTATCGTGTCAATTTAAAATAGGAGCGGAGTTTGTCGGAGGCTAGTCGGGTACCGGATTCGTTATGAAATTTAATCTTCTCAGTTCAAACTTCAACGGGTTGTGGACCTTGAGGTCCGTTAAAGAACCGGATACGGTATCCGTCGAAATCACATCATAAGATCCGTAACCATGAACCAGAACATGTCAATGATCGAGATCATCCGATTAAAGCCACAAGCTGCTCGATCAACTCTGTACCAGAAATAACCTCCTAAATCCAGACAGGCGGAGAGCTTAACTTCGGTTGCATTGCTCGGCCATTTTATCGGGACTGCCGCCAAAACACGGGGGCTTTTCGCTTAATCGACCGTCCCTCTTATTCGATAGTCCAAACCGAGGTTTGGGCTACGATTCTCCGGGGAACAGAGCTGCCGCACGGGAATTTCCTGATGTCTTCCTTCACATTTAGCCCGTCTTTCTCTGTACCTGCTTCTACCTCTTCTTCTTCTACTACTTCTCGGTCCTCTCTTCTCTTCTGTTCCGTCGTCTCTTTCTCCTCTCGCTCTTTTCAGAGGAAGAAAGGAGGATGCTGTTTGAAAGCTTGTGCTTTTGCGTCCAGTGAAGGCACGCCCAATGGCGACACGAAGCCACCCAATGGCACTTTGGTACCTTTTCTTTCTTCACTGGCTTTGTTTTGAGTGTAGATGTTTCTTTTGTTTTCATTTTATATATTTGTATTGCTTTACTAAATTTCGAATTTTGCCGAGGTATGGATTACTGGGTTCTGTCTGGCATTGGTCAGTTAGTAGGAAATACCAGTGATAGACCAAAGTTCGTGTTTTAATGTGTATTTCCAATGCAGGAAAGGGTTGGATTGGGATAAAAAGTGTTTCGAGTAGTATGAAACTGCAGCTCATAAAGTTAGGAGACTCTCAGAATTCGGATGTCTGGTGTTTTCTTTTGGGCTTTTTTCTTTACGTAGTGTTACTAGGTGAAATCAGATGTCTTAGAGTCGATTAATATTTGGTTTCTTATTGCTTGAAGGATCACTCTCCTCTTCCGCATTGGAACTTTTTTTTCAATTTTTATTTTTTAAAATTTTTTTTTTATCCATTCCCCATTGAAATTTGACCAATGACAGTTTTCTGCTTGTGAGCCCCTCCTGGCCAATGTCAAAGGGAAAAATAGCATCTCTAAGAGGGGGGTGCAGGATCTTGAAACTTCAGTGAGAGTGGCAAGATGAACTTAGACTCTAAAGTGAGGGGAGAATTTGAGATGAAGGAGAGGGGAGCTGGTAACTGTTGTTCCGAGGGGAATTAGATGTCTCATAAGGATGTTATATCCACTGGGTTTCCAGAGTAGAAAGTTGTCTTGCAGAAAAGAATAGATTTATAGTGGATTGAAGTCTTTCAGGGTTTGATTGGGTGTATCCACCTTGTCTCATCTGCCTATTCCATGATGAAGACATTGAACTGAAGGCTCCAAAATACAGCCGTTGGGTGCTTTCTGTGTAAGATGTTAAACTTTAGTGAAAGACGACTGGTCTCTAACTCTGAGTATCTGCTAAAAAACATAACTGTTGCCTATTAATAGTGCCTCTGATAGAAGAGGCAAAATAGCAATCTGTATGACAACTTCCAGTGTTGGTATTGAACATAAATGATTCTGAAAATTATTTTTGGAAACCTGAGATGAGGTTTCACATTTTCTGTTCAGATGCTCTCAACCCTGGTTGTTGTTTTTGGGAACGTAGTTACCCTTTCGGAAAGTGTCTGAAAACTACCAACCATTTCTTGAGCTTTCTAGTAAACTATTCTCAGTCATAATACACTCAGGTTTTTCTCCATTATTCTCTCTCCTAGATTTCACATATGAGAACATGGCCATAAAACACCTAGCCATACAGGTGTATTGACCTAGTAATAGAATTAAAATATAGAGGAAAAAAAACCATGAGAGTGGTACTGATGTATAAAGTATCAATTACCTCATTCTTTTCATTGTTGAAAGTGTTTGGTCTTTTCCTTTTTTAATTTATTTTTCATTAAATTCGTTTACTTGCTGCTAGAAGTGAAACAATTTTGTTCTTGCTGGCAGCCCAAGACAAGGAGAGAAATTCTTTTGGAGTATGTAAAAAATGTGCAGCCAGAGTTCATGGAATTGTTTGTGCAACGGGCACCCCAACAGGTTGGATATGAAATATTGATGATTCCCTTTCCTTTGTTATGATTATTTTGTCTTGAAACAGTCTCCACAGATTGTTCAGCTTATAAAGCTATTCCATTAATGAAACTTAGTAGTACTTGCATGTTTATGCTCTTATCTGTTTCTCATTTTTAACTACCACAACAATATGATATTTGCAAACAAGAATTAAAATATGGCGATATACAAGAGCAAGAGGAGCATGGGAAGACAAATGAAAGGTGTGAAAGATATGTAAGCGATTATGAAACTAAAGGATCTCTCTCACTGATTTTTTTTGTTCTGAAGGTTGTTGATGCAATGCGCCAGACTGTGACAAACATGATTGGAACGCTTCCTCCTCAATTCTTTGCAGTAACTGTTACCACGGTAACACTTCAAACTGTGTCACAGGGTTCACTCTTTTTATTTTTTGTTAGTAACCAAACATAGTTACTCCTAACAAGAAGAGCATATCAGGTACGACATCTCTTTGTCAAATGGGACCAGTTTCTTGTCTGCTACTAGTGCCAGTGGTAGAATCTTTAAGTGTCTGAGTGACATGGTTAGGCACTATGTCCCAGGAAAGCTCTTGGCACTCACACTAGGGCAAATATACTAAAAAATGTCCGTGGTGTATCATATATTATGTGACTCGAAATTCATTTATACTTGAATCATTCTTTTGGTCACATGGTGTCGTAAAGAGATTAACTTCTCAGGTTGCAGAAAATCTTGCACAACTCATGTACAGTGTAATGATGACTGGTTATATGTTTAAAACTGCACAATACCGCTTGGAGTTGCAGCAGAGTCTTGAGCAGGTTGCCCTCCCTGATGCATCAGAAGAAAAGGTAGTATGGTTTTGAAAGCCTTGGTCATACTTTTCAGCAGTTTTTTCAACACAAGAGTCACTTTTGTGTTTGGGTTTTCTGTTTAGTTTATATATTTGCTTTTCTGCTAGCTAATATTCTTGCCCATGTTGATATTATAGGACAAGCCAGACTATGCACCGGGCACACAGAAAAATGTAATTGGTGAAGTTATTAGATGGAATAATATCTCAGGGCCTGAAAAAATGGAAGCAAAAAAGTATATTGAGTTGCTTGAAGCAGAAATTGAGGAACTGAGTCAGCAGATTAAAAGAAAATCTGATGCTGGTCCAAATGAGCTCTTAGATTATCTTAAAACTCTTGAACCACAAAATTTGAAGGTACTGAGAATTTGTAACCATCATGGCAATATGTAAGTCCTTTCATTTATTCCATTGACAAGAGTATTCAACATAAATTGCTTGGTCAAAAGGAAAAAAATGTTTTGTTGGGTTGGTGCTCTCTCTAGCTTGAAACATGAGTTAAAGTGCAGTGGCTTTTATTTCCTACGTATAACTTTTCTGGCTATTGTAGGAATTGACAAGTAGCGCTGGAGAGGATGCTGTCCTTGCCATGAATACTTTTATAAAACGGCTCCTGCAGGTTTCTGATCCGGCAAAAATGAAGGTTTGCTTTTCATTTCCGTTTTGTTTTAGATCTGATGTTACATATTCTTTTAGCATAACCAGCTAATGTGCTTCCAACAAAGCTGGCTTACTGATCTTGTTGATTGCTCTATCTCAACTGTGTTGATTGGCAGTTTTATCTCTGTTCTTGTAAACTTAAAGATTTATCGTGGCTTCAAACTTGGTAGTGCCTGATCATGTGTACTGAGGGATTTACCCCCTTTCAGGTGACAGCAACGGAAACAAGCGCACCAGAACTGGCCAAGTTGCTATATTGGCTCATGGTGGTAGGTTATAGCATCAGGAATATTGAAGTACGTTTTGACATGGAGAGAGTTCTCGGCGCCCCTGTTAAGCTTGCAGAGTTACCACCAGGAGAGAACATATAGAAGCAGATGAAGCAACCCAGAGGAGGGCATGATTACTACAAGAAATGGCAGCACTAAGAAAAGTCGCAGCATAGGGTTATAACTCAAGGATAGTACTGTTCAAGTCCCATCTTACTAAGAGGTGGAACCCTTGAATTGTTCATGGTGGTGGAGGTTCAGATGGGGTTTCATAATCTTAACAATTGATTGAGAGGTCGACAGAGAAATTAGTATGCATGAACAAACAGCACAAATTATCTCAAATGTATAATACCTTTTATTCTTATAAAATATTTTGGCAATGGGTGTGGATGAGAGCTGAATGGGCTCATGTTGATGTCAGATAGATAATGAAATAAGAAAATAAATATACAACTTTTCCTGAAATACAATGTACAAATATATGATTGAGGGATTGTAGATGTAAGCCATAGAATGGTAAAATTGGTTGAATTTTTTATTAGGTCATGACTTCAAGATGTTATGGAGAATTTAAACGCCAATGCCAAATATCGTAAAACAGCAACTAGATTGTACACGATTTCATTAAAAAGGGGCAACATCCATAGTGGGATTACAATTGAAAGGAGTCAGGCCAATGCAGTTTCCTTCTTTAGCAATAGACATTAAAATCTCTTCCAATGGAGTAAGTGTAGTTGTTGGCGAGCTGTTCTCCATTTTCCATTTATAGTTTAGACTACCAAAAATGCTTGCTTTCATTGATGCTGATGTTACGCATATAACATACCCATTCCATAATTAGACTAATTCATACAGAAGTATAAGTTGAAGAGTATGGTTGATAATAGAAGTAAAAACGATGTTGGACTGTTGGAGATTCGAGGAAGTGGCGCGGTAACCGGTAACGAGGAGGATTTTAGGCGGCGAAAGGAGGCGGCGGAGCGGCTCTAGCGGAAAACTTGAGGAGCAAGCTTCAATCTTTTTCTTGTTCTTTTTGCTTTCCGATTCAAAAAGAAGGAGAAAAAGTTTGAATCCTTTGCTTTTCCCTTGCTCTTCTTTCGAATGATCGTCTTTACTCTTTCTCGTTCTCTGCTGTTGCACGATTGCTGCTGCTGCTGCTACGACGCCTCGGGGTGACTTAAAATTTGTTTGTTTTCTACGAGCCGAAGATACAATTTTTGCTCAATGAGTCTCAAACCCTCCAATTGCCCTCAAACCCGCTCCAAATACGCCATCGAGCTCCACTCCGGCTCCAGGACATTCTCCAAAACGGAAGCGGAAAGGTTAATCTCCTCCTGCGATCCTCAGCCCGTTAGTTACCTCTCCCTTAAGTCAGGTCGCGTCGCAGCGAGGTTGTTTTATGGGGAATGGGCTCAGGCGCTCCAAGCGGTCGTTTATCTCTGGCGCCGGCGACTTAGCGGTCACCATGTGTTCACCCCTGAACTCAAAGTTGGTTACGGTACTCCATGTCACTCCAGTGAGCTTTCTGATCGCCTTTCAAATCTGTTTAAGTCCAGGGTCCGGTACCTTTTGAAAGCTGACTTGGTGTCACTATGCATGAGTAAAGTAGATAGTTTGACTGATAAAATTGCCCATGTAACGCTACTTCTTGCAAGGCATAACTCGTTGCATGATGCTCATCAGTATTTGGCTAAAAGAGAAGAACTCTACGAGCAAAAAGAACAGATTGTGAGAAGGCTTGATGAGTACAAGGTGGCCATGCTCTGTATACTGTCTCATCTTGATGGGCCACGGTTGGAAGCCTGTACTCTGGATGTGGAGGTTTTCGATTTTAAGGGTGGTACAGAGTGGGACCGTCTTCATAGATTTATGACGCGGGAACGCAAGAGATTGGAAGAGGCATTACCTATTTACGGTCACAGGAGAGAGATCTTAAAGCGATTTCAGACGGAACAGGTAATACTTGAGCTTATTCATTAGGTATGCATTAATTCTGTTTATTATTATTATTGTTTTCTTTTATTTAGACGATAATTTATATATAATTGTCTTTCTTTCCTTTGCTTTTCATCCATTGAATGCTACTTTCAGAAACTTCCACCATAGTGGTGGGTGTTGGTAATCTTTTATCCAATGCATCCCATATCCCTGAATTTAAAGGCAATTTTCTGTTCTCTAGTATAAGCCTCATTAGAGGACAAATGTTTCAACATTTTCTGGTTTGTAAAAACCCGTATGCGATAGCATGAGCCTATGCCTGGGCTTTACAAATATTTGTAGTTTTTCTATTAAGTTAGACCTCTTTGAGATGGCATGAACGTGCTTCAGAGAGTGGTTAGGCACTGGAGCCATTTTTGCTTTTTTTTTTTTTTTTTGAGGAAATTGATGTTTGTTATTTCATTAAAGTTGAAATACTACATGATCAGACGATCAAAGTGACTTCACATGGATTACATTAAGGTCCCCTCACCACAAGAGTGTTTGCTAAAACTCCCTCTCTAGCCAACCTATCGGCCCTGTGGTTTGCCGATCTGGGAATTTGCTTCCAGCTAACTACTGTTTCCCCTAGTTCCCAGATTTTCCTTAGTGTAGCAGGAATCTCCATGGTGAGTCCTTTTGCTTTTTGCACCAATCGACGATGTTTTGCGAGTCCCCTTCTACTTCTAAAAGTCCTGAGAGGTGGCTTCTGAAGATCCGCATTCCTTTGAAGTATTGCATTGACTTAAGCCTGAGTGCCATCGGCTATCTGGATTGGGCCACAGTATGACAACAAGGTGTTGCCACTATGGTCCTGAAAAAGGCCGCTGATACCAGCTCATCCAGGATTTCCTAAAGATGATCCATCCGTATTGAGTTTTATCCTTCCGGGCAGTGGCACTGTCCATGAGAGATTGGGCTTTGTCTTCCCTGGTATGGCAAGTCCGCTATGCAATTCCAATTATGTTGCAATTGACTTCCTTTGGTATCTGCAAATTCTTTCCCTTGAAACATCCTTCGGTTACGCTTCTCCCATATGCTCCATATTATTTGCATAGCGCAAGCTTCGGCCATAATTTTTGCTTTTGCACCTCCTGATATCTCCCTCCATTGAGCCAGTACCCCATAGATGGAGTGTGGCATGCAGAGCTTTACTTCAAACATTTCCAGCACTGCCGTCCAGATCCTCCAGGCAAAATCACAGTGTACGATGACATGATCAATTTCTTCTGGTGCAGCGTTACAGATTGGACAAACCCATTTTTGCATAACAATGAAGAAAAAAAGGTGAAAATGAAAGGCTCAAGTCAATCCAAATCCAAAGCCATCCTTTGGACTCAGTCAAATTTAGGTATGTATATATTCCCTCCTGACTCACTCCAAAACCTGCCTTTGAACTCAGTCAATCCAACTCATATTTTTTGGAGCGCTGGTCTAAGTTGATATATCATCAGAAGTGATTTTGGTACAGCCAAGAACTGACATGAAAAACTCTCTGGCATGCAACTACCATCAACAATTTCTTTGCATATATTCTCCATCTTCCAAAGGAATAAATTCAATCTTCCAACCAGCCAATCAGGATACTAAGTCTTCTTCTTTGACAATGGACTGGCAGAAATGCTTAAGGAAGAGTTTAACATCAAGGAAGAAAACCTGGAGTGAGGGGTGTAATTGGATCCAAATACTATTAGGCAGTGCAATTATAATCTGGTCAGAGTTAAAATTTCGGTGTTGAGAAATTTAATGTTTGAAACACAGCCTGAATTCGAAAATCTGGAATGTGATATTCGAAATACATCCAAAGTCGGATATCTGAAGGCCTATCCGATAAGGCAGTGGCTAGATACTATTCGGATCCGAAACTGATTACGAAAATACTAGCTGAAACTCGTCTCCTCTGTACTAACTGCAACTTGTCTTCCTTGTGTTTTCCAATTGTTGGCGTTTCAGACTTCGATGTATAGGAAAGAGGAGGGAAAGCAGAAGGAGAGGAAGAAGATAGAGGAGAAGAAAGGGAGAGGCGGGGCGTAAAAAGAGGAGGGAAAGCAGGAGAGGAAGAAGATAGAGGAGAAAAAAGGGAGAGGCGGGGCGCAAAAAGAGGAGAGACGAAAGGAGAGAAGAGAAGGCAGAGGATAGGCGAAGATGGAGGAAGATTAAGGAGAAGGGGGTAGAAAGGGGTAGAAGAGGGTAGACGAGAGAGTAGAGCTGTATAAGAGAGTGGAGCTGCAAAAGAATTGGAGATAAGTGTAAAAAAAGAGGGGGAGTGGAAGAGAACATAGGGGAATAAAAATAGGAGAGAGGGTGAGGAGAGGGAGGCGAAAGGTGAGGGCGGTGAAGGAATCAAGTGAAGAGGAGAGGGGATCAAGGGGGAGGAGATTGTGGAGGGGGATGAGATCAAGGGGAATCGAATTAACTGTGGAAGGGGAAAAGGGGGATAAGATACGGGCAAAAATTTAGGGTAACAATTGAAATTTTATGGAAAACTAAGCTTTTTATCTTTTAACCAATAAAATTTGGATTTCAGATATTTGATGGATCTGGAGCCTGTTCATTCTGATTCTGAGTCCAGAATCATATTTTTAGATTTGGATATTCGTTAAGGATTTTGACAAAGATATTATCCAAAAGTTCAGATCACAATACGGATAGGATCTGGATAAAGTCAGGATCAGTTGACAGCGTTACGTGGAAATTGGAGCTCAGCTTCATTCATATTAGCAATTTTCAGAGCCAATAAAACTGTGGTCATTCCATCAGTGACATATTAACAAAGAACTCCAGTTGATATTTCAGTTGCAGGCAGCCAGGGGGAGAGTGAGTAAGCTATCAAAATATTTTCCCTCAAGCTTGCAACTTGTTTCCAAAATCTTAAGAATAAAGCACTATGGAAGGGGGAATAAGGCCCTTGATGCACTTTCCCAAAAATGAATGGTGATAAAGCCTTGAAAAAAACTGCGAAGAGAACTGGAACTACTGCCAAATGTTCTTATTCTTTTCCTGTTGGGTTGATTTTACTGAGAAACCAGGAAGAATGGCCTCCAGAGAGCAAAAAACATGAAAACCAGGAGGCCTATTTTCTTGTCATCCAACAGCATCATTGGGCTATAGCAATGGAGGTCCCTCATAGCGCTTGCCAGCATTTAGAATAAGTGACGAAGCAGGAAAAAAATTAAATGACACTGATTCTTCTTTAAAGAAAGCCCCAAGTTCATAATCTAAGGGCATGAAGGATTCTAGTTGATTCTTCCTCATTGTCATTGAACTAGATTGGATTGTCAACCAAGAAAGATCTTGTTCTTACTTGGGCAGCAGTTAAGTGAAATGAAGGTCTTGAGGTGGTTAATAATTTCCTGGATAGAGCAGCAACTCTTTATGAATAAATTTTCCATTACAATTGGCCAGCAGTTCCAAGTAAATAAAGGCTTTTGAGGAGGTTGATAATTTCCATGGTATAGCATCAACTGTTTTACGAATAGATTTACGACAACCATGAAGCAAACTGTCAAAAAGTACCAAAGAGAGCAGAGATCCAAGACTCCAAATGGTATAGTATCTCCATGTCATCTAATCTAAGAAGAGGTCAGTTTAGCAGCTCAACAGCCTTTGGAGTTAATTCACTTTTATTGCTATTGGAGATTGATTAATACAGATACTGGTTAAGAAAGATTTATTAAGGCCAAGGTGGCAATTGAACTTGCTCCGGAGAAAAAAAAGAGCAAAAGAAAGGCTGTGAAGATTACTGAAAGCAACTTTGAAGCAATCTTGTAGCTCATTGGTGAATCTTTTGTTGCTCATGCTGATAATAGGACTATGATAGCCAAGAGCACGAACATCTATATATGTTGCCAACATTGTAGACTAGTTTGTGACAATGATAAGGAACTAAAGAAGGGCTACTTTGTTTGGCCTCTCATCGACAACTTCGAGTGGCTATTGATAACCTCTCACCTTGTCAGTTGTGTTGAGGGAGATGGAGAGGCGATTTGCGAAAGAGGAGAGGAGAACGACGGAAGGCGAACCGACTCAGGAATTTCTCCATCATCATGGCGAGGAGAACGCAAGGGAGAATGATTGGGTTCTTGTTGAAAGACGCTCTCAGAAGGGATCACATCAAGAAAGGAGTGAATTGTGGAGATCGAAAGATCGGTGGTACAACAAGATTTTGGAGAAAGATATGGGTAGGGAAGTCTTCAAGATTTACGTGGAGGAAAAGTTGGGAGTTTTGAAGATGGTAAGCCAAGTGGGGGAGAAAAAATCTTTTATCAAAATGCTGAAACTCATCCTGGATCCCTTCCTCAAAGTTGTTGAAGTTACGGAGAAGCAATCCCCAACAACGAGACAAGAAAACTTACATTGGGCCAGGATGACATTGTCTGTTGCAAAGTTAGCGATAAGAAGGCGGATTGCAAATTTACATTAGCTCGTGCAAATCGAATTTTAGCAAGGATATATCTACCAGTGGACGACAAAAAAGATTCAGCTTGGAGTTCTTTCCAAGCAATCTTGAAAAGCCTTGGATTACAAAAACCAAAAGAAAAACTAGCCATCCCTCAGGAGTCATCGGTGCAGCAACGAATATTACATTCCAAATCATTGGCGAAGGTGGTAGGTACTCCTAATTCAGGTAATGGTCCTGCCACTCTACTTATGTAATAATTTCCGTCAGTTCCGTATTATAGTATCAATTCAGTTAGCTGCGCAAAAACATAAAGAACTTCGCAGTTGGATAAAAGAAAGGTGGATGCTCCATGATTCCCCTACGGTCTCATTACTTTCCACAAATCAATGGATAATTGGGTTTACAGAAGAAGCAGCTTGCAGGATGGTTGCGAGTAGTTGGTCCCCGCATGAGCTATTTTAGTGTTGGGCAATGCAGCCATGGCGTCCAGTTCGGCATACGTCTGTTCTTTGTTGGGTGAATTTTTATGGATTACCGGTGTATTTGTGGGACTTTTACACTTTTGAGAGAATTGCTATGAAATGGGGAAAGTAGATTACAATTCATGAATCGACAAGCTTGATGCAGAGAGTGGATTACGGTACTATCTGTATTCAGCCGATGAATGATAGACTCCAAGAGGAATGGGTGAACATTCTGATAAACTTAAAGGTGCACCTATTTGTTTTTCCTTTACAAGTTCATCCAATCTCGTCAGTAAATGATATGAAATCAGTCGAGCATTCGAGTTCAGAAGGATTCGAGTTCCCGTCGTTAGGAGAATGGAATCAAGGGACGCCTCAGGGGCTAAATTTGAATTTGAATTTGAATTAAAGTGAACGTATTGATTATGTGTTGGAGGATGAATTTTTGGAAGAAGCGGAGTTTTCAAGGGCGGTTGAATTGGTGTTTGCTTTTAATCCGAGAGACGTTTCGAAAGAAGAGGGGGAACCGTCTTTAAATGTGGTAGCTGATAGCATTGAGAATGCTCTCATAAATCTTCCTAATGCGGATTCTCCGAAGTGTTTGAGTCAGAGTGAGCTGTAGTCATCTATGGGGGATAATTTAATGGCATTGATAGCTAGCTCCAACCATGAAGCTTCCATTAATAAAATTAGTCATTCTATAAATATCCCCTCGGCGTCCCTACGTACCATAAGCCATATCCCCCCAGCTCCCATTCAACCCATCCCGATAGCGAGTTTCTCGCCTCATAATCCCAAGCAGGGGATTCACAGCATGGCACAAGGAGTGCTACTTCCTCGACGGATCCCCCAGTCAACCCTGTGGATCAGATAATAGAGGAACAACATTTCATTGAGCTTTCAATCGAAAATCATAACAAGCAAGGGGAAGATGTGTAGATGGCGGATAACACGGAGATTCTTGAAGCTGTAGAGTTGTCTCCTAAATGGGGAACGTGGCTAGCGGCTTTCATTGCTGACTGAGATCGAATCCCTCTAGATATGTACGAAAAGATGTATGGCATGATGAAGGAATTAGATGCTGCAATTGAGAAAGAAGTATAGAGAAAGGCGGAGGAACGTGAAACCTTTAAGCAAGTCCATAAGGTTGCACAACAGGTGGAAGAAAAGGGGAAGGAGGTGGCAGACCCTTAATGTAATTATCCAGTTGGGTGGCATCAGAAAGTGTTTTTTATGCGAAGTTTTTGTTTTTGATAGTATCTCATGAAGATAGTCTCATGGAATGTTGGAGGTCTTAACGCAGTTTCTAAAGCTGCCAATGTAAAAGATATGATAAGAAAACATGGAGCTAGTTTGGTAGTTTTGCAAGGAACAAAGGTATCCACAATCAATTTGGTGTTCGTTTGCGGCTTAGTTCCGTTTGCCAACCCTCAATGGGCCCATCTTGATGCTATTGGAGCTGCGAGGGGTATTTTAGTAGTCAGAGATCCAAGCTATGTGACATTTGAAGAGTCGGAGGTGGGGGCCTTTTTGGTGGAAATCAAAATAAAAGATGCTAACTTTAATAATAGTTGGGCACTCGCGGGGGTATATGAACCATCTAGATACTCAGAGAGAACAATTTTGGGAAGAATTGGAATATCTATTTGGAAGGTGGCACTTACCTTGGTTAATGGAGGGGGATTTTAATGTGATTCTGTTAAGAGGAGAGAAAAAATCCCCGATTAGAAGAATTACTACATCTATGAGGTGCTTTAATGATTTAATGGGTGCACTTTGCCTAGAAGAGATACCTCTTTCGGGAAAAAAATTACCTGGTCGAATAATCAGGCAAATCCGATTATGTCCAAATTGGACAGGTTTCTAGCGACCGTTTCATGGCTTAATCTATATAAGGATACCTTAGGGGTGGTGTTGGACAAACACATTTCCGATCACTGGCAAATAATGTTGGACATCAATTTGGAAATTTGGGGGAAGAATCAATTTCGTTTTAAAAATAGCTGGCTGCATGATGAGGAGTTTTTACCGAAGGTCAAACACTGGTGGATAACGGAATCGGGGCATGTTAATGATGGCTTGAAGTTCCCGTTAAAGTTGCAAAAGTTGAAAGATAAAATAAAAGAAAGGCTGAAAGCGAAAGGTGTAGCTTCTAGACAATCAACGGAAGCGCTTACATCTAGAATCACCCAACTGGATAATATTGAGGAAGAAAAACAGTTAACAGAGGAGGAATTTTTCCAGAGAAGATTAAACGGGAAAGTGCTCCAATCCAAAATAGCTACAGCTAATATTAGGTGGAAACAACGAGCCAGATGCAAATGGCTCAAAGAAGGAGATGCTAATACAAGGTTTTTCCATAATATGGATTCATCAAGAAGAAGGATAAATCACGTTAATGCTATTTAGGAGGGGCACACATTACTGGAGGACAAAGAGGCAATAACCAGACAAATCACTTCTTTTTATGCTAACCTTTTTTCTGTTGACAGGTTTTGCAGGCCGGAAATTCATGGTCTTCCTTTATCAAATCTCGCAGAGGAAGATCAGATATTCCTTATGCAGACCTTTTCAGTTGAAGAAGTAGACTGGGTCATTCAAATCCTGCTAGATGATAAAGCGCCGAGACCTGACGGATTCAATGCAGAATTCTATAAAGCATCCTGGAGCTTCATTAAAGAGGACGTGTACTGGTATGTCAATTATTTTGCAGCACGTGGTTTCAGCTTCAGAAATATAGGCGCCACCAATATTATCCTGATCCCCAAAAAGGAAGGAGCCTCTACGATCAAAGATTATTGGCCAATAAGTTTGATTTCGAGTCCGTATAAGATCATTGCCAAGTTACTATCAGAAAGATTAAAGACAGTGTTGCAACACCTTATTAGTAAGGAACAATCGGCTTTCATCCCACGCCGACAGATTATCAATGCTGGTGCATGCGATTATAGACTCTTTTTACAAATCGAGATCATCGGATGTCATCCTCAAATTGGACTTGGAAAAAGCTTTTGACTGGGTGGATTGGGGTTTTTTACAAAAGATAATGGGCATTATGAGATTTCCCTCGTAGTGGCAGCAGTGGATAATGCAGTGCATCACATTAGCGCAATACTCAATCAAATTGAATGGAGGGGATTTTGGATACTTTAAAGGGTTGAGAGGACTAAGACAGAGGGAACCACTGTCGCCGATGCTATTCAACCTAATTGCGGAGGGGTTGAATGCCATCATCAGATGGGCATGTGATGAGAGAATAATTGCTAACGTCATGCCAGGTCAATTGCTCCCAATCTCGCAATTCACTGACGATACTATCCTATTTATGCAGAATGATAAAGATCAAGTGGAGAACTTTAGATGCCTGATACATGCCTTCGAAATTTGCTCAGGGCAGAAAGTCAATTGGAACAAATCAGTGATTTTTGGCATTAATGTGAATGATAGCCTGATGCAAGACTATGCTCAAATCCTATTAGTTTCAATCAGGTTGGTATGAGATTGCATCTTCTTCAGCACCACCAAAGATGAAGCCCATTAAATTATGGGAGCCACTGGCGGGAATGGACAGAAAATTTAATTTGGACGGAGCGTCAAAAGGTAATCCGGGTAGGGCAGGTATCAGAGGCATTTTAAGGAATAATGTTGGTGCGACCATCATGCATTTATCTGGACCCTTACCACAGATGCAACTGGAGCAGAAATCCAAGCTCTTTTCCAGGGTGTCACGATAATGGCCAAAAAGAATCTATGGCCTTCGAAAGAATCTATGGCCTTCGAAGGAATCTATGGCCTTCGAAAGAATCTATGGCCTTCAACCATAGAGGGGGACTCTTTAAATGTTATCAAATGAGCAAGGCAAGAAGTTGATCCACCATGGAGATTCGTAATTACTTTTCGAAAAATTTGGGAATTGACAGAAAATTTAGCAATTGTTTGGAAACATGTACCACTATCTGCGAATTCGCATGCAGACGTGCTTGCAAATCAGGGAGTATCTAACAGTCATCTTGTAGTTAGAATTCCCTAACTCTGATGTGTTATTTTGATAGTTAAATAATACATCGTTTTCCGTTTCAAAAAAAAACAAATGATAAGGGACTAAACAATTATTCGATATTCTAACTGTGAACTTGGTCTAGACAGCACAATATGCATTTGGGAAGATAATCTCATATTAGGCAACTATAATGAGTTGTATGATAACTTGAGTCCAGGGGATTGACGGAAGTCATATCATAAAGACTTGGAAAACAACTTTCTTGGACATGAACACTTCATTGGCTGTGAGCTGCCTCGATCAAGTGGGTAAAGGGTTACTAATTCCATGAATTTATATCCATCTTGAGGACTTTCAACCTCGTAGAATTTAAAAGTTGTTGACATTGAGTTAAACTTTCTGCCAGTCTTTGCTTGGAATGCTTCTTGGCATTTTTTGTATTCTTCATAGGTTGCCTCTTGAGTTAAAATTGTGTTACCTTTTGGCTTTTACTAATTCTCAAGAATCACTAAAATACCAGAAGTAGGGTATATAGCTTCAAGAGATGAAAGTGAAGGACAGGGCAGCAAAGGCCTAAATACAAGTTCTTTACTTCTGACACCCTGTTTTTTGCTATCTTTGTGAAGGAGTTAACAAACCTAGTTTCACGCCACTAGATTCGATAATGTACGGACAAGGCACTAAGCTAATCTTCAGCATCATGTGACCTAACTTCTAAGTTTGTCTAGAGGTTTGTCCGTGTTACTTGACCCGAGATATCGGTGAGAATGGCAATGGAAATACTCTAATTTCGGGCTTAGAGGAACAGGGAACAAAGATATAGAGGAAAAAGGAACAAATATGTAGGGGAAAGCTCTTATTCTCTATTGCTTCTGTGAAGTTATGCTCCTCTGAGCTATAAGTTCCAAACTTATTTACTATGAGAAGTACACTACTATTTAAACAATGTACCAAAAGACATAAAAACCTCTCAAGAGATAAGATAGATCCCTGTTTTTGGATCTCATCCTATCTCAACATGAGTTTGAATTTAAATCTCATATCTTTTCTCCCATTTGAGTTGAAACCACCTTAAAATTCAAATATGGTCTCCATCCTCTATTTGAATTTAAACCTCTGTCCAAATTAAACATATCCATCATTCAAATTCAAACAAATTAAACATATCCATCATTCAAACTCAAACTCATTTAAATTCAAATGTTCAAAGTTCGAATTTGAATTCCCCAATTCGAATTCTACCAAGTCCATGCACAACTTGGCCTGTTGCACCAAGGCCTGTTCGTCCATCTATCCGTCCATCGGCTGCAAGGCTTGGGGCTGGAATGCCCCGGATAGAATCCCAAGCTAAGTGGTCCTCCCTTCTGCATGTGCCCACATGGTGCATCTGCATGGGGTGTTGCTTGCCAGCTCCATGTGCCTGCAGGCGTGGATGTGCTGTGTGCGTGGGTCATTCCAGACTTGTCATGTGCGTCCACAAGTTCCCCTCGCTGCACATGCCTCCATGCGGTGTGTCGTGCCTTGCATGCTGTCCTTGCAATGTGTGCTGCTCATGTGGTCTTGTACGCGGTCCATCCCTTGCATGTGGCCCTGTTGCCATGTCCACGTGTGCAGCCTCCAGATTGCATGTGCACATGCCCACTTGACTGTTGGCTAAGTTTGTACTCCGCAGTCTGAGCTTTGCCTTTTGCATCAGCGGCTTGTTACAGTTAGGCACCTCCAATGAGGGCCTTTAACTTAGCAAGCCATTGATGGACATGGTCCCAGCTGTAACACCTAATAATATTTTATTTGGCTTTATACCATCTTTTGCCTTTTTCTATATATGAACTCATCAAAATGTAATACATTTATGTTTTTTAGTTTTTCTAGTGAATTGACCCAACTGACCTGAACTAACAGAGGTTCTGGTTAAAGTTACCTTTTCTAATCCATTAAATAAATAGGTCAAGTTCTGGTTGATATGTTCAGCAGATAGCTTTTGGTGCTCATCTCCAAACCAACATGTAGCAGCCCCTGTAATTAGAAAAAAAGTCTTGTTCTTGAAACTTTTCTGCGTGAGAAAGGTTTAAATAAATAAAGAATCTGGTATGTTGTCTAGAAGTTGTCTCTCACTCCTCTCTAATAGTGGGGATTCCTTCTCAATTGTATCTCCCATTATTTTATGGTTCTTAAATGAGTAAAAGTCAATTAGATCTTAAAAAAAAGAGCAAAAAGAAAAAGAAGGGTCTCAAGATCATTTTTTGATGAAATGAAAAGAAGGTTTCGAGGTCACTTTTTAATGGAGTCAAAAACCAATTTTCGAGAATGGTAATGGAAATCGGTATTCTTATAATGGTTTTTAAATAATGAAATAAGGTATATATTTCTTTATATATGGTTGTTAGTAATAAGTTCGGGCTTGCTTGATTAACTGATTTTTATTCATGTATTATATTGTCACGAGTAAACTGAAACTGTTTTCACCTGATTTTTATTTCTGTTATAAGTAGAAATGTATGACTTGTATTTTCTTCATTGATGTTAAGAAAAACATAAAGATGCTATTGAATTTATATGTGACATAAAAGACATCACTGAACTAGATGTCTGCAGTATGTCATTTTTCAGAAATTACAGTTGGTATTTTCAAAATTCCACAGTTTTAGAGGGGAAGAATTTGGATGAGAATGCCATTCAGGGCTGGCATGGTTGTTATGAGGAACTGCTATTGATTATGTTCTTGTCTTGTTTTTTGCTTGGTATTCTTTACTCATGTATGCATTTGTCTTGGAATTCATATTCAATTCCTTCAACTAAATTCTGAGGTTTTTTCTTATTAACTACCATATTTGCGTACAGGCAATGGTCTTGATTGGAGAAACAGGTTCAGGAAAAAGTACCCAATTGGTGCAATTTCTGGTTGATTCAGGATTAGGTGGTGATGGTTTAATTGTTTGTACACAGCCCAGAAAAATTGCTGCCATTTCTTTAGCCGAAAGGGTTAGGGATGAGAGTTACGGGTGCTATTCAGACAACTGTATTACTTATTGTTCAACATACATGCCTCAGAAGCTCAATTGTAAGGTAGTGTTTATGACTGATCATTGCCTTCTGCAGCACTACATGCAGGATGCAAAGTTGAGTTCCATATCATGCATAATTATAGATGAAGCACATGAGAGAAGTTTGAATACTGATCTTCTGTTGGCTTTGATTAAAAAGTTAATGATTGAAAGACATAATTTAAAGGTTCTTGTAATGTCTGCAACAGCTGATGCAACCAAGCTCTCTAAGTACTTTGGTTGTGGTGTTTTGCATGTTAAGGGGAGAAACTTTCCTGTTGAAATTAAGTATGTACCTGATGAGACAGCGGAGAGTTCATTTAGAAAAAGTATCAGTTATGAGCAAAATAGTAAGTATTTTGGTTCATATGTCTCAAATGCAGTTAAGATGGTGTCTGAGCTGAACAGAGATGAGGAAGAAGGGGCAATTCTTGTGTTTTTGACTTCTCAAATGGAAGTAGAATGGGCCTGTGACAATTGCCAGTCTCCTACTGCTGTTACATTACCATTTCATGGCAAACTTTCTAGTGAAGATCAAAGTAGGGTCTTTCAGAAGTATTCTGGGAAAAGAAAGATTATTTTCTCTACAAATTTAGCAGAGACTTCTCTGACCATTCCGGAGGTTAGGTATGTGGTTGATTCGGGCATGGTCAAAGAGAGCAGATTTGAACCTGGGGGTGGAGTGAATCTTCTGAGGGTTTGCAGAGTCAGCCAAAGTTCAGCAAATCAGCGTGCAGGCCGCGCAGGACGAACATCTCCAGGTAAATGTTTTCGGCTATATTCAGAGTTTGATTTCGAGTCCTTGGCATTGCATCAGGAGCCTGAAATCTGTAGAGTCCACCTTGGCATTGCTGTCTTGAGAATAGTTGCTCTTGGAATTAAGACAGTCCAAGATTTTGATTTTGTTGATGCACCAAGCCAGAAGTCAATTGAGGTGGCTATTAAGAACTTAATTCAATTGGGTGCTATTCGATGGGAAAATAATATCTTGGAACTGACTTACGTTGGGTGGAAATTGGTTAAAATGGGTATTGAGCCTAAGCTTGGCAAGCTAATTCTTGATAGCTTTGATCATGGGTTGGGACGAGAAGGCATCATTCTTGCTTCTGTTATGGCAAATGCCAGCAGTATATTTTGTCGGGTTGGGGATGATGAGGCAAAATTAAAGGCTGATTGCTTGAAAGTACAATTTTGCCATGAAGATGGAGACCTGTTCACTCTTCTTTCTGTTTATAAAAAATGGGAAGAAGAGCATCTCTTGAGTAGAAACGCTTGGTGTTGGAAAAACAGTGTTAATGCAAAAACCATGCGAAGATGTAGAGATACCGTGCTTGATCTGGAAAGTTGTCTCCAACATGAGCTACATATTATCATTCCAACTTACTGGAAGTGGGACCCTCGTGGACCCACTGAATATACTAAAGTCTTGAAAAAGCTCATACTTTCATCTCTCATGGAGAATATTGCTATTCATTCTGGATCCAATCAGCTTGGTTATGAAGTGGCATCTACAGGACAGCATGTACAGCTCCATCCTTCTTGTTCTTTGTTAATATATGATCGGAATCCCTCGTGGGTAGTCTTTGGTGAAATTCTTTCTACAACCAATCGGTATTTACTGTGTGTCACTTCAGTTGAAAGAGATAATTTGCTCTCAATTTGGCCGAGTCCTCCCTTGGATATTTTGTTATTGGAGAGTCAAAAGATGCAAAAACATGTCATTGGAGGAGTTGGGAGTAATTTGTTGAGAAGATTCTGTGGGAAATCAAACTCAAAACTTCAGAATATCATTTCATACATTCAAAGAGATTGCAAGGACAAACGTTTACATATTGAGCTTGATTTTGACAAGCGAGAAATTCACTTGTTCACTTCATTGGCCTCCATGGAAAGAGTTTCTGCTGTTTTGAATGGAATTTTGGAGAGTGAAAAAACTTTGTTAAGAGATGAATGTATTGAAAAATGCTTATTCCCTGTCGGACCCAGTTTTTATCCATCAGTGGCATTGTTTGGTTCTGGTGCCATGATTAAGCATCTGGAAGTGGAGCAGAGATATTTAGCTGTGGAAATTCTCCATGCAAGTGCACATTCTCTTGATGAAATGGAACTACTTCCTATGTTCAGCAAAGTTGCTACTGGTATTGCCAACTTCCATAGGCAGGGTTCTAGAGGCAATGAAAGGGAGGACTTGGAGAAGTGGGGGAAAATCACTTTTCTTAGTCCAGAGGGTGCTGAAAATGCTGTAGAAGAACTAAATGGTGTAGAAATCAGTGGGTCCCCCCTAAAAGTAGTTCCCTTGCAGGTAGCATCAAGTGACCATAGAACTTTTCCTTTGCCTTCTGTAACGGCCAAGATAACCTGGCCAAGGAGGCATTTTGGTGGTGCTGCAGTGGTTCGATGTGCAAGTGAGGATATACCTTTCGTTGCCCAGATGTGTGCATTCATGGTTATTAAAGGGAAATTTGTTCATTGTGAAATTAGCAACAAATATACAAATTCTCTGATAGTAACTGGGCTTCAGGAAGATATTACTGAACAGGAAATATTTGAAGCTTTCATGACGGTGACCCATAGGATATTTGATGTTTTCTTTCTGAGAAGCCAACCAGTTTGTAAGCCTTCCAGTGAAGCATGTGCAGATGTGCTTCGTAGGGAGATTGCTCATTTCATGCCCGAGAAGTTGTGCCCAACCAAGAATTTCTGGGTCAAAGTGTTTTCTCCAGAGCCAAAAGATTATCTGATGAAAGCTGTGGTCACTTTTGATGGGAGTCTTCATCTTGAGGCAGCAAAAGCTTTACAACATCTTCATGGAAAAGTTCTTGACGGTTGTCTTCCATGGCAGAAGCTAGAGTGCCATAGGATGTTCCAGAGCTCAGTATCTTGCCCCGCAGCAGTTTATCCCATCATCAAGCAGGAATTGACACATTTATTTGAGAGCTTTAAACATCTGAAAGGTATATTTTGCTCTTTGTGGGGATCAGTTGCTTTAACATTATCATTTGTATTGATATCTTCGATTAGTCTTTACTTTCAACTACATTCTTTTTACAAGTGGATTACAATAACTGATTTCTGCAATTACTTTATGAAGGAGAATATTCATCACCCTGATTCACTTACTTGTGTGGTGAGATCTTCAAATTGGCAGATGTTTGTCTCTGTTAGAATAAATATAACATCTGTAAAATATTTTGATACATCTAGTGGATCTTCTTACTAATAATAAATGAAGGTAATGATAATTAATTTTGGGAAAATTGCTGTAAAATGATTTTTAATCATTAAGATTTGTTGGAAATTACCCCATGAAGATTCTTACCTAGGATATGTACCTGAAATTTCAATGCCTAGTTGTTGTAAACTCTTTATTGAGGTGAGGGACATTTTCCCCGCATTGAAAGCAATAAGAAACCATCTTTTAAAATTTTTGGAATTGGAGACTTCAAAGAAATGTCTGTGCAGCTTTTGAAAAACCCATTCTGAAATTGATTAAGAACTAATATAGAACTTTATATTGGACCATGTATTATATAGTACTTCGCAAGAACAGAATAAAATAAAACATATTCAGCTTTTTAATTCTGGAACCTCGGGTCAATAAAAATTATTTCATAAATTATTATATAGAAATTAAAATAATTATCTAGTGTGTATTTTTCTTGAGAACCTAGTTTTTATTTGATCAGCTCTATTTTCAGTTGGTTTTCTCAAATTTTGTTTAGAAAATGAAAGAGAGCAAATAGAGAAAAAATAACTGTAGGAAAAGGGGAAATACCGTGAATAGGAGTAAGGCCCCCTCTTGACAAGATGTTGAAGAGAGTGTTACTTCTCTGACGATTTTATCACTGGCTTCCTATTTATTTCTTACGTTACATTTCCAATTATTTAGTTTTTTTCCTCCATTTTCCATTTATTTCCTTTCTCAGTAAAAGTAAATTTCAAGATTAAGCTTATTCCCACTGTGCCTTTCTTTTTGAATTTTGATATATTCTTTTAAAAAATAAAACTAAAGAAACAAATAGAAAATTAAAACATCTGCTTGCTCCCTATGAGTTTGTGACTAATATGCCTATTACTTTATACTTCTAAGTCTTTTTACTTGGTGAATGATTTCCTTGTGATTAATTAGGAACTCTATTTGTGTTTGTTAGAAACTAGAGCATTGGACATAATATCAGTGTTTTTGAAAAGTCATTAGAATGAGGCAACAGCATATTGAAAGGGCTTAATGGTCACATAAAGTTTCCAATGTTGCTGTCTCGGTTTCAAGTCTAACAAAGTTTAAGGGTTGTGTATCTGTGTGAATATGTGTGATCACTTCCGAAGGGAAGGTGAGGAATGACCTATTCCTTGAAGAACTGCTTAAAAGTATATTTTCTTTTCTTTATTACGATTTAACAGCTTATTTTCTCGTTATAGAAAAAAATATGTTTTATTCATTGCATCTTAAAGCATATTTTGGGAAAGAATTCTTGTAAAAAAAACAAAAAGATGTTGCTAATGGCATGAAAAGTGATACAAGTTAGTTCTCTAAATTAATTTCTGAGAAGCTATCACATAAAATAGTTAAAATATGTTATTCTTAAATTACCCTTCTCTTTATTTGATCTTTTGGTTCTGGTCCTTGTTGTTATGTGCTTCTGACACTTGCGGCCATCCCTTGATCTTTATGTATCCCCTTCCCTAAGCATCAATATTATTTATATATTTTTTATTTTTTTGAAGGTACGAATACTGCTGTCTAAATATCTTCTCATTGTCTCTTTTAACTGAGCAGGTGTTGCCTACAACATGGAAAAGAATGGCAATGGCTCATGCCGAGTGAAGATCTTTGCAAATGCTACCAGACAAGTTGCACAATTGAGAAAACCCTTTGATCAATTATTGAAAGGCAAAACCATTAGTCATGCAGATCTAACTCCTGGCATGGTGCAGCTGCTGGTCACTAAAGAAGGCATCAGGATAATGAAGGCAGTCCAGAAAGAAACAGGCACATATATTCTACATGATAAGCGGAACCTACTCGTCAAAGTGTTTGGTTCACTGAATTCAGTTGCTATGGCAGAGGACATCTTGATAAAATCCTTGTTGGATCTTCATGAAAGCAAGCAACTCGAAGTCCACCTCCGAGGAAATAACCTCCCGCATCATTTGATGAAGGAAGTGGTCGAAAAATTTGGAGCAGATCTAGAGGGTCTCAAGCAGAAAGTGCATGGGGCAGACTTCAAGCTTGATACGCATCGCCACTTAATCTCTGTTAAAGGAAGCAAGGAGTTGAAGCAAAAGGTAGAAGAGGCAATTCTAGAAGTAGTTGATTCTCTTGCTGATGTCCATCCTTTGCAACTGGACATGGAAGCAATCTGCCCAGTTTGCTTGTCTGAGGTTGAAGATTGTTACAAGCTTGAAAATTGTGGGCATGATTTTTGCAGAAATTGCTTGGTGAACCAGTGTGAATCTGTAATAAGAAATCATGAAGGGTTTCCACTGTTGTGTGTTCATGAGGGCTGCCAGAGTGAGATATTGCTTGTAGATCTCAAATCTCTTCTGTCAGGTGATAAGTTGGAAGAGCTTTTCAGGGCTTCATTGGCGGTGTTTGTCGAATCTAGCTGGGGGGTTTATAGGTTCTGCCCAACTCCTGATTGTCCATTAATTTATAGAGTTGCAGACCCCAACACAACAGATGAGCAGCCACCGTTCTCATGTGGGGCATGCTTGGTTGAGACATGCAGAAGATGTCATTTGGAGTACCATCATTCAGTATCTTGCGAGATGTACAAACTATTTAAGGAAAACCCTGATTCATCACTGAAAGAATGGTGCAGGGAGAAAGATAATGTGAAGAACTGTCCTGAATGCAAGTTGACTATTGAGAAGGAGGATGGTTGTAACCATGTTGCATGTCGGTGTGGAAGCCACATTTGTTGGGTCTGCTTGAGTTGGTTTTGTTCCAGTGATAAATGTTATCAGCATTTGAGAGAAGTACACGAAAGCATTATATGAATTTTCTCTAAGTACACGAAATCCTTGTATGAATTTTCTCTGACCTGAAAAAATGATGTACATGGATGTATTACCTGGGAAAACTGAAAAATTAACTGATGATGTTCAGGCACTTGTATCTTTGTACATGAATAAATTATTTAAAAGCTTCTTTTTTAGTGTGAGTGCATGTTCTGTTCGCTGGCCCTTTTAATGTCTTACCTACATTTGCTGATTTACCAATAGGATGTCATCTACTTCATCAGGATAAACAGATCAAAAGATGGAAGATTCTGCGGAAGAGATAATGTGAAGAACACCTGACAAGCATTTCCAGAGGGAAGAGAGAAGGAACCAAACGGTAAGGAAGTGTTGGATTTTGCATTCAGTATTAGGTGTAATTATCCAATTCAAAACTCAATAACTTCCATTGTTTACGCTGGTGGAGACAAAAACGAGAGCTTATAAAACTGAAATAGTCAGATTTACTCTCCTTTGGAAAAAATTAAAGATGGCACATGATCAAGTTGCTGGGAATAAAGAGTGAAGTTTTTCTTTCAAAAGAGTTAGTATACTGAAGGTAGTGGTTAGAAGTGAGATTGCTATTTTTTTTTCCTAACATCAATCGTATATCTATAATACATGAAAGATGTTTGTTTTAGGAATGCAGTTTAATGTCTAACATGATTACTATTGCCAAGAAATGAATGACAGACACCTGAGGAATTTCTCAAACTTATAAGAGTAGAGTAGTCCATTTTTGCAGGGACGGGTTTTTATTTTACTCTGCAAAGCGAGTACTGGTTTCAGTTTTAAACCACAAGCGTGTGTGGCCTCGGTATTTTGCTGCCCTACACTATACACCCCGAACTTGTTTGCTTGAAGTTTTGTCTTCTCTCTATTAATAAATTTTTATTGATTCTTCTCTTTTGATTACTCAATCTATTTATGCGATTACAGTGTTTTGTATATGTATTGTGATGTTTGGATTGAGTGGTTAATCTAGAAGAAGGTCAAGGAGATACTGAAGGAAGATGATAAGAAAGAGAAGAGGAAGAGGGTATTTTAGATGTATGCCATAAGAAGGGGTGGGCACTACACAAGTCAGGTTTGGATCCGGTTTTTGAAAACTCGAACCTAGCTTGACTTATATAACCCGAAACTGAATCTGTGAAAAACCCGAACAGGTTATAAAACTCAAACCTGAACCCACATGGTGGCATGAAACCCTTCTTTTTCAAACCTAAACCTAACTAAAACCCAACTTTTTACACTAATTTTTCTATTAACACAAAAATATATATATAAAAAATAAAAACTCACAGGTCGTGTTTGCTTTCCCAAATCCGAACTCAACCCACGGGTTGGTTTGAGGAATCCAAACCCAATATTTTGGGTTCGGGTTGAGTTCCTCGACAAACTCAACCCCATGCCCTCCCCCTGGTACTTGTATCTTGAGCAATTAATTACTCTTTCTTACTGTAATTGATTATAATTTCTTCTTTCAATAGTGATATTTTCTCACCCTAAGTAGATACTCACTGAACTATATAAAAATTGTTGTCAACATATACGCCAAAATTCTATCAATATGTGATCTACTTCATAATAATACTGACTAATCCTTTTAATTAGGGTTGTAACAGCAAATTACCTCCTTGGGTGACAGGCTTTGGAATATTCTTAAACTAATACTAATACTATTCCCGGGTCAAAACCTTGTTAAGTTTAGCCAGAAGAGACCAGAGCAGAAGTCATTATAATTATATAACAATAACATCAAAGTGGCCTCTTACCCAATTCCTTCCCCGGCCTCCTCAAACCGATCTCAATCTAATAATGGAAGCAAGCATGGAGGAAGCAGCGGCCGAAGGATCACCGACTTCTGAAGACTGGCCACCCAAGTAACATCGTCGCACGTAGTTTATGTTTGTTTTGTTTGGCAACTTGCGGAATTCTTCTGCTTGCAGTTGCCGCCCTCAGAAGAAGAAGAGCATTGAACGGTCAACAAGTTCCTTTCAATGGCGGATCCCTCTCAATAAAATCTGCAGTAGAACGAGGAAAAGGAAGATACCCACGTTCTTTCCTTTTTGTTTTTTTTTCTTCTTTTTTCTTCGGTTCGGCATTTCGACAAGCAATTGGCAGGCGGTGGGGTTGGCAAATCGCAAGTTCGTTCCCTCCCTTACTTTTCTTTGCTTCTTCACAACTTGATTAAATCATATAAAAGTACTGTTTCTTCGTGGGAATCCGCGTCCCCAAATGGCCTTCCTCGACCTATCCATCCATCCTTGCCATTAAAGTCTGCAAAATGTCCACTTTGCGAGTCATTGACGCGAATCGACTTCGCCAATCTCGAGTCCCCGCTGTTTCTTGACTTCTTCTTCTGGATCATCGCACGCCAAATCAGATTAAAAACTCCATTACTCTGAGCTCTGAGTTGGAACTGAACTGAATCAAATCAAACCTCTTTCTCGATAACCCTTTTTTTAAATGTAACATTTTTTGGCTTGTCTAGGGACGAATTCTCTAGATTAATTAAGTGGGATCAACGAAATCATAATAAAACTTAAGGTATCGTAGTTAGAATGTTTAAGTGCCTAATGACACTTAACAAAAATCCAATTTATTTAAATTTATGAAAAAGATTAGAAATTATTTGTTTAAATAAATTAATACCCTCGTCTATATATAATAATAATACGATTACGTTCTCTAAAAATATTTATTTATTTTGTGATTTATTATATATATAAAATTGATAAACAACATCAATATAATGAAACTAGGAATGCAGTAAATAATTAAATAATTAAAAGTAGGATAAAAATGATTTTTGTTGATTAATTTAAAAAAATTAAGGTGAGAAGACGTAAATGTAATGTTAATTAATGCAGCCTTTGACTCATATTGCATGAAATGAAATGGGCTCACTCGGCGGTCACGACTCAACGACTTCACGTCATAAAAACAGTATATAAAAAACCTAGAAAAAAGGACAAAAAAAGACTTGAGCTTCGGCTTCCTCTCTCTCTCTCTCTCTCTCTCTCTCTCTCTCTCTCTCTCTCTCTCTCTCTCTCTCTCTCTCTCTCTCTCTCTCTCTCCCCCCCTCTCTCTGCTAGTCTGAATCTCTCTCTCTTGTCTCTCTCCACCTCCACCGACGTCTCTCTCGGATCCGGGAAGGCTGCACATCTCATGAACTCCCCTACATTTTGATGCACACCAGCCTGAATTCCGCCCCAAAACCCTCCGACTCCAGATCGGCCTGACCGCCGGTTTCGAATTCTTCGCGGAAAGGATACAGATCAAACCCTAGGGAGGAGGGGTGGGCGGAGAGAGGGGGGAGATAGACAAAAGAGGGGGGGATCTCCGATGAAGAGCTCGAGTCGTCTCTTCACTGTCGGGCTCGTCACGGGATGGTACGCCTCCAACATCGGGGTTCTCTTACTCAACAAGTACTTGCTCAGCAATTATGGATTCAAGTACCCGATCTTCCTCACAATGTGCCACATGACCGCCTGCTCGCTCCTCAGCTACGTTGCCATCGCATGGATGAAGGTTGTTCCTATGCAGACCATACGATCACGCCAGCAGTTCCTTAAGATCTCTGCCCTCAGCGCCATCTTCTGTGCATCCGTCGTCAGTGGGAATGTCTCCCTCAGATACCTCCCCGTTTCTTTCAATCAGGCAATTGGTGCCACCACCCCCTTCTTCACCGCCGTTTTTGCTTACATTATGACCGTCAAGAGGGAAGCTTGGCTCACTTATGTCACGCTCATACCAGTCGTTACCGGGGTCATTATTGCCAGTGGGGTGAGCATTTTGTGTTTCTCCTCCCTTTCCTTTCTTCCTGTTTGTTTGCTGCTTTTTTTTTTTTTTTCCTCATCATTTATTTGTTCACTTTGTTCGTTTGTGAGGGAACCATCTAGGATTTGTTGAATTGTCGGCTTTCGCCTAAAACCGTTAAAATGGTTAATTGTCCAAACTAACTTCCGACCTTCTCTCCGTCACGGATGTGCACTCACTTGCTCTAATTTTTTCGCTTGTGAATTTGGGAAACTTTTATTCACCAATTCGGTTTATGAGCTATACCGGAAGGAAATCAGGAGTAAAATATTCAATTTCTCTTTAACGGTCAGCTGCGTCACTAATTAGTAGGCTTCAACATCACGAAGAGTCTTGTCTGCTGTTGGCATGTGCATATATTTTGGGAACTGGATCGATGTGCTGTTGGAGAACTAGTAAAGAAAACATATGATGCTCGCTGACCTTTTGGCAATAAATTCTGGAGTATATCTAGCTAGTTATATTGTTTTTCCAGAAGTTCACTACTTCTTGATCTGCCTAAACCTTTTTTAGAATCTCAAACATGGGAGTTTTGTATAAGAGATCGTCACACCGGGTTCTATAGCTTCCCTATCTAAATGTCGATTTGATTTGTCAAATTTTCAGACGATTGATTCAGGTGTTTTGGTCTTGCACTGGGTTGATCAATTCAGCTCTGTTTGGGGCAAACTGCTGTTAGTACAAGTGTTCAAATGTGAGATGGCTAATTTTCTTTTTTGAAATGGAGGATAAATTTCAAAAGTGAATAAATAGCACTACCCAAAGAACTTTAAGAGCAAAGGGGCTAGCATAAATTGCTAGGAAGTGAAGCAAAAAATGCGTTGATCAACTTATCTGACAGTGGTTTTTGTTTCAAAACCCAATTTCTGACCTGTCTGTTCTTCACACATACCTATTTGCTTTATATTCTAGTTCTTTATTAGTACTTGCCACTCTTTCAGTCCTGTGATATGTGACTGGCTTCTTTCTCATGCGAGTCTTTTTTGTAATGGATGAAGCAGTTGCCAGATTTTAATCCTCTCACTCTATGCTTTTCAGTTAATCTATTCATTGCATAAAAAGCTGGGCTTCAAACTTGCATTACAGGGTTCTGTTTTATTTGATTATCTTTTTCCATGTTTATTCTTAACACAATTTCTTTTTCTTATCACATATAATCAAGGTGGCCCGTTTTTAAGTTCATCATTATAAAATTTATGCTTAATTTTGTGTTTAAGTTCATTTGTTTATTTTTTTCTACACTTCCAGTGAATTTTTATATGCTGAAATGTGGTCTATCATTCTTGATATGATAGGGAGAACCAAGCTTTCATCTTTTTGGGTTCATAATCTGTGTTCTTGCCACAGCAGCGAGAGCTCTCAAATCAGTGGTTCAAGGAATATTACTTTCTTCAGAAGGGTAATAAGCCTCCAGCTGTCAGCTTTAGTTACGCTTCTCTGTTTTGATGCCTAAATCCATTCTGTCGGTTAATGGGTATCTGAACTTTGTGTGAAATATAAAAAGCCTTGCATTTTGCTTGCAGGGAAAAGCTAAATTCGATGAATCTGCTTCTATATATGGCTCCTATTGCTGTTGTCTTCCTTCTTCCTGCAACGCTTGTGATGGAGCGGAATGTGGTGGGAATCACCCTAGCTCTTGCAAGAGACGATATAAAAATTCTTTGGTACCTGCTTTTCAATTCTTCCCTGGCATATTTCGTGAATTTGACCAATTTCTTGGTTACTAAACACACCAGTGCTTTGACTCTCCAGGTACGCTATCAAGATCACTTCAGCTTTATACTTTTGCTGTCTTATTGCAAAAAGAAATATTTAAGACTAATTTTAGATGGATGATTTACATGCGAAGGGGAATTCATTAATTATGAAAGTTGGCCAGTTGGAACCCAGGGTTCGTTATATGATATGATTTTGGGTCATCCAGTTTTTTGTTTTTTATCAGAATTTAGTTTTTCTTTTATGACACTTTATCTTATTTGATCTTACTTCCCTCTTGATTGTCGTTATCCGTGTTCTTAAAATCATCCTTGGTCATTCTGTGATCCTGAGCCTGTTGTGACTCAAATGCTACTTGAATTGATCATGAGCCCTTGTGCTTCAAATGCTACTTGAATTGATCATGAGCCCATTGCGCTTCAAATGATACTACTTGAATTGATCATGAGCCTGTTGGGCTTCAAATGCTACTTGAATTTATCATGAGCATGTTGCGCTTCAAATGCTACTTGAATTGATCATGAGCCTGTAGTGCTTCAAATGCTACTTGAATTGATCATGAGCCCCTTGTGCTTCAAATGCTACTTGAATTGATCATGAGCTCCTTGTGCTTTAAATGCCTACTTGAATTGATAATGAGCCCCTTGTGCTTCAAATGCTACTTGAATTGATCATGAGCCCCTCCCCACCTTATGTAACCTAACTCTCATCAATCAATAAAAACAAAGCATTTTCCTCAAAAATTGATCATGAGCCCCTTGTGCTTCTAATGCTACTTGGATTGATCATGAGCCCTTTCTGCGTCGTAAGTGTTGCATTCACTACGCTTTTGGTGAATATCCTTGACTGTGCGCTCTTAAGAAAACATTCATGTTTATCTAAATGCTAGAAAAGTTGCTTTCTGTTGTATATGGTTCTTTATCAGAAATCAGACCCAGAAGTCAATTTGTGTATGGTTTGAGGTTCAGTTTTCCCTGTGTCAAGTGATGCAGCAAATTTTTGAACCACCACATTTCTGCTTTTCATTTCTAGCTTTCCAGCTTTAAAGTTTTGCCGCAATGTCCTCCGAGGAAACTCTAAACAAAATAATCCCAAAACTGTTGGAAAGGAAATTGCAGCTTTGTTGTTCTTAGAAACATTTGAATGTGTGATAGGCTCTCAGGGATGTTCTGCCATTGCATAGGCTTCTCACTGGGAAAACTGAGGGAATCTGTTTATCAATATTCAATGCCCAATTCAATCATTTTAAGAAGGAGAAATTTTTAACTTAGTTGTAGAATCAATTCAGATGTGAATCCTGGTTTAAACGTCTGCTGACAGTTATTATCCAATAGTGATACCTTTTTGCTACATGGTGTGGAAGAACTGGTCATCTTTCTTTATTTTTATTTTTTATTTTTTAAAGTTTTAAGGAATATCAATTCAGTCATATTCCAAAAAATATTTTCAAAATAATTCTATTTAAAAACAAAAGTTATATTTTCAAAAACAATTGTAATAACTGTGAAGTGTATGTGTAGGATTTCTTGCAATAATTTCACTGCTGATATATATATCAAAGATTGGACTTGAGAATTATTTCAGAAGTAGAAATTATACTGCAACTGTGTACTCCAACATAATTCTAAGGATTTGTGATGAACTTCCTTTTATCTAGGATTTCCTGCAATAGTTGCACTGCTTTCAATGTTAATCAAAGCTCATTCACCAAATCATTAACTACTGGAAATAGTATTTCAACTTTCGATTGCTACATATCAACTGATTCTTGGGATGCACCCACTGAGATCTCTTTCATCGAGAAGCTTAACTCAAAGAATATAATGGTTTTCGTTACTGGATTATTCATGCTACTCATTCTGAAGAATATAGTAACATTACGAGTTAGAAACCTATGTAGATAGTTTAGAGCTTATCCTGTTTCTCTGGCTTTTGTTAATTCTCTTTTTTTGTTGCGCATAGAATCAGTATAATTTCTGTGTATGTAATGATTCTCATGGAAGAAAGAACTTCGACAGTTAGCCTGCTGTATTGAATTTTGCCTTGCTTTGCATCATTGCCTTTTTATTGGAGAATCTACTCCCCTTTGTTACTTATACAATTTTCAGCTAGTGACTTCTATGTACAAAATGTTCTACGTAGTTGTGGCTTGACCTGGTTGATTGTTTTCTAACCTGTTGACTTCAAGTAGACAATTTAAAGTTCCCAATATGCTAATATTTGGCATATTCAGTGCCCTTAAGTTTAATCCATGCAAAAATACTTTACTAGTGTTTGACTCTCATTCCTTGTTTTGTAAGTTATTAGATATTATTTAATACAATAGAAATTGATACTCTTTTCCGGTATGTCATCATCATGGAACAAATTAAAAGGTCTCTGGATGTATTTTTGAAAAGTTTCAGCTTCTAGGGCATGTTGGAAATTTCTTGTGTTGGAGTTTTGGAAAAAAATAACTCAGAATTCCATTATCACTAATCTGTAGAATTTTTTGATCCCTCGAGCTTAAATAAAGTGCTTGAGAATCTGGTGTTACGAACTCTAAATTGGAAGTTTTGATTTTCAATAAATTTTACTCTTTCTTTGTGCAGTTTCTCGAGTTTTGGGTATTCACCTTCATTTCTTTAATTTTAAATTGTAAACAAAGTTTTGTGGCATGTTTCCGATCCAATTCTTCTGGACTTGAACTTAAAGGTGTACCAGTGGTTAAAAAGGACAACCCTGGTGAACAATGTCCAGCGCAGCAATACTTGTCCCAACTTTGTCACAAATTGCTATTCCTAGTGAACAAGCTTTTACTGCTACTATAAGAGATATTCAATCTTAACACAAAGTGGATGGCAGCCGTTATTCTAATACTTTGTTGTGGTTCTTCTTCCATTAATTTTGACATCTGGTTTTTTTTTTTTCATCTTTTACTTTGAAAGGTTAGCGGAGGTTTTCTAAGTGAAGCTGATCTTCTTCTTTGTACTGATTCAGGTACTGGGGAATGCCAAAGGCGCTGTAGCCGTTGTTGTGTCAATTTTAATATTCAGGAATCCTGTATCCGTGACAGGGATGCTAGGTTATGCTCTCACTGTTTTTGGGGTGTTCCTCTATAGTGAAGCAAAGAAACGAAACAAGTCATAGATCTCAAGTTAGGTAATATAGATACACCGCTTGAAGTCTGCTCTGCTTTGGAGTTGTTAGAAAGCAGAGGACCATCTGGTACGCATATGGAAACAGTCTGAACCTCGAAAATGAGATGCATCAAAAGGAAAAACAGTAGATGTGCCGCATTCTTTTGCTGGAAACCGGAAATGGGGTTACCGCTTTGTATCAACAGTGACAGGTTAGGGAGAGTTAGGGAAATCTGAATAAAAACTGATTGGTGCTTCTGCAACTTTTTATTTTCACCGATATTTTGGAGCATTCTTCTCAGCTATTATGGGTCAAGGTAATGGAGGGAATGCTGGCGATTCTTTAGAGAGTTTAAATCTGCTCGACCAGTCCTGTTTTAACCTTTTGGGTAATCACGACATTTGATTAATTTTAATTGAAGGTGCTCGTATATTGTGTTCTTCTTTTTCTTTTCCAGTTGAGGACGAATTCAAATTGTCAAATTATCTGTGTATTTTTTTGTCGCTTTGTAAAATGCTTCATGACATGAATATAGAATCCGTTCCTTTCTCCAGCGATGGACTATTTGATGCATCATTCATTTGTTTGAACTTCATTACCCCTTTACTGCAGTCTTCCTTTCCTTATTTTCAATTGTTTATGCTGAAAATTATCTGAAGTTAGCCTTGAAAAACGAACAATCACTGTATACATTTTGGTCTGATTTGTGGGTCATTGATGGTTCGTTTTGTTCATACCGTCCAAGACTATTAAACTGAAGGAAATGAAATAAAAAATTCATTTCCAATTTGCAAAGGGGTAATTTCATCCGTTTAAGTTCATACCTTTTACTTAAATAGCCATTATCACCCGATTACTTATTGTTGAAGTGTTTTAAAAATCGAACTTGCCATCAAACCAGTAATATGTCCTGTTCAACCGTTGAATATTATATTTTATATTTTATATATATTTAATATATATATATATATAGATATATATTTTATTATTATTATTATTATTATTATTATTTTATGTAAAAAATAGTGTAAACTGGTAATAATCAAAGCGGGTAAAGGTTATTCCGTTACCCGTTTCGATTACTCGACCCGTGTTCCGTCACCTGTTTTGCCCAAATAAAAATAAGTCATGCCGTTATTCGAATTTCTTACCTAATTACTCGTGGGTAATCGGTAATCGGTTAAATAAATGGATAATACTATTTTAATAAATTTAATTATCTAACCCTTATAAATTAAAAAAAAAATCTAAAAAAAATACAAAAAAATTAAAATCATATAGAAATTACATCCAAATTCTTAAGTATATCTAACTCAAACAAATGTATAACACACATATTATTTAAAAATAACATCAAATACATAAAGTTTAAAAAAATTACCAAATTATCATTTAGGTAATCGGGTAATCGGGTAAGGAATACCCATTATCCATATCCGTTTCGAGTAAGAGCCGGTATTACCATTCGGGTAATCGGGTAATTGGGTAAAATTGCCACCCTTACTAGCCTCCTATTCTGGTTTCATTTGGTTTAATTGGGTTGAACCCAGTGTTTTAAAAACCGAACCGAATCGGCCGGTCCAATCCGATTGAACCAGAATCGGAGGCCAATCCGGTTCTTATTGACTGGGCCCGGTTCACTAAAATCAGGGTTATTTTTGTTATTTTTTCTATAGAATTATTAAGAAAGTATAAAGTATAGAGTATAAGATTTAATGGTTGAACCATTGGTCCAACCCGGTCCAACCAGGTTCAACCAAAACCAGACATACTGTCGGTTTGAAGGTCGGCTCGGTTTTTAAAACACTGGTTGAACCGGGTAAATCTGGATTCGGACCATCACGTCACACTGTTGGTTAAACGCGTCGCTTCAAGGATCTGCCACGTGGTTCCCTTAAAAACGTGGCAGATTATTTGGAGCGCCTTAAAAGTCCGAAAGAGTGAAAAGTAGGCCAGAAAGAGGGTCAAATCAGCAAATTGAAAAGAAAAATGGAGGGGAAAGAGGTGGAGAATACGAAACCGGCGCCGGCGATCTCGGACATGAAGCCGGTGACGGAGGACGCCTACGGAGGCGGACTTTACGCCAAGGAGGAGGGACAGCCGGAACAGCGCCGGAATCCGCCTGCGAGCGAGACCCAGAGCGCCGACGGCGAGGGCGCTCCGGCGACCGTCGAGCCTAAGCACACGCCACCGCTTTCCACCGGCGACAGAGACGTCGATATCACCGGCCAGGCTTACATTCAATAGGCGGATACTGAAACCCCTCTTTTTTTTTTTTTTTTTTTTTTTTTTTTTTGTGTTAGGGCTTTTAAATTCCACTGGGTTTTGATTATCTTTGCTTTTTTTGGAGTCAGCATGACCTCCCTAAAGTTGAAGGGATTCCTGTAACGAATTAAAAACCTACAGTCTCCCTATATCATTCTTAATTAGAGCTGGGATCATGTAGTGTCTTGAACGTGGGCACCAACACTTTAGGTAGTAGACCCACCCTAATTAAAACGAAAGTCTCATATATGTTTTATTCTATGCTTAGAATAATAATAAAGGGAGTAGGAAAGGGTGCATTTTTGCTTTAGTTTTATTAATACAAGCAGTGGCGATGAGAATGAATGGAGAAAAGCAGTCATTAATGAAGCCTGGGAACGACCGTCTTGCCTCAACGCCTTGATTTTGGACTTTGGTGTGCATATATATAAATGCATGTTTGGTTGGAAAGAGAAAGAGGATGGTGAAATTGATATTTGGGGTTTTAGCTTTAATTAAGGAACAGACTGGCCAAATTCACGTTCATATGGTCTTAAATGCGTTATATATTACACACATACATATATAAATATGTCTATGCGAGTAATAGCATGATCGAGCAGCCTCCTATTCCATGGCATGGTTGAGAGATGATGACTTGACTGGGATATTTAGGGAGGCCTTTCTGAATTGACTCGGACAGTTGGGCCAGAATTGGCGGAACTCGTCCTTTTCTCTAGAAGAGACGAGTCATTAAGTCCCGAGTTGACCCCCAGATTTTGCACTTTTCTTTCCGGCAAAGCGAGGAGGAGGAGAAACTTGGAGAGTGGAGAAATGCGTATTTTCGCGAGCAGTGCACGTAAGAGCGAAGATTTTCTTCGTCAGAGAACAACGAACTTTGGCGTCACTCTAACTTAATATTCCAAGACGACGACCCCGGCAACGAATTCATCAACAACTCTTACGATTTCTCGTTTACCTAATTAAAAACAGAGGGTTTGTTGGGAGGAGGGGAAAGGAAGGACCCCGGAGAGAGAAAGAAAGATAGACATCAGTTCAACTTTACAAAACTTCTCTATCAATTAATAATGCTTACTCTCATAAACTAAAGTTTACAGACTGATATATTATGAAGTTCCTATTTATAAATTCATGATAGTTGTGTACAAGTACATTTATTCATGCCAGTGTTTTAAAAATCAAATCGATTGAACTAGAATCAAAGGTCAGGTTCTTATTGACAAAGATATAGAGGCTGTTGGATGGCCAAAACCGGGTTCAACCAAAACCGGACATAGTGCCAGTTGGATGGATGGCCACCAATTTGGTTTTTAAAACATTGATCCATGCTATTGTAACATTAATCATCAAATTAAAAATATAAGAGAATGACTTATTTAACATAAAACTTATACCATATACTCATACCCAAAAAAAACCTTTAAAAAAAAAAAAATAGTTAAAAATAGAGTTAAAAAATAATAAGATAATATGATAAAAAAATTAAACTTTTACATTATTTTTTTTTGTTTCTCACGCGCATCTGACTTGAACAACTTCTCATGGGATGAGTCAGGGTGAAATAGTTTTTCAGCAGTGAAACGGAGAGAAGATAATAAAAAAGGTAAGTCGTGCTTCCAGTCACACCCAGGGCCTGCCTGCATCAGTTGGTATCCGCACCACGTGATACCTCCCCGATAAAATCTTCTCTCTCGGAAGTTTCAGATTGAAGATTCAAATCGGGAAGAGAAGAAAGCAAAACCGTCCAAACCCTTTTTTTTGTTTTTTGTTTTTCCAATCCGTCGCTTCGTTTCATTCATCCGCTCTTTCTCGTTTTTTGATTTAATTCGTGGAGTAAAAACGCAGGACTGCACATCGCGGGGTGCAATTAATCTCTCCCAAATCGGAGGCGCATCGCCCGTCACGCCGAGGTCGTTCCCTTCCTTCCCTACAACTTTGCGGAGTCATCAAACCTGCGCGAAAGCAGAGGCGGAATCGATTATCGAGCTGAAGGGGAAGAAGGGAGAGAAGGGGGAGAAGGGGGAGAAGGGGGAGGGAGGTCTGTTACTCTGTTTTTGTTTTAAAAAGGGTCTTTGGATTCTGGGTCGTCTTCCCATGGGAGGAAAAAGAAGAAGAAGAACGAGGAAGAGACGAAGATGTTGAGGAGCCCCAGAGCGATGCCGTTCAAGTACTTCGCGGAGGTGGACTGGCGCCACCGCTTCATCGTCCTCGTTCCCCTCTCCCTCTTCCTCTACATTTCCTTCTCCTACGCCGTCGGGACCCCCTTCTCGCTCGGCTCCGCTTTCGTCACCGGCGGCCGATTGAGCTCCGACGCCGCTCGCACCTCCCGCCTCCGACACGCGCCGCCGTCCGAGTCGCTGGAGGTCGCCGCGAGGTTGGAGAAGAAGGCCGCCCTGAAGCGGTCGAGGATCGCGGTCTGTCTCGTGGGCGGTGCCAGGCGATTCGAGCTCACGGGGCCGTCGCTGATCCGGAACGTGCTCGGCAAGTACCCCAATTCGGATCTCTTCCTCCACAGTCCCCTCGACAAGGGGGCCTACAAATTCTCGCTGCTGAAGGACGCGCCGAGGATCGCCGCCGTGAAGATCTTCAAGCCGGAGCCGATGCCGGAGACGGAGGCGCAGAATCGGGTGTTGACCTCAAGTGGCTCGCCCAATGGGATTCAGGTGCGATTCCCCTTTTCCGTTAACGGAGATATCCATTTTCGTTCTGTTCTCTTCTGTCGGTCTTGTCGTTTTTTATGATCGTAATCTCCGGAGTTATGAACTCACGACACATTACAGAAGAAGAAGAAGAAGCTATTCCCACTTCATGGGAACGAATCAAATTCGGAATTAAATCATCTTTTAACGAATCGAATTCTGCTTTTCTTCATTTCCCTTCAGTTCAGATCATCTTTCACAATACCGAGTTCATACCTAACCAATTCAATTGAATTCAAAAAGACTGAATGATTCAATGTGCGATGCACATTGTTCATCGATGTCAGTGGCAGGGGCCCTGAAGCTTTCGATATTGCTCGGCGGATCCCAACTCAGCGTCTCTGTAAGTGTGGTGGTCCTGAAAGGCTGATGAAATCCTCTTCGTTAATGGTTTGTTAAGGAACTCTTGAAGGACCAAAACTAGAATAAACCCTTCTGGGTTCAGACAGTCCGACATGGGAAAAGAGGATCGATTTTTTATTTTTGAGTTTCTTTCTCGCTCTTTCTGAAAGTTTTGGACTTTAGAGCTAGTCTTTTTTTTTTTTTTTTTTTTTGGTGTTTCGTCTTTTTCACGGCTCGGCTCTGCGTGGCGGGCACTCGTTCTTTACCTTTCCGGAATTCTGAGCGATAAATTAATGAAATCGAACAACTTTATAGCTTTTCCGCAGAGAATAAAAAACTGGGTTCGTTGATTTGGTCTCTCGTCTTTCAAGATATTTTTTTTTTTTTTTTTTCTTTCTTTCTAAGCTTGGGATTTTTGAATTCCGTTCTGAGGTTTGTTTGTTTCAGGGTCTGTTGCAGTACTTCAATCTGGTGCAGGGTTGCCTGAGCCTCATAGACGCGTACCAGGAGCGTCACAACTTCACCTACGACTGGATCGTACGGACGCGCGTGGACGGGTACTGGTCCGGCCCTCTCACCGGCGACCACTTCGTCCCGTCCAAGTACGTCGTCCCCTCCGGCTCCCGGTACAACGGCCTCAACGACCGGTTCGGAGCCGGGGACCCCAAGACCTCCCGCGCCGCCCTCTCCCGCCTCGACATGATCCCCCTTCTCGACGCCGCCGGCTACAGGCTCCTCAACTCCGAAACGGCTTTCAAGGCGCAGCTGACTGTGGCGAGCGTGCCGTACCGGGCTGACCGCCTACCCTTCTGCATCGTCTCCGACCGGACGTACGGGTTCCCGCCGGAGTCGTTCGGGGTGCCGGTGGCGGCGATGAGCAGCCGGGGTCCGATGAGCGGGGCGAAGTGCAGGCCGTGCAAGCCCGTCTGCGCGGGGCCGTGCGTGGCGGACGTGATGGGGGCGCTCAACAAGTGGTGGAGCTGGACGGAGTGGGACAAGGGGAGCTTGCAGCTCTGCGACGCCAGCGGGCCGTGGGAGGACGGGTGGGAGCAGGAGTTCGACCGGGTCGCCGGGAAGAAGAGCGCCGCCGCCCGGAAACGGGTGGCGGAGTTGGGGATGGAGGAGTGTGCTAAGGATCTTGGGGCGACGAAGAACCGGACGGAGATATGGGAAGCGCCGGAGCCGGCGGAGATTTGCAAGCTTGGGTTGGGTGGTGGTTGAGGAGTAATTCGTTTTTTCATTTTTTTCTAACCTGTTTTTTGTAAAGAAGAGAAGCTGGTGTAAAGGTTGATGGTGGCTTCGTAGCTAAATTTTCATAAAGCTAAGATAGGCTATTTTGGGTGTTCCAATTCTTTTTTCTTCTCTCATTTTGTAATACACAGCAGCGGCTGCTGCCATTCCTGCGAATTGCTTCGAAATAAGTTGCATTACCGAAGGCTCTTCAAGCTCCTTCGTTGTTAGTGTCAAATTCTCCATCTACAGAGACTTTGAGAGAGATACAATATGTTTTAATAATATAGACACAAGAAAGAATAGTATTGCTCACGGTTGCTACAGTAATTTTTCAGATGAGCCTTTGTGAAAAAACTATACAACAGCGCCAAGACGTTCTGACATAACAGGTGGAAACATTAGAAGAAGATGTCTGTTTGCTTTGACTGAGCTTTCAGGTCTTTCAGTTTCTTCAATATGTTAGTGAAATAGTCTTGCAAATACTTCTCCAAGGTTACAATGTCTTTTGCGTCCACACCCAGTTGGTTGTATGTCTCTCCCATGGGGACTGAGAAAACTGTGTCGCTTGAGAGAACCTGATCAGACATTAACAAAGTCTTCACTAAGAGTTGGACAGAGGGAAAAGAGCGTTGGTGATCATAAATTAGGGAGGAGAATTCAGTCACTGGAGTGTAATTGCTAGGTTTGATGAAAGGAAAGATGATCACCTCTGAAAATGCCAATCTATCAGCAACGTCGTTTGTCCATTGAAAGAATCTGGTCAACTGGCGCGTCAATCTCAAGACTGAAACAGGCACAGTAGTTACATTGGCGTCCTGCCCGGCTAACCTCTCACACAAAGTAATCACCTGTAACATAGAAACAGATACTTTGTACTTCAAATGTGTACTTTCTCTACATGCTTTCGTGCAGCTACTCTAGCTTCACCGACATGTTCACACATGCAAGCAACCTACAACCTGCAAATAGACACTTCCACCTGATATCCGCCATCAGATATCTTGTATATTTGGAACTGTTCCAAGTGAAAAACCAAGGTCTCTGCTATTCTGTCTTGTAAGCCACTAGTATATGAAGTACTACGAGGTTGCATCTTCAGACCAATTGATTGGTGACTATCATTCTTGAACTCCGGTTTGATGAGTAGTGAAACATGTTATGCTATTTCAAACAAAATTGTGTATTACCTCCTGGGTTGTCCATGCACGAGGTCCAGAGAATGTCATAAGTTTGTTATTAATCTTCTCATTTCGTAGAGCTATAAATGTTAACCGGGCAATATCCTGGAAAGAGAGGAGCTGTTTTAAGTGGCAGATTCAATTTGATAATATACAGTCATGGTAAGAAAGAAGTCAGCCAAGAAGAACCCATTAGAATTCAATTGAGAATAAGATAAAGACCTGGGTATCCATGTAAGCTATTCGTGTAGGTGCATCTGTTCCCCAAACAGATTTTTCTTCTAATATGGGCACAGCATATTGCCCAATAAGACCCTGAAAGATTTGACATGTTATATTATAAACAACGGTATGGAAAATAAAACGTTTACCTTGTCTTAGGCATCTAGGAATGAGAGAATGCAGAATGAAAACATCTCAACTGGTGATGCATGTAGGTTTTCAGTACTTCCACGAAACCGATGCAAGTGATAATGTTTCTTTCACCCACAATATGACTACTCCAAATTAGGGAGGCAAAAATTTCCATTATACATGAATGCAGACACTACTGATGCACCAATTGACATCTCCAGAGATGGAAATTCATGGTTGAAAAAGGGACTGCTTATTGAGAACATAATCCTCGCATTTTGGCTTCACAGGAAAATGTCCAGTTTTGAAGTAAGATATTATGATCATGAATTGAGTAATGTGTCTGGGTCATCATGACAAATCAACTGTCAAATCACCATCTTAAGCAAGCAAAACTGAAACGACTACCATAAAAGTCCTATATGGTTGAGTAGATACCTGCATGAATCCACACAATCGGATAATAATGTAGGTGAGACCTGAATCTTGAAGGAACTTCTCTGTGCAGTGCTTTATTTCCATTAATGGAACTTCTGGATGCTGATCACAGTTGTGGATGGAATAGAAGACATACTTTTGGATACCCATAGCTTTTGCACATTGTATTAGAGCAATCTTTCCTTCCCAATCTACCTAAATAGAAAAAGTAAATCAGTGACGGCAAGCCAACAAGTAATGACTGATTTCAATAACTAGGAACTGTCTTTCAATATATTTATATAAAGTTAATACTCTATCAATTTATCAGGAAATACAAACAGTTCGGTGTTTGGAGTCCAAACCCCCAAAAAACATCCATAAGCTTTGCACATCTCATACCGTCCTGATAGGTTCTTCTGGCCGTCCTGTGGCACAATCTATCACTGTGTGAACGCCAACCAAAGTTGCAGGAATTGTTTCTGGCTTGCTTAGGTCAGCCTGCTCAAATTAACTTATTAGAATCTGGTAGACACAAACTGTTTAAAAAATGACTTAACTGCAATTCAACAAAAAAATAGAAAAAAGCACATGTATTTCTATTAAGTTTCTAAGTAACTAAAGCAATACTTTGTTTGCAGGAAAATAAGACCCAAAGTTCGATAATAGATTGCCAGAGGCAATTTTTGCATTCAAGAGGAATGTTAATGGCTGCTAAACATGGAAGAGTCTGTTATAAATAGAAAACCTACATTGACAACAGTTGCACCCCAGTCCCGGAGGAAGTCAGCAGGGGCAGGTCGAGGCCTCACCAAACACCTTACATCATAGCCTTCGTCTAATGCCCTTCTCACAACCTGCCGACCCAAAGTCCCAGTGGCACCGACCACTAGAATGCTTGTAGACCGAACTGGAGTCCCCGGACCCAAGTTAGTTGCTGCAGCAGTCTGGGCAGAACATCTGATTGCTGATGGCATGTAACGACTCCCTGAGTTACAAGTGAAGGGCAAGATTCAGATTACTTTGGGGAAAAGGCTCCAGATCAAGAGATGCACCCCCATAGAGTAAATCTACCAAATGACAATATCACACGCGTTTAACCTCTGCTTCTTCCAGAAACTTTAACAAATTGAGCTCTTGCCAAGGGAATGATAATTAAGAAAATTGACGAGCAAAATCAGAACATTCCCAGGCAAATGAAAACTAGAAATATTTAGAAACAAGATCAACTAGAACTTCACAGGGTCCCTAGCAATCAGTCAATTTTACTTCAATCGCAAGACATAATAAAATCACCATGTCAAAACACTTCAAAAGCCAAGAGTACAACACCTCATCATCAGTAACAAACGCCGACCCGCGGGAAACGAATTCCAGCTGGACAGTCACACAGAAAACATATAGCAGAAAGATAAAATAGGCGAAGAGAACGAAACTGTGCTTGACTTGAGAGTAGTTGGCACGGTTGGTGAAATGAAGAGCATGGCTGGAGGACAGGGGACTCTCGTGGGCACCGGAAAGGCTTCGTGTCCAAGAGAGGGAAACCTCACATTGACGGCTGCGTTGACGAGATGGCGTGAAGAATGGGGGAGGGAAGGTGGTGCATCTCGACGCCATGGACGACAGCTCTCCGACTGCTGAGCTCTGAAATATTTTCCGGGCTCTGCTCCTTCACAGGAAAGAGAGAGGGAGAAGAGGGTGAGGAGCAGTCGATCTCAGTGTTGCCACGTAATTTCAAATGGATCACGCAATTCGTCCATCTCAGCATCCTTTAGTTGCCTTCTGAAGTCAACCCATTGATGTCAGGCATGACCCTTTTAAGAAAGTTACCCTTAGCCTGCAGTATTGAATCTTTCAGCCATGTTTTTAAGGCTTTACACAACACTCTCCACAAGAAGCTCTTGTGGCCTGTTTCTCTTTTGGTGAATGAGAGCTGTTGGATTGGGGTTGTGGTCCATAAGTGGTGTACCTCTCCCCCTAGTTATAAGTTAACAAAATAAATAAAAATCAAAAGTCCTATTTAAACAAAAGATTTAAGCAAGCAAAAACTAATAAAAATATAATTTCTTACAAAAACTATCCCCAAGTCAATAGCTAAAACTTCAAACAAGTGTTGCCAAGACTAATTTTCCAGCAACGGCACAAAAAACTTGGTGTGTTCTCAACAACACTAAGAAGTGCACTAATCCAAGTAATATAGGGAACAATGAGTACCTTAATTGATCCCAAAGGGAATTAGCTACAACTACTTGAAATTTGCCTTAACTACTTCGTTGGGTGAAGGTCAAAAAGTTTGGTTTTAGAATTTTTAAAACAAATTAAAAGCAAGAAAACAGTAAATTTGATGTGAAAAGATCAAATTTTAAGAGCGGCTGGGACATCTAAAGACTTGTGGTAACTCATGCGATGATATAGTTGTAATTAAATTCAATTGAAACTAGGTAAATTCCTTAAACCTTAGCTCACCTTAAACCAGTTAAAGCCTAAACCCCTTCAATTCAGGTTTTAGACACCTTAAACCAGTTAATCTAACTTCTAAATTGCATAAGATGGAATCATGTGAGATCTCTCCTTAAACTAGATAAAGACCATGAACGTTATGTTAGAATGGTCACCTTAAGCCAGTTAAACTGATATAGCAACTAATTTAGGTCTAAGAATCATGCAATAAATATCACGCAATCACTCTCTTAAAGTTTCCTTAAACCAGTTCCTAGCTAGGAAAGATAATAACTTGAACATAATTTACATACAAAAAGATATGAAAGCCTATGTAGAAGCTTAAATTGAATTTAAGAAAATCACATGTCAATACATTACATCACCACTCATCACTTGTTGAGTCCCAACCTGTGGGAAATTACTCCATGTTTTTTAGCAGAAAAACAAACTCATTCATAACAAGTTCAGCCATTGAAAAAAAATAAAAATATGAAAGATAAAACCCAATTTTGGGCTTCAACTTTGCTGCTCTTACTCCTTTTCACATGCACTGACTTTGACTCCTTTTATCCACGAATTTCTCCAAGGTTTTGGGTACAAAACCCTACTCAAAATCTTCTCCTCAGCCTCCTCTCTCCAATGACCCCAACCTTGCTTAAATAGCTTTCAAAATGAGATAGATATCCCACTTTTAGTGCAAGTAGGTCTAGCGTATCCTGCTCCTTAAAGGATCAGGGCTCCTTCTTCAAATTCTTCTAAGTTTGCCCTTCCGTCATCTCCACTCTTGAGCACGTGTTTGAAGAGGAGAATGACTCCTTGTCGCCTTTGGCTCCAGGTCATACCTAGAGTACGACCCGTTCCTCGTACAAACCTCAGGACAGTGAATACTCAAACCAGCCATGGGTAACCAATCACCAAACACGAGAAGTCCCCTATCAAGAGGCCCATTCCAAACTTAATCTAAACCTTTCCTTACACCCACCTCTATTGCCCAGCCCAATGTGAAAGGCTTAGGCTATTGCCATCTTCTTCTCTAGTGACTCAAGTCTAGCGGTCAGGGTTGTGACTTGGTCAATTTGATGTACTCTAGCAGGCTTCTTTACTTGGCTTCTCCCTGAGGGGTATTGGTATATATTGGCAGTCATCTCCTCAATGAGTTTTAGGTCTTCTTCAGGTGTCTTTATGTATAGGGTTCATCCAGCGGCTGCATCTAGGAATCCTCTTGCTGTAATGGTTATCCTATTGTAGACGATTTGCACATGCATTCATAGAGGGAACTGATGATGTGGATACCATCTCAGAATAACCTTGAACCTCTGCCATGTCTCATGTTGTGGATCAAAATCTTCATGCGAAAAAGAAGAAATTTCATTGCGCATCTTGACAGTTTTGGAGGGTGGAAAATACTTACCTAGAAACTTCTGTTGCATCTCTTCCTAAGTTGTCATAGATCCATGGGGTAGATTAGATAACCAATTTTTTGCCCTATCCCTTAGAGAGAAACGGAACACACTCGACATAACAACATCATTAGGAATGTCATCATCTTTAAAAGTAGCAAATAATTGTTTAAGATTTAAAAGATGTTGATGAGGGTCCTCATGATTGAGGCCTCCAAATTGGTAGCCATTCTGGATCATCTGAATGATTTGATGCTTGATTTCTAACCTCTCGGCCGCTATGGTAGGCCTAACAATGGCTATAGTCAACCCATTGATGTCGGGCATGACCAATTCTTGAAAGGGTCTTACCCTTCCCTTGGGCTGCAGTATTGGAACTTTCAGCCATGTTTTCAAGGGTTTGCAGTTTGCACAACACTCTCCACAAGAACCTCTTGTGGTTTATCCTTTGGTGAAGGACAACCACTGGATTGGGTAGGGGTCAATAAGTGGTGTACCTCTTACCCTAGTCATAAGCTAACAAAACAAAAAGAAATAAAAGTCCTATTTTAACAAAAGATTTCAGCAAGCAAAAACTTAACAAAAACAAAATTTCCTAAAAAAGCTATCCCCATGTCAATAGAAAAAACTTCAAGCAAGGGTTGCCAAGACTAATTCCCTAACAACAGTGCCCAAAAACTTGGTGTGTTCCAAACAACACAGCAAGTGCATTGGTCCAAATAATAAAAGGAACAATGAGTACCCTAGTCGATCCCAAAGGGAAATAGCTACCACTACTCGAAATCTGCTTTAACTATTTCGTTTGGTGAAGGTTGAAAAGTTTGGTTTTGAAAAGAGAATTTTGCAAAACAAATTAAAAGCATGAAAACAGTAAACTTGAGGTGAATAGATCAAATTTTAAGAGCGGTTGGGACATCCAAAGAATCGTGGTAACTCATGTAATGACATAGTTGTAATCCAATTCAATTGAATCTAGGCAGATTCCTTAAACTCTAGCTCACCTTATATCAATTAAAGCCTTTCAATTCAGGTTTTAAATACCTTTTACCGGTTAATCTAATTCCTAAATTGCTTAAGATGGAATCATGCGAGATCTCTCCTTGAACCTGATAATGACCATGGACTTCATGCTAGAAAGGTCACCATTGATTTAGGTATTCGTGATCGTCAAATCCTCTCTAATTCTTTCAAACTTAAATTACTTTGGTGTATTTACACTTCACCAGACTCCCTTTGAGCCACTTTTATGCATCATAGATATGGATTAGACCCTCACTACGGAGCCTGGATCCGCTGGCCAAAATGCAGCGTGGCCAAAGCGAATCACAGGGCGCCTTCCAAGCCCCGCACGGGCAGTTCTGTGTTAGGGCGCCCCGTGATTCGCTTTGGTCACGCTGCATTTTGGCCAGCGGATCCAGGCTCCTCACTACGTGGCTTCTACTTGAGGCTACTCTCATTCCTCTCTCTAGAGGATTCTACAAACTTCTCTCTCTTCCTCTAATTTTATGCAGCTCTCTTGGCACTAGTCACTCTATCTTCTTTAGTGTGACAAGTGGATTCCTAACGGCCCACACCCTTTAATTCAACATAATAGACTTACCCATGGCCCCCATTCCCCTTTTACGAAGGTTTTCACCGTACATGTGGAGGGGAAATGGCTTTCACACCGTTAGAATCCGTCTGCAGAAGATCCGACGGTCCAGAATTCCGGCTTCGGATCCCTAAAAATGAATCCGGAACGGATCGGATCCGGATAAATTCCGGATCCATTGCCTCCCCAAATTTTAACCGGGGGACGGGTTTCACTAAAAAAACCCGATATGACCCGAGCCGACCCGCTTGAAAAAATACAAAAGTAAAAGGGTATAACAGGAAAAGATGTCTCACAAATCCTCTCCACTCTCCCGACTTGCGACCGTCTCCTCCCACTTCCCCTTCGGTAATCTTTTCTGGCCTCCTCTTTCTCCAACTCAAATCTCCATCCCTCGATAATCTTAGCTCGCCCTTATTTTCCCAGACATCTCTCCTTCCAGAAGGTTCTACCCTTGTCCGCGATATTATTTCCTTAGACAGCCGACCATCGCACGACCTTGGGAGAAATGGAGTTCGATCAAGATTAAACACCCATGGAAATCCTGAAAGGAAGGGAGAATCGAGGCGGGGAATTCCCATTCGGCCAGCTGTGAAATGCTGGATCTCCAGAGCTGTTGCCTGCGACCCTGCTCGACTTATTTACTGGTGAGTGGTGAGTTTTGTTTCTGGGATTTTTATTCTGGTCAGATTGGCTCTCTCGAAGTTACGTGTAGATTTGGGCATGTGGGTAGGGATCTAGGTACTCCGTGACTGGTTCTGGGTACCAAAATTTCTGCATAATTGGATGGGATGAACGGGGAGTGGGATCTCAGAATTCTGCTTCTGGTCCCCGGCACATTATATATTTGTTGAAATTCCCCACACGAGCATTGTTTACTCGTGGATAATTGTTTTAGTTTTCTGGATAAAGCTTGCAATTGTTGTTTGGCCAGAGGGTTATGAGGATTAAGCAAATGGACTATTAAGTTTTTATATACATATATGATTAATAGGAGCAAGTGAAGTTGATATTTGGAAGTATATATAAATTTACAGGTTCATTATATTTTTTTGATTTTGTTTCGATTTTTATTATTTAAAATGTTTTAATACATGGTTCGGGGTTGGTCTGGCGGCTGGGGCAGGTTTTTGGCCCCGCAGGGCAGGGACGGGTTTCAGTTGCCAACTGGTGGGGCAGGTTTTTGAGGGAACAGGTTCCCTCAATTTTTCGTGGGGCGGGGACAGTTTCCCTGCCCTGTTGCCACCCCTAGCTGTGTTTGATGTATAATGTATCTTTCATCTTCATCTTCTGTCTTGGTTTTACTTATTTTATTATTATTATTTTTTGAGAATATTTATTTTGGTTTTATTAAAAAAATCTCTAGTAAAATTTTTCTAAGAAAAAGGTTGTATTTTAGTTGGTTAGAAGAAATTGGTGCTGAACAAAATAAAAAAATTTTAGATTGAAGAATCTATGTTAGATAGGACATTGAGTTTGTTCTAGGTGTATTTAACATTGTTGTAAATTAAGAAACTGCTGAAAAGGTTAAAAGAGATATTAAAAAAGGTTCAAAAGACATTGGCATTTTTTAGCACTATGAGAAGAAATTTTCTAAAGAAGAGCTATTGAGGGTGTATCTATTCATCCGATCACCTACATTATGAATATATACATATATATTGAATAAGTATTTTCAAATGTATGTTCTACCCATAACATACTTTTTTTCCTCTTTATGTTCTGCCTATATGATTGGCGTTTCAAAACTTGTTGAATTCTTTCCAGTTAAGTTTTATATAATAATTAATTTTCTATGTGCGATGTCTTTTTCTGTCTTTGGAGCCAGCATTGCCTTTTGTTGTTCTTTCTCCTTTTGTTTCTTCAGTTTAGTAGTTAAGCAATTTTTTCAGATTTTTAACTTTCAATGTTTTATCAGAAGAAACAAATTTTATTTTCTCAACAGGGAGGAATTATTGAAGACTGCAACTGAAATGCTTCTCTCTCATCCAATGATTCCTTGAATTTTTGGCTTGTATGTTCCAGATCTTGGTCATCCTATGCTCAGAAATTCCACATTGCTAAAGATTGTCTCACAGTATGGATTAGCAAAGAATATGAAGCTTTGCAATGGCTTCAGTTACCAAGTCAACAGTTCAATATTTTGCTTATTTAATTACTTTTGCAAAATACCGGAGTCACCGGAGCTACCAAGTTGGTTTATATTCCCTTCGAGTGAAAAATCTGCAGTACCAAACTTGAATGATAATTTTGTGCTTCCTTCTTTGGTCAAAGGTGGTTCTAATGGGGCACATGACCTCAAAACCTGTCATACCGATGTTTTTAGTGAGATTCTTGATTGTGGAGTGAATGAAATTAGTGAGCTTCTAAAAGCGTCTTGCTTTGAATCCCCAGAGATGGTAGTTCATGCTTTAGATGCTTGCAATTTAGATGTTTCAAAGACTCTGGTTGATAAGATATTGAAGAGATTTAGTAATAATTGGATTCCGGCATTTGGTTTCTTTAATTGGGCCAACAAACAAGCAGGGTATAATCATTCATCAGATGCTTATGACAGTATAATTGACATTTTAGGAAAAGCAGAACAATTTGATCTCATGTGGTGTTTAGTTGATGAAATGATTCAGCGGAAGGATTTTTTTTCATTAATTACTTTAAGTAAGATCATGAGAAGGCTTGCAAGAACTGGTCGATGGAAGGATGCTGTAGATGTATTTCATAGAATTGAAGTTTTTGGTCTGAACCAAGACACTTCTGCCATGAATATATTGTTAGACGCTTTGTGCAAGGAGCGAAATGTTGAGCATGCTCGAGATGTGTTTCTTGAGCTTAGAGGTAGGATTAGTCCTGATGCTAATTCGTTTAATATCTTGATACATGGGTGGTGCAAAGCAAGGAAACTAGTGGATGCCCATTTAATGATGGAAGAGATGAGAAAGTACGGTTTTCATCCTTGTGTGATCTCATACACTAGTTTGATTGAAGCATACTCTAGTGATAAAAATTTCAGAAAAGTAAGACTTCTTCTCAGTGAGATGCATGAAAATGGTAGCCCACCTAATGTTGTAACTTATACCATTGTAATGCATGCTTTGGGAAAGGCAAAACAAACCCAAGAAGCTCTGGAGATTTTTGAAACAATGAAAAAAGATGGTTGTTCCCCTGATACTTCATTCTTCAATTCTCTGATTTATATTTTAGGTAAGGCTGGACGACTTTGTGATGCCGATGATGTGTTTAAACAGATGTCAACAAGTGGAATTGCTCCCGATGTGACAACATATAATACATTGATCACTTCTGCATGTGACAACTCACAAGAAGATAAAGCTCTTGTTTTACTAAAGAAAATGGAAAAGAGCTCCTGTAAGCCTGGTCTTGAAACTTATGCTCCCTTACTTAAGATGTGTTGCAAAAAGAAAAGGATGAAGACCCTTCAGTTTCTTTTGAATGATATGTTTAGCAAGGACATTAGTCTTGAGCTAGGAACATACACTTTATTGGTACGAGGGTTGGTTTGTAGTGGACAACTTGAGCACTCATGTTTGTTTTTTGAAGAGATGATACTGAAGGGATTTCTTCCCAGAAAGCACACGTACAATATGTTAGTGAAGGAACTTGAGAGGAAGAACATGGAGAAGGCAAGGTGCAAAATTCAGGAATTGATGGTGCAAGCAGAAAATAAACATCCTTTACAGGCATTTAACCAGACTCAAGCAAATTCATTTGGTTAAGTTATTTCCCATAGTTGTGTCAAGGTCAGCAACTTGTCTACTCTCACTTTCATCATTCTTTCTCATTGCATTTTTTTTTTTTTTTAATTTAATTGCAATGTAACATATTTAAATCTTAATGGGTAGGATTTGGATTTATCAGTTCAGTAAATGAATTATCAATCCAACCCATCAAAGCCAGCTTTCTATCTTTTCACCCAAAATCCAGTTTGGCAGATGACAATGGAAAAGCTACAGCAAATCATGTCTTGTCTCTCAAATCATGCTTGACAATTGACGAAGAGAGAGCTTGGTTTCCAGTGTGGCTTAACTCGTCAAGCAACAGGAAAACTCTTCACTTCTATATCTTGCATTTAACTTCCTGTTCTGTGTTCTTTTCTTGTTCCGTCTTGTTTGGCCTAATTGCATCATTGAAAGCTTATGTTTTCTCTAGCTTTATGATAGTTCATTCAAACAGTGCATTTTGTTGCTTGGGGTTTGGTTTTTTATGACATTTTTATGGATCTGGTTGCTTCGGGGATGTAATTGAGGTGTTTATTTGCAGCCTCTTTCTTCTGTCATCTAATTGTGATACTTTTATTTTTTTTATTTTTTTTTTTATTTTTTTATTTTTCAATTTATTTGTCGAATCACCTAGCTCCAGCTGAACTTAAGGTTACTCCTTTTTTTGAAAAATAAATAAATAACTTACCATCTAACTTTGAATGGCTAAGGAGACTCGGCTCTTTGGATAACTTAGATTGTTGTTCACCAGCTGCTGATCCTTGGCAAAAGATGGCATAGACACTATATTTTATGTGGACTGGCTGAATAAGAACTTTGAAGTGATAGAGTATGTTGTTCTTGATGAACCATTCTTTTTGTCATAATTTTTATGAAATATTAGGTAAAGTGTGAAGCATGTTTTCACAGTGGGCATTTTTGCTCCATACTCTTATTTTTTTGCCTGGCAACAATTTTGTCTTGATTACTTCATGAGCCTACACAACTTTTTAAGTGGTTAGTTCTCGATATGGGATCTAGGTATAATGGTAGTACATAATGACTGAGTCAATAAATTTTAGGAACATGATATTTTATGATACATTTATTCTGTTAGAGTTCCAGTGTGGTTTATTCAGACAAGGTGAGACATGGAAACCTTTCCAAGTATAAGTTTGCTAATGTGGTTGTGCGACATTTATGTTGTCACATAGCATTTATATTAATTGGTTGTGAGGGCTGCTGTGTCCTTCCTGCACATGAAAATGGTATTGTGGGAAAGTCTATGAACTATCATATGCCTTCCCTCCTTTTTAAGGACAGTCTGAAGTGGATGCTTCCTCTTCCCGTCAGATTAATTGCTTGGCGGTAAAAGAATGGTCTTTTCAATCTTATTTATTGTTCATTGACGGACACTAGGGTGGCCAACCTTTAGGCAGTGACCCCCTTGATATCTGCTACTCTGTAGGGAAAGAGAAATGGGGAAATGGAGCCAATTCTTTTCCTCTACCAGTGCTAGGAGAGAAGGCGGGTAAGGAAGTCACTCTCATTCTCTTTATCAGGAGTAAAGAAGTGTATATTTTTGTCATGTACAATGATGGTTTTTTAATATTTATATTTTATTTTCGCTGAAATTTATTTTGAGAATGCTCACAGATTTTAAGCAAGCCATTGGATTCACAGAACGTTGAAGGTAAGTGATTAAGTAATATGCTACCAACCTTATCTCCTTTGCTGAATACGTCTTCACATTATCATCCAATTCAACAAAATCAGTCCTTTTCTCGTTTTAGTAATAAAATAAATTAATTGACTCTCCACTAGAAGTACAGAGTACATACAAAACACCCCCACTCTAATTCATGTTTAGAAGCCATGGGAAAACATGAGAACTTGTTTGGTACTTGTCCGTAGGTTATTATTATGTGGATGATTGTTTCACATTTGTTTATTGCAGACGGTCTGTGTAGCTCAACCCCATTGAAGATAAGTGGCTTCTTTGGTGGCAAAGTTTCCTGTATATTCTTGTCGCATATGAGAAGTTGTGATTGGAGAGAGGTTATATTTTCTTGAACAGTAGTATAAAAAACAACATTCCTTGTGGATTTGTTTATAGATCTGTTGTCATTAGGGGTGGAAATGAGGCCGAGCAGGGCGGTTTTTTCTAACGCGTGCTCATCCCACAAAAAAATAGGGGCATCCCAGCAAAAACTCACCCCGCGGTTAATGGGTTTATAATGGAAACCCGTCCTGCCCCGGGGGTTTATAATGGAAGCCCGTCCCTGCTTGTGGGTGTATGAAGGAAATTTGTTCCTGCGAAATCCGTCTCAAATCAAGACGTGAAATTTTCAACTCCCTTCAATTCTCTGTTTTGACAACCTTTCAATATTAGGGAAGCTTACACAAATATCAGAGAAACCCTCCAACAAATATGGAATTAATTTCTTGTCTTGTTACTCTTTTTTAAAAATTCATACAATGCCCTACTTATTATTCTCAAACTTATGAAAACTTTATTTATTTATATTTTTGTGTCTTCAATAAAATTAAAATAGTTTTAAATTTTTATAGAATTACCTCTTTTTATGTTTTGAGTTCCCTTTCAATAAACCATAATTAAAAAAATATTTTATTTTAAAAAATATATAAAGTTTTAATCTTTGCACAATAGAAAATAATGTAAAAATCATAGAACCTTTATTTAGGACCTAATTTTTCTATTACCATTTAAAATATAAAATATTAATAATAATAAAATGCAATTATAATAAAGTTAATTTTAATTTTTATTAAAATATCCTTATCATTTTTCATAAAATGTACACTTTAACTTATTTTTCTCATTAAAATTAATATATTTACTTCTTATTAATTTTTATAGGTGATATTTCTCTTGAACTACCTTCAAAAATTTTTATTAATTTTTAAATTGTTCCTAGTTAATTTTTTTAATAATTTTATATTATTTAATATTTTATGATATTTTAATTAAAGTGATATATATATTAAAATAAACCGTTCAAAAGAAACAAATATGAGTATATGTAATAATGCCTCAATATTTAATAAATTTAGTTAATGAATAAAATTAATCAAATAGTAGGATCATTGTATAAAAACATGAACTTATGTTTACTAAATAAATATTTATAATCTAATGCATTGTATAAAAATTATTCATATAATGAAAAGATAAATTCTTTCTTTTTATCTAAAAAATAGTGATTTTAAATATTTCTCTCTCAGGAACACTTCATCAATAACTTGAAATAAAATAATTATTTATCAATCACTCAGTGACTTCAATGACTTCAAATGACTTCAAATGACTTCAAATTCTCCATAAACATTGAATTATCTATGCACTAAGCCTCCGTTAGAATTCTTTTAAATCATCTCTACCCATTTGTGAAGAGGTGAAAAATGGATGTAGGGGTGTGATTTCACGTCCCCGTGCTCTGTTTCTAACCTATTCTAGCATTCAAGCATTTCATCAAACACTTGGTGGACCCGGGAATTTGATACGTATGGGTCTCTTCTAAGATCACCACAACCGTGTCCTCTATTACGACCCTCTAATCTTCCGATTGAAGGTCTAGAAATAGAACCCACTACACGTAGCCTATAGGTCACGCACAATGGTGGGTTATTCCTAACTTCACACATGAATCCCCTAGTTAGACCTCCTAACTGGGTGGAACGCACGTTGCCTAATGCAAGTGTAACCGAATCTCCCCTACTGGGATCGAATCAGATTCCTAAAAATCAATTAAGAGCTAGCTAGGCAATTAATCAAACACTAAACATGCATTAGACACACCACATAATGAAATCATGCTCAAATCACTAAAATAACCACATACATTGAAAGAGTACGCTACATCACACCCCCAAACGAGGGTTTAAATACACATCAAGTCAAGATATAAACACAATATCAAATTCAAACATAATGTCATACTCAAAGTACACACAAATGAAAGAAAATGAGAAAGAAGAGCAAACTTGGAGTATATAACACTTCTTGAAGCTTCAACCCTCCTCCCGGATGGAAATCTCCTCAAGAAATAGCCCCAAAATCCTCCCTTGAAGCTTTGGCACGAACCCTAGACGAGCCTTGGTCGACTCCCCAAGTCCTAAGCCCGAATCCCTTAGTTTTTCCCCAAAACAGGAATTTATAGAGTACAGTCCGTTGAACGGGCGCCATATGGTGCTGGGAGAAGCGTTGTGGCGCTTGGTCACCTAAACAGAGAAAAATCAGCATAAAGTCCTCGACGCCATATGGTGCCAGATACTTTCTTGGCGGCCAACCCCTGTGCGTCATTGCACAGAAATCCTGCGCAGGGGCAATTAGAGTCGTACTTCTTCGCCATGGCATTTGCCAAGGCGCAGAGTCCCGATGCCATATGGCGCCCGAAACTTTCCTAGGCGCCCTGACCTTGTACGTCCTTTAAATTGGGGTTAAAAGTCCATTTTTTGCCCAATTTGGTTGGGACTTCTTTCGTTGTTCTTTTTATTGTATTTTCTTCATGTTCCCTATAATAAGCAAGTAAGACTAAGTCAAATTGCCCCGATTTAGGGCAACTTTAGGTATATAAAACATAAACGAATTCATACAATCAAATACCCCAAAACTTGAAGTCTTGCTCGTCCTCGAGCAACAACTTGCTACACAAGTTCTAAATCATCTATCTTACATCCTGGTAATGAAAAACCATGCAATTCAACAGAAGAAATGAAAATTCGTGTTGCTCGGCCCATCACTTGTAGTCTCTCTTAAGAGACTAACTTGCTTTCCACTCACTTTTCCCCACACTCATCAATTTTAATTGTCCCACTGTCATGGCTCTCACCATCAAACTACTAACTTATGAACTTTAAGAATTCTCATTAATGCTCTGCACTCTAATCTCTCGTTCTGCCTTTCACGAATGATGAAGAGATGCACTCAAGATCATTAGGACTTTCACTTTGGTTGTAATGGGGCTTGGGGTATGGGTAGGATCACAAGTGAGTACATGGGGTAGACCCCTCTTCAATGCATAACCCAACCCTCCAAAGCAAGTTCTAGCCTTCAAGTATTCCCTCAAACTTATGTTCAAGCTATTGTGAAACCAGTTCCCCTTCTATTTTTCTTTTTTTCTTCTTATTTTAGTATGCCAATTTAGCAGGGGTGGAGATAACCACTTTACTGTTTGACGCAACACTTCACGATTCTTGAGTCGCAAAGACCCAGTTTTTAAGTAAAGTAGTCATTGCTCCCTTGGCTTTCACAATTGTTATCCTCTTTCTCTTTTCCCCTTTATTTATTTATTTATTATTATTTGTTTTACTCTTGGATCCAAAATTCTTTTTAGATTGAGCCATACAGCAAGAGGGATAGGATATGAAAGAGAGGATAATAATACAATCAGGATGGGTTTATATCATGGATAACAAAAGAAATAGATCATGATCCAACTTGGTTGACTAGGGAGTATACTTGGTTGACTAGAAAAGCCCAAACTCATAAAAAATTGCCTAACTCATTTCTTTGAGTTGCAACCACTAACCTTTCGTTCCAAGCTCCCCTTGAAATTAGTTCTAAAGTTTCTAAAGGAATTCTTAAGCTCATAAACCAAACATTCCACATTCATAATCCTTTTAAGAAAAATCAAAACAAAATTCTATAGTAATGGTATTTTAAGAAAAATCATGGCTTAAGGCTATAGTAATAGAATTTGAAGAAAACTATGGTTCAAGGCTATATTAAAGGAATTTTTTTAAAAAAAACATTGAAAAAGGCTATAGCAAGAGAATTTCAAGAAAAATAATGGTTGAAGGTTATAGTAAGGGACTTTTGACCAAAATTATGACTAAGGGATATGGTAAGATAATTTGAAGAAATTCGTGGCATAAGGCTATAATAAGGGAATTTGAAGAAAAATTACGGCAGAAGGCTATAGTAAGGGAATTTTAAGAAAAATCTTGGCTTAAGGCTATAGTAATGGATTTTAAAGAAAAGCATGACAGAATATTTTAGTAAGAAAATTTTAAGAAATATCAGTGTTGACAGCTATAGTAAGGGAATTTTAAGAAAAATCATAATTGAAGGCTATAGTAAAAGATTTGAAGTAAAATCATGGCTGAAAGCTATAATAAGAGAATTTAAACAAAACAGTGGTTTATAGGCTATATTAAGAGAATTTTCACAAAAATCATGGCCAAAGGCTACAAAAAGGAATTTGAAGAGAAATCATGGTCGAACGCTATAGTAATAGAATTTTAAAAAAAATTATGACTAATTGCTATTGTAAGAGAATTTGAAGAAATTTTTGACACAATGCTATAGTAAGAGAATTTAAAGAAAATTCATGGTTGAATTCTATTGTAAGGGAATTTTAAGTAAAATAAAGGTTTACGACTCTAGAAGGAAAAAAACTAGCTGAAGGTTTTAGTAAGCGTATTTTCAAAAAAGTCAGAGATGAGGGTATTGTAAAGGAATTTTAAGTAAAATGAAAATTGAAGGCAATAGCGAATTTGAGGAAAAATCATGGCGGAAGGCTATGGTAATAGAATTTTAAAAAAACTATCGTTGAAGGCTATTGAAAGGGAGTTTTAAAAAAAATCATGGAAAAAGGCTATAGTAAGAGAATTTGAAGTAAAATAATGGTTGAAGGCTATAGTAAGAGACTTTTGACAAAATTATGACTAAAGGCTTTAGAAAGAGAATTTGAAGAAATTCGTGGCACAAGGCTATAGTTAGGGAATTTGAAGAAAAGTCATTGCTAACGGCTATAACAAGGGAATTTTAGGAAAAATCATGGTTTAAGGCTATAGTTAGGGAATTTAAAGAAAATAATGGCTGAAGGTTGTTGTAAGATAATTTTTAAAAAATAAGAGTTGAAGGCTACAGTGAGGGAATTATATGAAAAAACTTAATTGATGGCTAAAGTAAGGGAATTTGAAGTATAATCATGGCTGGAAGCTATAGTAAGAGAATTTTAAGAAAATGGTGGTTCAAGGCTAAAGTTAAGGAATTTTAACAAAAATCATGGATAAAGGCTATAGTATGGAATTTGAAAAGAAATCATGGCTGAAGGTTATAGTAAAGGAATTTTGATAAAAAAATGACTGAAGGCTATAGTAAGTGTTTTTGAAGAAAAATAATGACTAATGGCCATAGGAAGGGAATTTAAAAAAATCATGGTTTAAGGATATAGTAAGGGATTTTAAATATGAAAACATGGCTAAAGCTTGAAGTAAGAGAATTATAGGAACAATCACAATTGAAGGCTATAGTAAGGGTATATCAAGAAAAATCAAAATAGAATACTATAATAATGGTATTTTAAGAAAAATTATGGCTTAAGGCTATAGTAATATAATTTGTAGAAAACTATGGTTCAAGGCTATATTAAAAGATTTTTTTAAAAAAACCATGGAAAAAGGCTATAGTAAGAGAATTTCAAGAAAAATAATGGTTGAAGGCTATAGTAAGGGACTTTTGACCAAAATTATGGCTGAAGGATATGGTAAGATAATTTGAAAAAATTCGTGGCACAAGGCTATTGTAAAGGAATTTGAAGAAAAATCATGGCTGAAGGCTATCGTAAGAGAATTTGAAGAAAATGGTGGTTCAAGGCTAAAGTAAAGGAATTTGAATGAAAATCATGGATAAAGGCTATAGTATGGAATTTGAAAAGAAATCATGGCTGAAGGTTAGTAAAGGAATTTTGACAAAAAAATGACTGAAGGCTATAGTAAGAGAATTTGAAGAAATTCGTGGTAGAAGGCTATAGTAAGTGTATTTGAGGAAAAATAATGACTGACGGCCATAGGAAGGGAATTTCAAGAAAAATCATGGTTTAAGGATATAATAAGGGATTTTAAATATGAAAACATGTCTGAAGCTTGTAGTAAGATAATTTTAAGAACAATCACAGTTGAAGGCTATAGTAAGGGTATTTTAAGAAAAATAAAAAAAGAATGCTATAGTAATGGTATTATAAAAAAAGTCATGGCTTAAGGCTATAGTAATAGAATTTGAAGAAAACTATGGTTCAAGGCTATATTAAAGGATTTTTTTCAAAATAACCATGGAAAAAGGCTATAGTAAGAGAATTTCAAGAAAAATAATGGTTGAAGGCTATAGGTCAGATTGGAGCTACTTTGTATGTGAACATATTACCCATCTTCGGGGACAAGGGGCAGAACGACCTCTCGATCTACTTACTGCAGCCCAGGACGGGCGTGGAGTCATCATCTAGGCATTCCCTGTTGCTCCGATCTCCCCTACGTCTAGGATGTAGTCTGGGCCAAGAGCCATAGTTAGTTGTTGTTTCAATTTTCAACTTTTGACCAAAATTATGACTGAAGGATATGGTAAGATAATTTGTAGAAATTTGTGGCACAAGGCTATATTAAGGGAATTTGAAAAAAAATCATGGCTGAAGGCTATAGAAAGGGAATTTTAAAAAAAATCAATGTTTAAGGCAATAGTAATGGATTTTAAAGAAAATCATGCCAAAATATTTTAGTAAGAAAATTTTAAGAAAAATCAGAGTAGATAGCTATACTAAGAGAATTTTAAGAAGAATCATGATTAAAGGCTACAATAAGAGAGTTCAAGTAAAATCATGGCTGAAGGCTATAGTAAGAGAATATAAAGAAAACTGTGGTTTATAGGCTATTTTAAGAGAATTGTAACAAAAATCAAGGCCAAAGGCTACAAAAAGGAATTTGAAGAGAAATCACGATCGAAGGCTATAGTAATAAAATTTTGAAAAAATTTATGACTAATTGCTATTGTAAGAGATTTTGAAGAAATTTTTGGCACAATGCTATAGTAAGGGAATTTGAAGAAAACTCATGGTTGAATTCTATTGTAAGGGAATTTTAAGTAAAATCAAGGTTTACGGCTGTAGAAGGAAAAAAACTAGCTGAAGGTTTTAGTAAGCGTATTTTAAGAAAAAGCTGAGCTGAAGGATATAGTAAAGGAATTTTAAGAAAAATAAAAATTGTAGGCTATAGGGAATTTCAGAAAAAATCATGGCTGAGGGATATGGTAATAGAATTTTAAAAAAACTACCGTTGAAGGCTATTGTAACGGAATTTTAGAAATAATAATGGAAAAAGGCTATAGTAAGAGAATTTGAAGTAAAATATTGGTTGAAGGCTATAGCAAGCGACTTTTGACAAAAATTATGACTAAAGGCTTTAGAAAGAGAATTTGAAGAAATTCGCGACACAAGGCTAAAAAAGGTCGTTCAAGGCTAAAGTAAAGGAATTTTAAAAAAAAACATGGCTAAAGGATTTTTGACAAAAAAATGACAGAAGGCTATAGTAAGAGAATTTTAAGAAATTTGTGGTACAACGCAGTAAGGGTATTTGAGGAAAAATAATGACTGATGCCCAAAGTAAGGGAATTTCAAGAAAAATCATGGTTTAAGGCTATAGTAAGCAATTTTAAATAAAAAAAATACCTGAAGCTTGTAGTAAGTGAATTTTAAGAACAAACACAATTGAAGACTATAGTAAGGGAATTTTAAGAAAAATCAAAACATATTTCTATAGTAAGGGTATTTTATGAAAAATAATGACTGATTGCTATAGTAATAGAATTTGAAGAAAACTATGGTTCAAGGTTATATTAAAGGAAGTTTTACAATAAAATCATGGAAAAAGGCTATATTAAGAAAATTTGAAGAAAAACAAAGGTTGAAGGCTATAGTAAGGGACTTTTGACCAAAATTATGACTAAAGGATAAGGTAAGATAATTTGAAAAAATTTATGGCTCATGGCTATAGTAAGGGAATTTGAAGAAAAATCATGACTGGAGGTTATTGTAAGAGAATTTTAAGAAAAATCATGGTTTAAGGCAATAGTAATGGATTTTGGCTATAATAAGTGAATTTTTAAAAAATTATGGGAAAAGGCTAGAGTAGAAGAATTTGAAGGAGTATAATGATTGAAGGCTATAGTAAGGGACTTTTGTAAAAAATTATGACTTACGGCTATAGTAAGAGAATTTGAAGGAATTCGTGGCTGAAGGCTAAAGTTAGAGAATTTGAAGAAAATTCATAGTTGAAGGCCATAGTAAAGGAATTTTTGAAAAAATCATGGTTTAAGGCTGTAGTTAAAGAATTTAATGAAAGTAATTCCAAAGTAATTTTTGGAAAACTCATGGTTAAAGGCTATTGTAATGGCATTTAAAGAAAATAATGGGTGCATAATGTAGTGAGAGAATTTAAAAAAAATCAGAGTTGGAGGCAATAGTTAGGAAATTATAGTTTTCATAAAATTCCTTTACCATAGACTATAGCCATGAGTTTTGCTAAAATTCCTTTACTATAGCCTTTTGTTTCTATTTTTTTCTTAAAATTCCCGTACTATAGCCTTCAGCAAAGATTTTTCTTAAAATTCTCTTACTCAAACATCAGCCAAGTTTTCTTATCTAAAATGTTCTACTCTAGCCTTAAATAATGATTTTGGTTAAAATTCCCGGCCAATACCCTTTAGTCATTATTTTTCTTAAAATACCCCTACTAAGGCCTCGTACGATGAACTTCATCGTATTCTCTTACTACGGCCTTTGGTCATTTTTTTGTCAAAATTCCTTTACTACATCCTTCAACCGTGATTTCTATTAAAATTCCATACAACAGTCTTTTCCCATGATTTTTGTTTCAAATGCTTTATTATTGCCTTGAACCACCATTTACTTCAAATTCCATTACTATAGTATTCAATTAAGATTTTTTAAATAATTTCCTAACTGTTGCCTCCAACTCTTATTTTTTTAAAATTCTCTCACTACAATATGCAACCATTATTTTCTTTAAATTCCATTACAATAGCCTTTAACCATAAGTTTTCAAAAAATTATCTTGGAATTACTTTCATTAAATTCTTTAACTACTGCCTTAAACCATGATTTTTTCGAAAATTCCTTTACTATGGCCTTCTGTCATGAATTTTCTTCAAATTTCCTAACTTTTGCCTTCAGCCACGAATTTCTTCAAATTCTCTTACTATAGCCTTAAGTAATAATTTTTTACAAAAGTCTCTTACTATAGCCTTCAATCATTATATTCCAAATTCTCTTACTCTAGCCTTTTCCCATGATTTTTTAAAAATTCACTTATTATAGCCTTCAACCATAGTTTTCGTAAAATTCCTTTACCATAGACTATAGCCATGAGTTTTGCTAAAATTCCTTTACTATAGCCCTCAGTTTCGATTTTTCTCTAAAAATTCCTGTACTATAGCCTTCAACTATGATTTTTCTTAAAAGTCTCTTACTCATGCATCTGCCAAGTTTTCTTGTTTAAAATATTCTACTCTAGACTTAAACAATGAATTTGGTTAAAATTCCATGCCAATACCCTTTAGTCATTATTTTTCTTGAAATACCCCTTCTAAGGCCTCGTACGATGAACTTCATCAAATTCTCTTACTACGGCCTTTCATCATTTTTTTTGTAAAAATTCCTTTACTATAGCCTTCAACCGTGATTTCTCTTCAAATTCCAAACGACAGCCTTTTGCCATGATTTTTGCTTCAAATGCTTTATTATTGCCTTAAACCACCATTTTCTTCAAATTCTATTACTATTCCATCCTACTATGATTTTACTTCAAATTCCCGTACTATAGTCTTCGATTAAGATTTTTTAAATAATTTCCTAACTGTTGCCTCCAACTCTGATTTTTCTAAAATTCTCTCACTACAATATGCAGCCATTATTTTCTTGAAATTCCATTACAATAGCCTTTAACCAAGAGTTTTCCATAAATTACGTTGGAATTACTTTCGTTAAATTCTTTAACTACTGCCTTAAACCACGATTTTTTAAAAAATTCCTTTACCATTGCCTTCAGCCATAAAGTTTCTTCAAATTCCCAAACTTTAGCCTTTTGCCACGAATTTCTTCAAATTTTCTTACTATAGCCTTAAGTCATAATTTTTTACAAAAGTCCCTTACTATAGCCTTCAATCATTATAATCTTTCAAATTCTCTTACTTTAGCCTTTTCCCATGATTTTTTAAAAATTCACTTATTATAGCCTTCAACCATAGTTTTCGTAAAATTCCTTTACCATAGACTATAGATATGAGTTTTGCTAAAATTCCTTAACTATTGCCTTCAGTTTCAATTTTTTTCTCAAAATTCCCGTACTATAGCCTTCAACAATGATTTTTCTTAAATTCTCTTACTCAAGCATCAGCCAAGTTTTCGTATTTAAAATGTTCTACTCTAGCCTTAAACAATTAATTTGGTTAAAATTCCCAGCCAATACCCTTTAGTCATTATTTTTCTAAAAATACCCCTACTGAGGCCTCGTACGATGAGCTTCATCAAATTCTCTTTCTTCGGCCTTTGGTCATTTTTTTGTCAAAATTCCTTCACTATAGCCTTCAACCGTGAGTTCTTTTCAAATTCCATACAACAGTCTTTAGCCATGATTTATGTTTGAAATGCTTTATTATTGCCTTGAACCACCATTTACTTCTAATTCCCTTGCTATAGTCTTTAATTAAGATTTTTTAAATAATTTCCTAACTGTTGCCTCCAATTCTTATTTTTTTAAAATTCTCTCACTACAATATGCAGCCATTATTTTCTTTAATTTCCATTACAATAGCCTTTAACCATGAGTTTCCAAAAATTTTCCTTGGAATTACTTTCGTTAAATTCATTAACTACAGCCTTAAACCATAATTTTTCCTAAAATTCCTTTACAATAGCTTTCAGCCATGAATTTTTTTCAAATTCCCAAACTCTAGCCTTGTGCCACGAATTTCTTCAAATTCTCTTACTATAGCCTTTGTCATAATTTTTGACAAAAGTCCCTTACTACAGCTTTCAATCATTATATTCCTTCAAATTCTCTTTCTCTTGCCTTTTTCCAAGATTTTTTTAAAATTCACTTACTACAGCCTTCAACCATAGTGTTCTCAAAATTCCTTTACCGTAGCCTATAGCCATGTGTTTTGCTAAACTTTCTTTACTATAACCTTCAGTTTTGATTTTTTTTTTCAAATTACCTTTCTATTACCTTGACCTCTGATATTTCTTAAAATTCTCTTACTCAAGCATTTGCCAAGTTTTCTTATTTAAAATGTTTTACTCTAGCCTTAAAGAATGATTTTGATTAAAATTCCCTGCCAATACCCTTTTGTCATTATTTTTCTTGAAATACCCCTACTATGCCCTCGTACGATGAACTTCGTCAAAATTTTATTTCTATAGTCTTAAGTCATTTTTTTCTCTGAATTCCTTTACTGTAGCCTTCAACCTTGATTTCTCTTCAAATTCCATACGACAGCCTTTTGCCATGATTTTTGTTTCAAATGCTTTATTATAGCCTTTATCCACCATTTTCTTCAAATTCCATTACTATTCCAGCCAGCCATGATTTTATATCAAATTCCCTTATTACAATCTTCAATTACAATTTTTTATATAATTTCCTAACTATTGCCTCCAACTCTAATTTTTTTTAAATTCTCTCACTACAGTATCACCCATTATTTTCTTTAAATGCCATTACAATAGCCTTTAACCATGAGTTTTCCAAAAATTACCTTGACCTGTGATTTTTTTGAAAATTCTCTTACTCAAGCTTCAACCAAGTTTTCTTATTTAAAATGTTTTACTCTAGCCTTAAAGAATGATTTTGATTAAACTTCCCTGCCAATACCCTTTTGTCAATATTTTTCTTCAAATACCCCTACTATGCCCTCATACGATGAACTTCATCAAAATTTTCTTTCTATAGCCTTAAGTCATTTTTTTCTCAAAATTCCTTTACTATAGCCTTCAACCTTGATTTCTCTTCAAATTCCATACGACAGCCTTTTGCCATGATTTTTGTTTCAAATGCTTTATTATTGCCTTTAACCACCATTTTCTTCAAATTCTATTATTATTCCATCCTACTATGATTTTACTTCAAATTCTCTTACTATAGTCTTCAATAAAGATTTTTTAAATAATTTCCTAACTGTTGCCTCCAACTCGGTTTTTTTTAAAATTCTCTCACTACAATATGCGGCCATTATTTTCTTCAAATTCCATTACAATAGCCTTTAACCATGAGTTTTCCAAAAATTATGTTGGAATTACTTTCGTTAAATTCTTTAACTACTGCCTCAAACCAGGATTTTTTCGAAAATTCCTTTACTATTGCCTTCAGCCATGAATTTTTTTCAAATTCCCTAACTTTAGCCTTCTGCCACGAATTTCTTCAAATTTTCTTACTATAGCCTTATGTCATAATTTTTTACAAAAGTCCCTTACTATATCCTTCAACCATAGTTTTCGTAAAATTCCTTTACCATTGACTATAGATATGAGTTTTGCTAAAATTCCTTAACTATTGCCTTCAGTTTCGATTTTTTTACAAAATTCCCGTACTATAGCCTTTAGCAATGATTTTTCTTAAAATTCTCCTACTCATGCATCAGCCAAGTTTTCTTATTTAAAATGTTTTACTCTAGCCTTAAACAATGAATTTGGTTAAAATTCCCTGCCAATACCCTTTAGTCATTATTTTTCTGAAAATACCCCTACTGAGGCCTCGTACGATGAACTTGATCAAATTCTCTTACTACGGCCTTTGGTCATTTTTTTGTCAAAATTCCTTCACTATGGCCTTCAACCGTGAGTTCTCTTCAAATTCCATACAACAGTCTTTTGCCATGATTTTTGTTTCAAATGCTTTATTATTGCCTTGAACCACCATTTACTTCAAATTCCCTTACTATAGTCTTCAATTAATATTTTTTAAATAATTTCCTAACTGTCGCCTCCAACTCTTATTTTTTTAAAATTCTCTCACTACAATATGCAGCCATTATTTTCTTTAATTTCCATTACAATAGCCTTTAACCATGAGTTTCCAAAAATTTTCATTTGAATTTCTTTCGTTAAATTCATTAACTACAGCCTTAAACCATGATTTTTCCTAAATTTCCTTTACAATAGCTTTCAACCATGAATTTTCTTCAAATTCCCAAACTCTAGCCTTGTGCCACGAATTTCTTCAAATTCTCTTACTATAGCCTTTAGTCATAATTTTTGACAAAAGTCCCTTACTACAGCTTTCAATCATTATATTCCTTCAAATTCTCTTACTCTAGCCTTTTTCGAAGATTTTTTTAAAACTCACTTACTACAGCCTTCAACCATAGTTTTCTTAAAATTCTTTTACCATAGCCTATAGCCATGAGTTTTGCTAAACTTTCTTTACTATAACCTTCAGTTTTGATTTTTTCTTAAAATTCCCTTGCAATTACCTAGACCTGTGATTTTTCTAAAAATTCTCTTACTCAAGCATCAGCCAAGTTTTCTTATTTAAAGTGTTTTACTCTAGCCTTAAAGAATGATTTAGATTAAACTTCCCTGCCAGTACCCTTTTGTCATCATTTTTCTTCAAATACCCCTACTATGCCCACGTACGATGAACTTCATCAAAATTTTCTTTCTATAGCCTTAAGTCATTTTTTTCTTAAAATTCCTTTACTATAGACTTCAACCTTGATTTCTCTTCAAATTCCAAATGACAGCCTTTTGCCATGATTTTTGTTTCAAATGCTTTATTATTTCCTTTAACCACCATTTCATTCAAATTCTATTACTATTCCATCCAGCCATGATTTTACATAATATTCCCTTACTACAGTCTCCAATTATGATTTTTTATATAATTTCCTAACTATTGCCTCCAACTTTGATTTTTTTTAAATTCTCTCACTACGTTATGCGCCCATTATTTTCTGTAAATGCCTTTACAATAGCCTTTAACCATGAGTTTTCCAAAAATTACCTTGGAATTACTTTCATTAAATTCTTTAACTACAGCCTTAAACCATGATTTTTTCAAAAATTCCTTTACTATAGCCTTCAACCATGAATTTTCTTCAAATACCCTAACTTTAGCCTTCAGCCACAAATTTCTTAAAATTCTCTTACTATAGCCTTAAGTCATAATTTTTTACAAAAGTCCCTTACTATAGACTTCAATCATTATACTCCTTCAATTTCTCTTACTCTAGCCTTTTCCCATGATTTTTTAAAAATTCACTTATTATAGCCTTCAACCATAGTTTTCATAAAATTCCTTTACCATAGACTATAGCCATGAAGTTTGCATAAATTCCTTTACTGTAGCCTTCAGTTTCAATTTTTTTCTTAAAATTCCCGTACTATAGCCTTCAGTAAAGATTTTCCTTAAAATTCTCTTACTCAAGCATCAGCCAAGTTTTCTTATTTAAAATGTTCTATTCTAGCCTTAAACAATGAATTTGGTTAAAATTCCCAGCCAATACCCTTTAGTCATTATTTTTCCGAAAATACCCCTACTGAGGCTTTGTACGATGAACTTCATCAAATTCTCTTACTACGGCCTTTGGTCATTTTTTTGTCAAAATTCCTTTACTATAGCCTTCAACCTTGATTTCTCTTAAAATTCCATACACTAGTCTTTTGAAAAGATTTTTGTTTCAAATGCTTTATTATTTCGTTGAGCCACCATTTACTTCAAATTCCCTTACTATAGTCTTTGATGAAGATTTTTTAAATAATTTCCTAACAGTTGCCTCCAACTCTAATTTTTTTTAAATTCTCTCACTACAATATGTAGCCATTATTTACTTTAATTTCCATTACAATAGCCTTTAACCATGAGTTGCCCAAAATTTTCTTTGGAATTACTTTCGTTAAATTCATTAACTACAGCCTTAAACCATGATTTTTCATAAAATTCCTTTACAATAGCTTTCAGCCATGAATTTCTTCTAATTCCCTAACACTAGCCTTTTGCCACGAATTTCTTCAAATTCTCTTACTATAGCCTTTAGTCATAATTTTTGACAAAAGTCCCTTACTACACTTTTCAATCATTTTATTCCTTCAAATTCTCTTACTCTAGCCTTTTTCCAAGATTTTTTTAAATTCAGTTACTACAGCCTTCAACCATAGTTTTCTTAAAATTCCTTTACCATAGCCTATAGCCATGAGTTTTGCTAAACTTTCTTTACTGTAACCTTCAGTTTTGATTTTTTTCTTAAAATTCCCTTTCTATTACCTTGGCCTGAGATTTTTCTTAAAATTCTCTTACTCAAGCATCAGCCAAGTTTTGTTATTTAAAATGTTTTGCTCTTGCCTTATAGAATGATTTTGATTAAACTTCCCTGCCAATACCCTTTAGTCATTATTTTTCTTCAAATACCCCTATTATGCCCTCGTACGATGAACTTCATCAAAATTTTCTTTCTATAGCCTTAAGTCATTTTTTTCTCAAAATTCCTTTACTATAGCCTTCAACCTTGATTTCTCTTCAAATTCCAAACGACAGCCTTTTGCCATGATTTTTGTTTCAAATGTTTTATTATTTCCTTTAACCACCATTTTCTTCAAATTCTATTACTATTCCATCCAGCCATGATTTTACTTCAAATTCCCTTACTACAGTCTTCAATTATGATTTTTTATATAATTTCCTAACTATTGCCTCGAACTCTGATTTTTTTTAAATTCTCTCACTACCTTATGCACCCATTATTTTCTTTAAATGCCATTACAATAGACTTTTCCCATGATTTTTAAAAAATTCACCTTGAATTTATAATTCCTTACCTTAAACCATGATTTTTTTCAAAAATTCCTTTACTATAGCCTTCAGCCATGAATTTCCTTTTTCCATAGACTATAGATATGAGTTTTTCTTAAAATTTCTTAACTATAGCCTTAAGTCATAATTTTTTCAAAAGTCCCTTATTTTTTTTCAATCAAAATTCAAATGTACCATAGCCCCATGCAAAAATTCATTTTTTCTTAAAATTTTCTAAAATTCCTTTACCAAGACTATCATGAGACTAAAATTCCCTTACTTATTAAAAAATGTTCTACACTATATCCTTAAACAATGAATTTGGTTAAAATTCTTACCAAGCATCAGCCCTTTATTCATTATTTTTCTTAAAATAAACAATGAATGAGGTTAAAATGACGATGAACTTCATCAAATTTTTTTTTAAATACCCCTTCTAAGGCCTTTAGTCATCAAATTTTTTTTGTCAAAATTCCTTCACTATAGTCTTCAACCGTGATTTCTCTTCAAATTCCATACACTAGTCTTTTGAAAAGATTTTTGTTTCAAATGCTTTATTATTGCGTTGAACCACCATTTACTTCAAATTCCCTTACTATAGTCTTCGATTAAGATTTTTTAAATAATTTCCTAACAGTTGCCTCCAACTCTTATTTTTTCAAAATTCTCTCACGGCAATATGCAGCCATTATTTTCTTTAATTTCCATTACAATAGCCTTTAACCATGAGTTGCCCAAAATTTTCCTTGGAATTACTTTCGTTAAATTCATTAACTACAGCCTTAAACCATGATTTTTCTTAAAATTCCTTTACAATAGCTTTCAGCCATGAATTTTCTTCAAATTCCCTAACTCTAGCCTTGTGCCACGATTTTCTTCAAATTCTCTTACTATACCCTTTAGTCATAATTTTTGACAAAAGTCCCTTACTATAGCTTTCAATCATTATATTCCTTCAAATTCTCTTACTCTAGCCTTTTTCCAAGATTTTTTTAAAATTCACTAACTATAGCCTTCAACCTTAGTTTTTTTAAAATTCCTTTACCATAGCCTATAGCCATGAGTTTTGCTAAAATTTCTTTACTATAACCTTCAGTTTTGATTTTTTTCTTAAAATTCCCTTTCTATTACCTTGACCTGTGATTTTTCTTAAAATTCTCTTACTCAAGCGTTAGCCAAGTTTTCTTATTTAAAATGTTTTACTCTAGCCTTAAAGAATGATTTTGATTAAAATTCCCTGCCAATACCCTTTTTTCATTATTTTTCTTCAAATACCCCTACTATGCCCACGTACGATGAACTTCATCAAAATTTTATTTCTATAGCCTTAAGTCATTTTTTTCTCTGAATTCCTTTACTGTAGCCTTCAACCTTGATTTCTCTTCAAATTTCATACGACAGCCTTTTGCCATGATTTTTGTTTCAAATGTTTTATTATAGCCTTTAACCACCATTTTCTTCAAATCTATTACTATTCCATCCAGCCATGATTTTATATCAAATTCCCTTACTACAGTCTTCAATTACGATTTTTAATAAAATTTCCTAACTATTACCTCCAACTCTGATTTTTTTTAAATTCTCTCACTACATTATGCAACCATTATTTTCTTTAAATGCCATTACAATAGCCTTTAACCATGAGTTTTCCAAAAATTACCTTGGAATTACTTTCATTAAATTCTTTAACAACAGCCTTAAACCATGATTTTTTTGAAAATTCCTTTACTATAGCCTTCAACCATGAATTTTCTTCAAATTCCCTAACTTTAGCCTTCAGCCACAAATTTCTTCAAATTCTCTTACTATAGCCTTAAGTCATAATTTTTTACAAAAGTCCCTTACTATAGCCTTCAATTATTATACTCCTTCAAATTCTCTTACTATAGCCTTTTCCCATGATTTTTTAAAAATTCACTTATTATAGCCTTCAACCATAGTTTTCGTAAAATTCCTTTACCATAGACTATAGTCATGAGTTTTACTAAAATTCCTTTACTATAGCCTTCTATTTCAATTTTTTTCTTAAAATTTCCGTACTATAGCCTTAAGCAAAGATTTTTCTTAAAATTCTCTTACTCAAGCATCAGCCAAGTTTTCTTCTTTAAAATGTTCTATTCTAACCTTAAACAATGAATTTGGTTAAAATTCCCTACCAATACCCTTTAGTCATTATTGAGGCCTTGTGATGAACTTCATCAAATTCTCTTACTACGGCCTTTGGTCATTTTTTTGTCAAAATTCCTTTACTGTAGCCTTCAACCGTTATTTCTCTTCAAATTCCATACAATAGTCTTTTGCCATGATTTTTGTTTCAAATGCTTTATTATTGCCTTGAACCATCATTTACTTCAAATTCCCTTACTATAGTCTTCAATTAAGATTTTTTAAATAATTTCCTAACTGTTGCCTCCAACTCTTATTTTTTGAAAATTCTCTCACTACAATATGCAGCCATTATTTTCTTTAATTTCCATTACAATAGCCTTTAACCATGAGTTTCCCAAAATTTTCCTTGGAATTACTTTCGTTAAATTCATTAACTACAGCCTTAAACCATGATTTTTCAAAAATTCATTTACAATAGCTTTCAGCCATGAATTTTCTTCAAATTCCCTAACACTAGCCGTGTGCCACGAATTTCTTCAAATTCTCTTACTATAGCCTTTAGTCATAATTTTTGACAAAAGTCCCTTACTATAGCTTCCAACCATTATATTCCTTCAAACTCTCTTACTCTAGCCTTTTTCCAAGATTTTTTTAAAATTCACTAACTGTAGCCTTCAACCTTAGTTTTTTTAAAATTCCTTTACCATAGCCTATAGCCATGAGTTTTGCTAAAATTTCTTTACTATAACCTTCAGTTTTAATTTTTTTCTTAAAATTCCCTTTCTATTACCTTGACCTGTGATTTTTCTTAAAATTCTCTTACTCAAGCGTTAGCCAAGTTTTCTTATTTAAAATCTTTTACTCTAGCCTTAAAGAATGATTTTGATTAAAATTCCCTACCAATACCCTTTTGCCATTATTTTTCTTCAAATACCCCTACTATGCCCACGTACGATGAACTTCATCAAAATTTTATTTCTATAGCCTTAAGTCATTTTTTTCTCTGAATTCCTTTACTGTAGCCTTCAACCTTGATTTCTCTTCAAATTTCATACGACAGCCTTTTGCCATGATTTTTGTTTCAAATGTTTTATTATAGCCTTTAACCACCATTTTCTTCAAATCTATTACTATTCCATCCAGCCATGATTTTATATCAAATTCCCTTACTACAGTCTTCAATTAATTTTTTTTTAATAAAATTTTCTAACTATTACCTCCAACTCTGAATTTTTTTAAATTCTCTCACTACATTATGCAACCATTATTTTCTTTAAATGCCATTACAATAGCCTTTAACCATGAGTTTTCCAAAATTACCTTGGAATTACTTTCATTAAATTCTTTAACAACAGCCTTAAACCATGATTTTTTTCAAAAATTCCTTTACTATAGCCTTCAACCATGAATTTTCTTCAAATTCCCTAACTTTAGCCTTCAGCCACAAATTTCTTCAAATTCTCTTACTATAGCCTTAAGTCATAATTTTTTTACAAAAGTCCCTTACTATAGCCTTCAATCATTATATTCCTTCAAAAATTCTCTTACTATAGCCTTTTCCCATGATTTTTTAAAAATTCATTTATTATAGCCTTCAACCATAGTTTTCAGTAAAATTCCTTTACCATAGACTATAGTCATGAGTTTTTCTAAAATTCCTTTACTATAGCCTTCTAGTTTAAATTTTTTTCTTAAAATTCTTGTACTATAGCCTTAAGCAAATGATTTTTCTTAAAATTCTCTTACTCAAGCATCAGCCAATTTTTCTTATTTAAAATGTTCTATTCTAACCTTAAACAATGAATTTGGTTAAAATCCCTACCAATACCTTTTTAGTCATTATTTTTTCTCAAAATGTTTGAGGGCCTTTACGATGAACTTCATCAAATTCTCTAAGGCCTTTGGTCATTTTTTTGTCAAAATTCCTTTACTATAGCCTTCAACCGTGATTTCTCTTCAAATTCCATACAATAGTCTTTTGCCATGATTTTTGTTTCAAATGCTTTATTATTGCCTTGAACCACCATTTACTTCAAATTCCCTTACTATAGTCTTCAATTAAGATTTTTTAAATAATTTCCTAACAATTGCCTCCAACTCTTATTTTTTTAAAATTCTCTCACTACAATATGCAGCCATTATTTTCTTTTAATTTCCATTACAATAGCCTTTAACCATGAGTTTCCCAAAATTTTCCTTGGAATTACTTTCGTTAAATTCATTAACTACAGCCTTAAACCATGATTTTTTCTAAAATTCATTTTACAATAGCTTTCAGCCATGAATTTTCTTCAAATTCCCTAACTCTAGCCTTGTGCCCACGAATTTCTTCAAATTCTCTTACTATAGCCTTTAGTCATAATTTTTGACAAAAGTCTCTTACTATAGCTTTCAATCATTATATTCCTTCAAATTCTCTTACTCTAGCCTTTTTCCAAGATTTTTTAAAATTCACTTACTATAGCCTTCAACCTTAGTTTTTTTAAAATTCCTTTACCATAGCCTATAGCCATGAGTTTTGCTAAAATTTCTTTACTATAACCTTCAGTTTTAATTTTTTTCTTAAAATTCCCTTTCTATTACCTTGACCTGTGATTTTTCTTAAAATTCTCTTACTCAAGCATTAGCCAAGTTTTCTTATTTAAAATGTTTTACTCTAGCCTTAAAGAATGATTTTGATTAAAATTCCCTGCCAATACCCTTTTGTCATTATTTTTCTTCAAATACCCCTACTATGCCCACGTACGATGAACTTCATCAAAATTTTATTTCTATAGCCTTAAGTCATTTTTTTCTCTGAATTCCTTTACTGTAGCCTTCAACCTTGATTTCTCTTCAAATTCCATACGACAGCCTTTTGCCATGATTTTTGTTTCAAATGTTTTATTATAGCCTTTAACCACCATTTTCTTCAAATTCTATTACTATTCCATCCAGCCATGATTTTATATCAAATTCCCTTACTACAGTCTTCAATTACAATTTTTAATATAATTTCCTAACTATTGCCTCCAACTCTGATTTTTTTTAAATTCTCTCACTACATTATGCACCCATTATTTTCTTTAAATGCCATTACAATAGCCTTTAACCATGAGTTTTCCAAAAATTACCTTGGAATTACTTTCATTAAATTCTTTAACTACAGCCTTAAACCATGATTTTTTTGAAAATTCCTTTACTATAGCCTTCAACCATGAATTTTCTTCAAATTCCCTAACTTTAGCCTTCAGCCACAAATTTCTTCAAATTCTCTTACTATAGCCTTAAGTCATAATTTTTTACAAAAGTCCCTTACTATAGCCTTCAATCATTATATTCCTTCAAATGTTCAGATTCTAGCGTTTTCCCATGATTTTTTAAAAATTCATTTATTATAGCCTTCAACCTTAGTTTTCGTAAAATTCCTTTACCATAGACTATAGCCATGAGTTTTTCTAAAATTCCTTTACTATAGCCTTCAGTTTAAATTTCTTTCTTAAAATTCTTGTACTATAGCCTTCAGCTATGATTTTTCTTAAAATTCTCTTACTCAAGCATCAGCCAATTTTTCTTATTTAAAATGTTCAACTCTAGCCTTAAACAATGAATTAGGTTAAAATTCCCTGCCAATACCGTTTAGTCATTGTTTTTGTTTATATACCCCTTCTAAGGCCTTTAGTCATTTTTTTGTCAAAATTCCATTACTATAGCCTTCAATCGTGATTTCTCTTGAAATTCCATACGACTGGCTTTCACCATGATTTTAGGTTCAAATGCTTTATTATTGCCTTGAACCACCATTTACTTCAAATTCCCTTACTATAGTCTTCAGCTAAGATTTTTTAAATAACTTCCTAACAATTGCCTCCAACTCATATTTTTTTAAAATTCTCTCACTATAATATGCAGCCATTATTTTCTTTAAATTCCATTACAATAGCCTTTGACCATGAGTTTCCCAAAATTTTCCTTGGAATTACTTTCGTTAAATTCATTAACTACAGCCTTAAACCATGATTTTTCCTAAAATTCCTTTACAATAGCTTTCAGCCATGAATTTTCTTCAAATTCCCTAACTCTAGCCTTGTGCCACGAATTTCTTCAAATTCTCTTACTATAGCCTTTAGTCATAATTTTTGACAAAAGTCCCTTACTATAGCTTTCAATCATTATATTCCTTCAAATTCTCTTCCTCTAGCCTTTTTCCAAGATTTTTTAAAATTCACTTACTATAGCCTTCAACCATAGTTTTCTTAAAATTCCTTTACCATAGCCTATAGCCATGAGTTTTGCTAAAATTTCTTTACTATAACCTTCAGTTTTGATTCTTTTCTTAAAATTCCCTTTCTATTGCATTGACCTGTGATTTTTCTTAAAATTCTCTTACTCAAGCATCAGCCAAGTTTTCTTATTTAAAATGTTTTACTCTTGCCTTAAAGAATGATTTTGATTAAAATTCCCTGCCAATACCCTTTTGTCATTATTTTTCTTCAAATACCCCTACTATGCCCACGTACGAGGAACTTCATCAAAATTTTCTTTCTACAGCCTTAAGTCATTTTGTTCTCAATATTCCTTTTCTATAGCCTTCAGCCTTGCTTTCTCTTCAAATTCCATACGACAGCCTTTTGCCATGATTTTTGTTTCAAATGCTTTATTATAGCCTTTAACCACCATTTTCTTCAAATTCTATTACTATTCCATCCAGCCATGATTTTACTTCAAATTCCCTTACTACAGTCTTCAATTACAATTTTTAATATAATTTCCTAACTATTGCCTCCAACTCTAATTTTTTTTAAATTCTCTCACTACATTATGCAGCCATTATTTTCTTTAAATTCCATTACAATAGCCTTTAACCATGAGTTTTCCAAAAATTACCTTGGAATTACTTTCATTAAATTCTTTAACTACAGCCTTAAACCATGATTTTTTTGAAAATTCCTTTACTATAGCCTTCAGCCATGAATTTTTCTTCAAATTCCCTAACTTTAGCCTTCAGCCACAAATTTCTTCAAATTCTCTTACTATAGCCTTAAGTCATAAATTTTTTTACAAAAGTCCCTTACTGTGGCCTTCAATCATTATACTCCTTCAAATTCTCTTACTCTAGCCTTTTCTCATGATTTTTTAAAAATTCACTTATTATAGCCTTCAACCATAGTTTCATAAAATTCCTTTACCATAGACTATAGCCATGAGTTTTGCTAAAATTCCTTTACTATAGCCTTCAGTTTCAATTTTTTTCTTAAAATTCCCGTACTATAGCCTTAAGCAATGATTTTTCTTAAAATTCTCTTACTCAAGCATCAGCCAAGTTTTCTTATTTAAAATGTTCTACTCTAGCCTTAAACAATGAATTTGGTTAAAATTCCCTGCCAATACCCTTTAGTCATTATTTTTCTTAAAATACCCCTACTGAGGCCTTGTACGATGAACTTCATCAAATTCTCTTACTACGGCCTTTGGTCATTTTTTTGTCAAAATTCCTTTACTATAGCCTTCAACCGTGATTTCTCTTCAAATTCCATACAATAGTCTTTTGCCATGATTTTTGTTTCAAATGCTTTATTATTGCCTTGAACCACCATTTACTTCAAATTCCCTTACTATAGTCTTCAATTAAGATTTTTTAAATAATTTCCTAACTGTTGCCTCCAACTCTTATTTTTTTAAAATTCTCTCACTACAATATGCAGCCATTATTTTCTTTAAATTCCTTAACAATAACCTTTAACCATAAGTTTCCCAAAATTTTCCTAGGAATTACTTTCGTTAAATTCATTAACTAGTGCCTTAAACCATGATTTTTCCTAAAATTCCTTTACAACAGCTTTCAGCCATGAATTTTCTTCAAATTCCCTAACTCTAGCCTTGTGCCACGAATTTCTTCAAATTCTCTTACTATAGCCTTTAGTCATAATTTTTGACAAAAGTCCCTTACCATAGCTTTCAATCATTATATTCCTTCAAATTCTCTTCCTCTAGCCTTTTTCCAAGATTTTCTAAAATTCACTTACTATAGCCTTCAACCATAGTTTTCTTAAAATTCCTTTACCATAGCCTATAGCCATGAGTTTTGCTAAAATTTCTTTACTATAACCTTCAGTTTTGATTTTTTTCTTAAAATTCCCTTTCTATTGCCTTGACCTGTGATTTTTCTTAAAATTCTCTTACTCAAGCATCAGCCAAGTTTTCTTATTTAAAATGTTTTACTCTAGCCTTAAAGAATGATTTTGATTAAAATTCCCTGCCAATACCCTTTTGTCATTATTTTTCTTCAAATACCCCTACTATGCCCTCGTACACGATGAACTTCATCAAAATTTTCTTTCTATAGCCTTAAGTCATTTTTTTCTCAAAATTCCTTTACTATAGCCTTCAACCTTGATTTCTCTTCAAATTCCATACGACAACCTTTTGCCATGATTTTTGTTTCAAATGCTTTATTATAGCCTTTAACCACCATTTTCTTCAAATTCTATTACCATTCCGTCCAGCCATGATTTTACTTCAAATTCCATTACTATAGTCTTCAATTATGATTTTTTATAAAATTTCCTAACTATTGCCTCCAACTCTGATTTTTTTAAAATTCTCTCACTACAATATGCAGCCATTATTTTCTTTAAATTCCATTACAATAGCCTTTAACCATGAGTTTTCCAAAAATTACCTTGGAATTACTTTCATTAAATTCTTTAACTACAGCCTTAAACCATGATTTTTTCAAAAATTCCTTTACTATAGCCTTCAGCCATGAATTTTCTTCAAATTCCCTAACTTTAGCCTTCTGCCACGAATTTCTTCAAATTCTCTTACTATAGCCTTAAGTCATAATTTTTTACAAAAGTCCCTTACTATAGCCTTCAATCATTATATTCCTTCAAATTCTCTTACTTTAGCCTTTTCCCATGATTTTTTAAAAATTCATTTATTATAGCCTTCAACCATAGTTTTCGTAAAATTCCTTTACCATAGACTATAGCCATGAGTTTTGCTAAAATTCCTTTACTATAGCCTTCAGTTTCAATTTTTTTTTTAAAATTCCCGTACTATAGCCTTCAGCTATGATTTTCTTAAAATTCTCTTACTCAAGCATCAGCCAAGTTTTCTTATTTAAAATGTTCTACTCTAGCCTTAAACAATGAATTTGGTTAAAATTCCCTGCCAATACCCTTTAGTCATTATTTTTCTTAAAATACCCCTACTGAGGCCTCGTACGATGAACTTCATCAAATTCTCTTACTACGGCCTTTAGATTATTTTTTTGTCAAAATTCCTTTACTATAGCCTTCAACCGTGATTTCTCTTCAAATTCCATACAACAGTCTTTTGCCATGATTTTTGTTTCAAATGCTTTATTATTGCCTTGAACCACCATTTACTTCAAATTCCCTTACTATAGTCTTCAATTAAGATTTTTTAAATAATTTCCTAACTGTTGCCTCCAACTCTTATTTTTTTAAAATTCTCTCACTACAATATGCAGCCATTATTTTCCTTTAAATTCCATTACAATAGCCTTTAACCATGAGTTTCCCAAAATTTTCCTTGGAATTATTAAATTCATTAACTACAGCCTTAAACCATGATTTTTCAAAATTCATTTACAATAGCTTTCAGCCATGAATTTTCTTCAAATTCCTAACTCTAGCCTTGTGCCACGAATTTCTTCAAATTCTCTTACTATAGCCTTTAGTCATAATTTTTGACAAAAGTCCCTTACTATAGCTTTCAATCATTTTATTCCTTCAAATTCTCTTACTCTAGCCTTTTTCCAAGATTTTTTTAAAATTCACTTACTATAGCCTTCAACCATAGTTTTCTTAAAATTCCTTTACCATAGCCTATAGCCATGAGTTTTGCTAAAATTTCTTTACTATAACCTTCAGTTTTATTTTTTTCTTAAAATTCCCTTTCTATTGCCTTGACCTGTGATTTTTCTTAAAATTCTCTTACTCAAGCATCAGCCAAGTTTTCTTATTTAAAATGTTTTACTCTAGCCTTAAAGAATGATTTTGATTAAAATTCCCTGCCAATACCCTTTTGTCATTATTTTTCTTCAAATACCCCTACTATGCCCTCGTACGATGAACTTCATCAAAATTTTCTTTCTATAGCCTTAAGTCATTTTTTTCTCAAAATTCCTTTACTATAGCCTTCAACCTTGATTTCTCTTCAAATTCCATACGACAGCCTTTTGCCATGATTTTTGTTTCAAATGCTTTATTATAGCCTTTAACCACCATTTTCTTCAAATTCTATTACTATTCCATCCAGCCATGATTTTACTTCAAATTCCCTTACTACAGTCTTCAATTACAATTTTTAATATAATTTCCTAACTATTGCCTCCAACTCTAATTTTTTTTAAATTCTCTCACTACATTATGCACCCATTATTTTCTTTAAATGCCATTACAATAGCCTTTAACCATGAGTTTTCCAAAAATTACCTTGGAATTACTTTCATTAAATTCTTTAACTACAACCTTAAACCATGATTTTTTTGAAAATTCCTTTACTATAGCCTTCAGCCATGAATTTTCTTCAAATTCCCTAACTTTACCCTTTAACCACGAATTTCTTCAAATTCTCTTACTATAGCCTTAAGTCATAATTTTTTACAAAAGTCCCTTACTATAGCCTTCAATCATTATACTCCTTCAAATTCTCTTACTCTAGCCTTTTCCCATGATTTTTAAAAAATTCACTTATTATAGCCTTCAACCATAGTTTTCGTAAAATTCCTTTACCATAGACTATAGCCATGAGTTTTGCTAAAATTCCTTTACTATAGCCTTCAGTTTTGATTTTTTTCTTAAAATTCCCGTACTATATCCTTCAGCTATGATTTTTCTTAAAATTCTCTTACTCAAGCATCAACCAAGTTTTCTTATTTAAAATGTTCTACTCTAGCTTTAAACAATGAATTTGGTTAAAGTTCCCTTCCAATACCCTTTAGTCATTATTTTTCTTAAAATACCCCCTACTGAGGCCTCAGACGATGAACTTCATCAAATTCTCTTACTACTGCCTTTAGTCATTTTTTTTGTCAAAATTCCTTTACTATAGCCTTCAACCGAGATTTCTCTTCAAATTCCATACAACAAGCTTTTTCCCATGATTTTTTGTTTTAAATGCTTTATTATTTCCTTGAACCACCATTTACTTCAAATTCCCTTACTATAGTCTTCAATTAAGATTTTTTTAAATAATTTCCTAATTGTTGCCTCCAAATCTTATTTTTTTAAAATTCTCTCACTAAAATATGCAGCCATTATTTTCTTTAAATTTCCATTACAATTGCCTTTAACCATGAGTTTCCCAAAATTTTCCTTGGAATTACTTTCGTTAAATTCATAAACTACAACCTTAAACCATGATTTTTCCTAAAATTCCTTTACAATAACTTTTAGCCATGAATTTTCTTAAAATTCCCTAACTCTAGCCTTGTGCTAATGAATTTCTTCAAATTCTCTTACTATAGCCTTTAGTCATAATTTTTGACAAAAGTCCCTTACTATAGCTTTCAATCATTATATTCCTTCAAATTCTCTTACTCTAGCCTTTCCCAAGCCTTCAACTTAGTTTTTTAAAATGTTTTAGCCCTAGCCATGAGTTTTGCTAAAATTTCTTAAAGAATGATTTTTTGATTAAAATTTCCTGCCAGTTTTCTTATTTAAAACCCTTTTGTCATTTTGATTTTCTTCAAATACCCCCCATTATTTTACAAATACCCCTACTATGCCCCTCAGACGATGAACTTCATCAAAATTTTCTTTCTATAGCCTTAAGCCATTTTTTTCAAAATTCCTTTACTATAGCCTTCGACATTTATTTCTCTTCAAATTCCATACGACAGCCTTTTGCCATTATTTTTGTTTCAAATGCTTTATTATAGCCTTTAACCACCATTTTCTTCAAATTCTATTACTATTCCATTCACCCATGATTTTACTTCAAATTCCCTTACTACAGTCTTCAATTACAATTTTTAATATAATTTCCTAACTATTGCCTCCAACTCTAATTTTTTTTTAAATTCTCTCACTACATTATGCAGCCATTATTATTTTCTTTAAATGCCATTACAATAGCCTTTAACCATGAGTTTTCCAAAATTACCTTGGAATTACTTTTCATTAAATTCTTTAACTACTACCTTAAACCATGATTTTTTTCAAAAATTCCTTTATTATAGCCTTCAGCCATGAATTTGCTTCAAATTCCCTAACTTTTTGCCTTTTGCCTCGAATTTCTTCAAATTCTCTTACTATAGCCTTAAGTCATAATTTTTTACAAAAGTCCCTAACTATAGCCTTCAATCATTATATTCCTTCAAATTCTTTCTTTAGCCTTTTCCCATGATTTTTGAAAAATTCACTTATAATAGCCTTCAACCATAGTTTTTTCATAAAATTCCATTACCATAGACTATAGCCATGAGTTTTGCTAAAATTCCTTTACTATAGCCTTCAGTTTTGATTTTTTTTTTAAAATTCGGTAATATAACCTTCTGCTATGATTTTCTTAAAATTCTGTAACTCAAGCATCAGCCAAGTTTTCTTTTTTAAAATGTTCTACTCTAGCCTCCAACAATGAATTTGGTTAAAGTTCCCTTCCAATACCCTTTAGTCATTATTTTTCTTAAAATACCCCTAATGAGGCCTCAGACGATGAACTTCATCAAATTCCTTACTACTGCCTTTAGTCATTTTTTTGTCAAAATTCCTTTACTATAGCCTTCAACCGAGATTTCTCTTCAAATTCCATACGACAAGCTTTTCCCATGATTTTTATTTTAAATGCTTTATTATTTCCTTGAACCACCATTTACTTCAAATTCCCTTACTATAGTCTTCAATTAAGATTTTTTAAATAATTTCCTAACTGTTGCCTCCAAATCTTATTGTTTAAAAATTCTCTCACTACAATATGCAGCCATTATTTTCTTTAAATTCCATTACAATTGCCTTTATGCATGAGTTTCCCAAAATTTTCCTTGGAATTACTTTCGTTAAATTCATAAACTACAACCTTGAACCATGATTTTTCCTAAAATTCCTTTCCAATAACTTTTAGCCATTAATTTTCTTAAAATTCCCTAACTCTAGCCTCGTGCTACTAATTTCTTCTAATTCTCTTACTATAGCCTTTAGTCATAATTTTTGACAAAAGTCCCTTACTATAGCTTTCAATCATTATATTCCTTCAAATTCTCTTACTTTTTTCAGGCATTAGCCAAGTAGTTTTTTAAAATTCTCTTACTCTAAAAGGCATTAGCCATGTTTTCTTATTTAAAATTTTTTTTTACCCTAGCCTTAAAGAATGATTTTGATTAAAATTCCCTGCCAATACCCTTTTGTCATTATTTTTTTTTTTCTTCAAATACCCTACTATGCCCTGACGATGAACTTCATCAAAATTTTTCTTTCTATAGCCTTAAGCCATTTTTTTTTCAAAATTGTTTTACTATAGCCTTAAACATTTATTTCTCTTCAAATTCCATACGACAGCCTTTTTGCCATTATTTTTGTTTCAAATGCTTTATTATAGCCTTTAACCACCATTTTTTTTCAAAATTCTATTACTATTCCATTCACCCATGATTTTACTTCAAATTCCTTACTTACTACAGTCTTCAATTACAATTTTTTAATATAATTTCCTAACTATTGCCTCCAACTCTAATTTTTTTTCAAAATTCTCTCACTACATTATGCAGCCATTATTTTTTTTAAATTTCATTACAGTAGCCTTTAACCATGAGTTTTCCAAAACTACCTTGGAATTACTTTTCGTTTAATTCTTTAACTACTACCTTAAACCATGATTTTTTTCAAAATTCCTCTACTATAGCCTTCAGCCATGAATTTCTTTTCAAATTCCCTAACTTTTTGCCTTTTGCCTCGAATTTCTTCAAAATAAACTTACTATAGCCTTAAGTCATAATTTTTTACAAAAGTCCCTAACTCTAGCCTTCAATCATTATATTCCTTCAAATTCTCTTTCTTTAGCCTTTTCCCATGATTTTTTAAAAATTCACTTATAATAGCCTTCAACCATAGTTTTCGTAAAATTCCATTACCATAGACTATAGCCATGAGTTTTGCTAAAATTCCTTTACTATAGCCTTCAGTTTTGATTTTTTTTTTAAAATTCGGTAATATAACCTTCTGCTATGATTTTCTTAAAATTCTGTAACTCAAGCATCAGCCAAGTTTTCTTCTTTTAAAATGTTCTACTCTAGATTGCAACAATGAATTTGGTTAAAGTTCCTTCCAATACCCTTTAGTCATTATTTTTCTTAAAATACCCCCTATTGAGGCCTCAGACGATGAACTTCATCAAATTCCCTTACTACTGCCTTTAGTCATTTTTTTTGTCAAAATTCCTTTACTATAGCCTTCAACCGAGATTTCTCTTCAAATTCCATACGACAAGCTTTTTTTCCCATGATTTTTTATTTTAAATGCTTTATTATTTCCTTGAACCACCATTTACTTCAAATTCCCTTACTATAGTCTTCAATTAAGATTTTTTAAATAATTTCCTAACTGTTGCCTCCAAATCTTATTGTTTAAAAATTCTCTCACTACAATATTCAGCCATTATTTTCTTTAAATTCCATTACAATTGCCTTTATGCATGAGTTTCCCAAAATTTTCCTTGGAATTACTTTCGTTAAATTCATAAACTACAACCTTGAACCATGATTTTTTCCTAAAATTCCTTTCCAATAACTTTTAGCCATTAATTTTCTTAAAAATTCCTAACTCTAGCCCAAGATTTTTTTTAAATTCACTTACTAATTTCTTTAACCATAGTTTTTCTAATTCTCTTACTATAGCCTTTAGTCATAATTTTTGACAAAAGTCCCTTACTATATTTTTTCATTAAAATCATTATATTCCTTCAAATTTTCTTAAAATTCAGGCATTAGCCATGTTTTCTTATTTAAAATGTTTTACCCTAGCCTTAAAGAATGATTTTGATTAAAATTCCCTGCCAATACCCTTTTGTCATTTTTTTTTCTTCAAATACCTCTACTATGCCCTCCTCAGACGATGAACTTCATCAAAATTTTCTTTCTATATAGCCTTAAGTCATTTTTTTTTTCAAAATTCCTTTACTATAGCCTTCGACATTTATTTCTCTTCAAATTCCATACGACAGCCTTTTGCCATTATTTTTGTTTCAAATGCTTTATTATAGCCTTTAACCACCATTTTCTTCAAATTCTATTACTATTCCATTCACCCATGATTTTACTTCAAATTCCCTTACTACAGTCTTCAATTACAATTTTTAATATAATTTCCTAACTATTGCCTCCAACTCTAATTTCTTTTAAATTCTCTCACTACATTATGCAGCCATTATTTTCTTTAAATTTCATTACAGTAGCCTTTAACCATGAGTTTTCCAAAAACTACCTTGGAATTACTTTCGTTAAATTCTTTAACTACTACCTTAAACCATGATTTTTTCAAAAATTCCTCTACTATAGCCTTCAGCCATGAATTTGCTTCAAATTCCCTAACTTTTGCCTTTTGCCTCGAATTTCTTCAAATTCGCTTACTATAGCCTTAAGTCATAATTTTTTACAAAAGTCCCTAACTCTAGCCTTCAATCATTATATTCCTTCAAATTCTCTTTCTTTAGCCTTTTCCCATGATTTTTAAAAAATTCACTTATAATAGCCTTCAACCATAGTTTTCGTAAAATTCCATTACCATAGACTATAGCCATGAGTTTTGCTAAAATTCCTTTACTATAGCCTTCAGTTTTTTTTTTTTTTAAAATTCGGTAATATAACCTTCTGCTATGATTTTCTTAAAATTCTGTAACTCAAGCATCAGCCAAGTTTTCTTCTTTTAAAATGTTCTACTCTAGCCTGCAACAATGAATTTGGTTAAAGTTCCTTCCAATACCCTTTAGTCATTATTTTTCTTAAAATACCCCTACTGAGGCCTCAGACGATGAACTTCATCAAATTCCCTTACTACTGCCTTTAGTCATTTTTTTTGTCAAAATTCCTTTACTATAGCCTTCAACCGAGATTTCTCTTCAAATTCCATACGACAAGCTTTTCCCATGATTTTTTATTTTAACTGCATTTTTTATTATTTCCTTGAACCACCATTTACTTCAAATTCCCTTACTATAGTCTTCAATTAAATTTTTTTTAATTAATTTCCTAACGGTTGCCTCCAAATCTTATAGTTTTAAAATTCTCTCACTACAATATGCAGCCATTATTTTCTTTAAATTCCATTACAATTGCCTTTATGCATGAGTTTCCCAAAATTTTCCTTGGAATTACTTTTCGTTAAATTCATAAACTACAACCTTGAACCATGATTTTTCCTAAAATTCCTTTTACAATAACTTTTAGCCATGAATTTTCTTAAAATTCCCTAACTCTAGCCTTGTGCTACTGAATTTCTTCTATATATCTTCTTACTACAGCCTTTAGTCATAATTTTTGACAAAAGTCCCTTACTATAGCTTTCGATCATTATATTCCTTCAAATTCTCTTACTCAGGCATTAGCCAAGTTTTCTTATTTAAAATGTTTTACCCTAGCCTTAAAGAATGATTTTGATTAAAATTCCCTGCCAATACCTTTTTGTCATTTTTTTTTTCTTCAAATACCCCTACTATGCCCCTTAAAATCGATGAACTTCATCAAAATTTTCTTTCTATAGCCTTAAGCCATTTTTTTCAAAATTCCTTTACTATAGCCTTCGACATTTATTTCTCTTCAAATTCCATACGACAGCCTTTTGCCATTATTTTTGTTTCAAATGCTTTATTATAGCCTTTAACCACCATTTTCTTCAAATTCTATTACTATTCCATTCACCCATGATTTTATTTCAAATTCCCTTACTACAGTCTTCAATTACAATTTTTAATATAATTTCCTAACTATTGCCTCCAACTCTAATTTCTTTTAAATTCTCTCACTACATTATGCAGCCATTATTTTCTTTAAATTTCATTACAGTAGCCTTTAACCATGAGTTTTCCAAAAATTACCTTGGAATTACTTTCGTTAAATTCTTTAACTACTACCTTAAACCATGATTTTTTTCAAAAATTCCTTTATTATAGCCTTCAGCCATGAATTTTGCTTCAAATTCCCTAACTTTTTGCCTTTTGCCTCGAATTTCTTCAAATTAAACTTACTATAGCCTTAAGTCATAATTTTTTTACAAAAGTCCCTAACTCTAGCCTTCAATCATTATATTCCTTCAAATTCTCTTTCTTTAGCCTTTTCCCATGATTTTTAAAAATTCACTTATAATAGCCTTCAACCATAGTTTTCGTAAAATTCCATTACCATAGACTATAGCCATGAGTTTTGCTAAAATTCCTTTACTATAGCCTTTCAGTTTTTGATTTTTTAAAATTCCTGTAATATAACCTTCTGCTATGATTTTTCTTAAAATTCTGTAACTCAAGCATCAGCCAAGTTTTCTTCTTTTAAAATGTTCTACTCTAGCCTGCAACAATGAATTTGGTTAAAGTTCCCTTCCAATACCCTTTAGTCATTATTTTTCTTAAAATACCCCTACTGAGGCCTCGTACGATGAACTTCATCAAATTCCCTTACTACGGCCTTTAGTCATTTTTTTGTCAAAATTCCTTTACTATAGCCTTCAACCAAGATTTCTCTTCAAATTCCATCCACGACAGGCTTTTTCCCATGATTTTTTATTTTAAATGCTTTATTATTTCCTTGAACCACCATTTACTTCAAATTCCCTTACTATAGTCTTCAATTAATTTTTTTTTAAATAATTTCCTAACTGTTGCCTCCAAATCTTATTGTTTTAAAAATTCTCTCACTACAATATTCAGCCATTATTTTCTTTTAAATTCCATTACAATTGCCTTTATGCATGAGTTTCCCAAAATTTTCCTTGGAATTACTTTCGTTAAATTCATAAACTACAACCTTGAACCATGATTTTTCCTAAAATTCCTTTCCAATAACTTTTAGCCATTAATTTTCTTAAAATTCCCTAACTCTAGCCTCGTGCTACTAATTTCTTCTAATTCTTCTTACTATAGCCTTTAGTCATAATTTTTGACAAAAGTCCCTTACTATAGCTTTCAATCATTATATTCCTTCAAATTCTCTTACTCAGGCATTAGCCATGTTTTCTTATTTAAAATGTTTTACCCTAGCCTTAAAGAATGATTTTGATTAAAATTCCCTGCCAATACCCTTTTGTCATTATTTTTCTTCAAATACCTCTACTATGCCCTCGAGACGATGAACTTCATCAAAATTTTCTTTTCTATAGCCTTAAGCCATTTTTTTTTTCAAAATTCCTTTACTATAGCCTTCGACATTTATTTCTCTTCAAATTCCATCACGACAGCCTTTTGCCATTATTTTTGTTTCAAATGCTTTATTATAGCCTTTAACCACCATTTTCTTCAAATTCTATTACTATTCCATTCACCCATGATTTTACTTCAAATTCCCTTACTACAGTCTTCAATTACAATTTTTAATATAATTTCCTAACTATTGCCTCCAACTCTAATTTCTTTTAAATTCTCTCACTACATTATGCAGCCATTATTTTCTTTAAATTTCATTACAGTAGCCTTTAACCATGAGTTTTCCAAAACTACCTTGGAATTACTTTTCGTTAAATTCTTTAACTACTACCTTAAACCATGATTTTTCAAAAATTCCTTTACTATAGCCTTCAGCCATGAATTTGCTTCAAATTCCCTAACTTTTGCCTTTTGCCTCGAATTTCTTCAAATTATCTTACTATAGCCTTAAGTCATAATTTTTTACAAAAGTCCCTAACTCTAGCCTTCAATCATTATATTCCTTCAAATTCTCTTTCTTTAGCCTTTTCCCATGATTTTTAAAAAATTCTTTTTATAATAGCCTTCAACCATAGTTTTTCGTAAAATTCCATTACCATAGACTATAGCCATGAGTTTTGCTAAAATTCCTTTACTATAGCCTTCAGTTTTGATTTTTTTTTTAAAATTCGTAATATATAACCTTCTGCTATGATTTTCTTAAAATTCTGTAACTCAAGCATCAGCCAAGTTTTCTTCTTTTTAAAATGTTCTACTCTAGCCTGCAACAATGAATTTGGTTAAAGTTCCTTCCAATACCCTTTAGTCATTATTTTTCTTAAAATACCCCTACTGAGGCCCTCAGACGATGAACTTCATCAAATTCCCTTACTACGGCCTTTAGTCATTTTTTTTTTTTGTCAAAATTCCTTTACTATAGCCTTCAACCGAGATTTCTCTTCAAATTCCATACGACAATCTTTTCCCATAATTTTTATTTTAAATGCTTTATTATTTCCTTGAACCACCATTTACTTCAAATTCCCTTACTATAGTCTTCAATTAAGATTTTTTAAATAATTTCCTAACTGTTGCCTCCAAATCTTATTGTTTAAAAATTCTCTCACTACAATATTCAGCCATTATTTTCTTTAAATTCCATTACAATTGCCTTTATGCATGAGTTTCCCAAAATTTTCCTTGGAATTACTTTTCGTTAAATTCATAAACTACAACCTTGAACCATGATTTTTCCTAAAATTCCTTTTCCAATAACTTTTAGCCATTAATTTTCTTAAAATTCCCTAACTCTAGCCTCGTGCTACTAATTTCTTCTAATTCTCTTACTATAGCCTTTAGTCATAATTTTTGACAAAAGTCCCTTACTATAGCTTTCAATCATTATATTCCTTCAAATTCTCTTACTCAGGCATTAGCCATGTTTTCTTATTTAAAATGTTTTACCCTAGCCTTAAAGAATGATTTTGATTAAAATTCCCTGCCAATACCCTTTTGTCATTATTTTTCTTCAAATACCTCTACTATGCCCTCAGACGATGAACTTCATCAAAATTTTCTTTCTATAGCCTTAAGCTTTTTTTTTTTTTTCAAAATTCCTTTACTATAGCCTTCGACATTTATTTCTCTTCAAATTCCATAACGACAGCCTTTTTTGCCATTATTTTTTGTTTCAAATGCTTTATTATAGCCTTTAACCACCATTTTCTTCAAATTCTATTACTATTCCATTCACCCATGATTTTACTTCAAATTCCCTTACTACAGTCTTCAATTACAATTTTTAATATAATTTCCTAACTATTGCCTCCAACTCTAATTTCTTTTAAATTCTCTCACTACATTATGCAGCCATTATTTTCTTTTAAATTTCATTACAGTAGCCTTTAACCATGAGTTTTCCAAAATTACCTTGGAATTACTTTAGTTAAATTCTTTAACTACTACCTTAAACCATGATTTTTTTTCAAAAATTCCTCTACTATAGCCTTCAGCCATGAATTTGCTTCAAATTCCCTAACTTTTTGCCTTTTGCCTCAATTTCTTCAAATTCTCTTACTTACTATAGCCTTAAGTCATAATTTTTTACAAAAGTCCCTAACTCTAGCCTTCAATCATTATATTCCTTCAAATTCTCTTTCTTTAGCCTTTTCCCATGATTTTAAAAAAAATTCACTTATAATAGCCTTCAACCATAGTTTTCGTAAAATTCCATTACCATAGACTATAGCCATGAGTTTTGCTAAAATTCCTTTACTATAGCCTTCAGTTTTGATTTTTTTTTTAAAATTCGGTAATATAACCTTTCTATGATGATTTTCTTAAAATTCTGTAACTCAAGCATCAGCCAAGTTTTTTCTTCTTTTAAAATGTTCTACTCTAGCCTGCAACAATGAATTTGGTTAAAGTTCCCTTCCAATACCCTTTAGTCATTATTTTTCTTAAAATACCCCCTACTGAGGGCCTCAGACGATGAACTTCATCAAATTCCCTTACTACTGCCTTTAGTCATTTTTTTTTTTGTCAAAATTCCTTTACTATAGCCTTCAACCGAGATTTCTCTTCAAATTCCATACGACAAGCTTTTTTTCCCATGATTTTTATTTTTAAATGCTTTATTATTTCCTTGAACCACCATTTACTTCAAATTCCCTTACTATAGTCTTCAATTAAGATTTTTTTAATTAATTTCCTAATTTGTTGCCTCCAAATCTTATAGTTTTAAAATTCTCTCACTACAATATGCAGCCATTATTTTCTTTAAATTCCATTACAATTGCCTTTATGCATGAGTTTCCCAAAATTTTCCTTGGAATTACTTTTTCGTTAAATTCATAAACTACAACCTTGAACCATGATTTTTCCTAAAATTCCTTTACAATAACTTTTAGCCATGAATTTTCTTAAAATTCCCTAACTCTAGCCTTGTGCTCTGAATTTCTTCTATATCTCTTACTACAGCCTTTAGTCATAATTTTTGACAAAAGTCCCTTACTATAGCTTTCAATCATTATATTCCTTCCAAATTCTCTTACTCAGGCATTAGCCAAGTTTTTTTCTTATTTAAAATGTTTTACCCTAGCCTTAAAGAATGATTTTGATTAAAATTCCCTGCCAATACCCTTTTGTCATTATTTTTCTTCAAATACCCCTACTATGCCCTTGTACGATGAACTTCATCAAAATTTTCTTTCTATAGCCTTAAGCCATTTTTTTCAAAATTCCTTTACTATAGCCTTCGACATTTATTTCTCTTCAAATTCCATACGACAGCCTTTTGCCATTATTTTTGTTTCAAATGCTTTATTATAGCCTTTAACCACCATTTTCTTCAAATTCTATTACTATTCCATTCACCCATGATTTTATTTCAAATTCCCTTACTACAGTCTTCAATTACAATTTTTAATATAATTTCCTAACTATTGCCTCCAACTCTAATTTCTTTTAAATTCTCTCACTACATTATGCAGCCATTATTTTCTTTAAATTTCATTACAGTAGCCTTTAACCATGAGTTTTCCAAAAATTACCTTGGAATTACTTTCGTTAAATTCTTTAACTACTACCTTAAACCATGATTTTTTTCAAAAATTCCTTTATTATAGCCTTCAGCCATGAATTTGCTTCAAATTCCCTAACTTTTGCCTTTTGCCTCGAATTTCTTCAAATTAAAACTTACTATAGCCTAAGTCATAATTTTTTACTTAAGTCCCTAACTCTAGCCTTCAATCATTATATTCCTTCAAATTCTCTTTCTTTAGCCTTTTCCCATGATTTTTAAAAATTCACTTATAATAGCCTTCAACCATAGTTTTCAGTAAAATTCCATTACCATAGACTATAGCCATGAGTTTTGCTAAAATTCCTTTACTATAGCCTTCAGTTTTGATTTTTTTAAAATTCCTGTAATATAACCTTCTGCTATGATTTTTCTTAAAATTCTGTAACTCAAGCATCAGCCAAGTTTTTCTTCTTTTAAAATGTTCTACTCTAGCCTGCAACAATGAATTTGGTTAAAGTTCCTTCCAATACCCTTTAGTCATTATTTTTTTCTTAAATACCCCCCTACTGAGGCCTCAGACGATGAACTTCATCAAATTCCCTTACTACTGCCTTTAGTCATTTTTTTTTTTGTCAAAATTCCTTTACTATAGCCTTCAACCAAGATTTCTCTTCAAATTCCATACGACAGGCTTTTCCCATGATTTTTATTTTAAATGCTTTATTATTTCCTTGAACCACCATTTACTTCAAATTCCCTTACTATAGTCTTCAATTAAGATTTTTTAAATAATTTCCTAACTGTTGCCTCCAAATCTTATTGTTTAAAAATTCTCTCACTACAATATTCAGCCATTATTTTCTTTAAATTCCATTACAATTGCCTTTATGCATGAGTTTCCCAAAATTTTCCTTGGAATTACTTTCGTTAAATTCATAAACTACAACCTTGAACCATGATTTTTCCTAAAATTCCTTTCCAATAACTTTTAGCCATTAATTTTCTTAAAATTCCCTAACTCTAGCCTCGTGCTACTAATTTCTTCTAATTCTCTTACTATAGCCTTTAGTCATAATTTTTGACAAAAGTCCCTTACTATAGCTTTCAATCATTATATTCCTTCAAATTCTCTTACTCAGGCATTAGCCATGTTTTCTTATTTAAAATGTTTTACCCTAGCCTTAAAGAATGATTTTGATTAAAATTCCCTGCCAATACCCTTTTGTCATTATTTTTCTTCAAATACCTCTACTATGCCCTCGTACGATGAACTTCATCAAAATTTTCTTTCTATAGCCTTAAGCCATTTTTTTCAAAATTCCTTTACTATAGCCTTCGACATTTATTTCTCTTCAAATTCCATACGACAGCCTTTTGCCATTATTTTTGTTTCAAATGCTTTATTATAGCCTTTAACCACCATTTTCTTCAAATTCTATTACTATTCCATTCACCCATGATTTTACTTCAAATTCCCTTACTACAGTCTTCAATTACAATTTTTAATATAATTTCCTAACTATTGCCTCCAACTCTAATTTCTTTTAAATTCTCTCACTACATTATGCAGCCATTATTTTCTTTAAATTTCATTACAGTAGCCTTTAACCATGAGTTTTCCAAAAACTACCTTGGAATTACTTTCGTTAAATTCTTTAACTACTACCTTAAACCATGATTTTTTCAAAAATTCCTCTACTATAGCCTTCAGCCATGAATTTGCTTCAAATTCCCTAACTTTTGCCTTTTGCCTCGAATTTCTTCAAATTAAACTTTTACTATAGCCTTAAGTCATATTTTTTTACAAAAGTCCCTAACTCTAGCCTTCAATCATTATATTCCTTCAAATTCTCTTTCTTTAGCCTTTTCCCATGATTTTTAAAAATTCACTTATAATAGCCTTCAACCATAGTTTTTTCGTAAAATTCCATTACCATAGACTATAGCCATGAGTTTTGCTAAAATTCCTTTACTATAGCCTTCAGTTTTGATTTTTTTTAAAATTCGGTAATATAACCTTCTGCTATGATTTTCTTAAAATTCTGTAACTCAAGCATTAGCCAAGTTTTCTTCTTTTAAAATGTTCTACTCTAGCCTGCAACAATGAATTTGGTTAAAGTTCCTTCCAATACCCTTTAGTCATTATTTTTCTTAAAATACCCCTACTGAGGCCTCGTACGATGAACTTCATCAAATTCCCTTACTACGGCCTTTAGTCATTTTTTTGTCAAAATTCCTTTACTATAGCCTTCAACCGAGATTTCTCTTCAAATTCCATACGACAAGCTTTTCCCATGATTTTTATTTTTACTGCTTTATTATTTCCTTGAACCACCATTTACTTCAAATTCCCTTACTATAGTCTTCAATTAAGATTTTTTAATTAATTTCCTAACGGTTGCCTCCAAATCTTATAGTTTTAAAATTCTCTCACTACAATATGCAGCCATTATTTTCTTTAAATTCCATTACAATTGCCTTTATGCATGAGTTTCCCAAAATTTTCCTTGGAATTACTTTCGTTAAATTCATAAACTACAACCTTGAACCATGATTTTTCCTAAAATTCCTTTACAATAACTTTTAGCCATGAATTTTCTTAAAATTCCCTAACTCTAGCCTTGTGCTACGAATTTCTTCTATATCTCTTACTACAGCCTTTAGTCATAATTTTTGACAAAAGTCCCTTACTATAGCTTTCGATCATTATATTCCTTCCAATTCTCTTACTCAGGCATTAGCCAAGTTTTCTTATTTAAAATGTTTTACCCTAGCCTTAAAGAATGATTTTGATTAAAATTCCCTGCCAATACCCTTTTGTCATTATTTTTCTTCAAATACCCCTACTATGCCCTTGTACGATGAACTTCATCAAAATTTTCTTTCTATAGCCTTAAGCCATTTTTTTCAAAATTCCTTTACTATAGCCTTCGACATTTATTTCTCTTCAAATTCCATACGACAGCCTTTTGCCATTATTTTTGTTTCAAATGCTTTATTATAGCCTTTAACCACCATTTTCTTCAAATTCTATTACTATTCCATTCACCCATGATTTTATTTCAAATTCCCTTACTACAGTCTTCAATTACAATTTTTAATATAATTTCCTAACTATTGCCTCCAACTCTAATTTCTTTTAAATTCTCTCACTACATTATGCAGCCATTATTTTCTTTAAATTTCATTACAGTAGCCTTTAACCATGAGTTTTCCAAAAATTACCTTGGAATTACTTTCGTTAAATTCTTTAACTACTACCTTAAACCATGATTTTTTCAAAAATTCCTTTACTACAGCCTTCAACCATGAATTTGCTTCAAATTCCCTCACTTTTAGCCTTCTGCCTCGAATTTCTTCAAGTTCTCTTACTATAGCCTTAAGTCATAATTTTTTACAAAAGTCCCTTACTTTAGCCTTCAATCATTATATTCCTTCAAATGCTCAGATTCTAGCGTTTTCCCATGATTTTTAAAAAGTTCACTTATAATATCCTTCAACCATAGTCTTCGTAAAATTCCATTACCATAGACTATAGCCATGAGTTTTGCTTAAATTCCGTTACTATAGCCTTCAGTTTTGATTTTTTTAAAAAATTCCTGTAATATAACCTTCTGCTATGATTTTTCTTAAAATATTGTAACTCAAGCATCAGCCAAGTTTTCTTCTTTTAAAATGTTCTACTCTAGCCTGCAACAATGAATTTGGTTAAAGTTCCCTGGCAATACCCTTTAGTCATTATTTTCCTTAAAATACCACTACTGAGGCCTCGTACGATGAACTTCATCAAATTCCTTTACTACTGCCTTTAGTCATTTTTTTGTCAAAATTCCTTTACTATGGCCTTCAACTGAGATTTCTCTTCAAATTCCATACGACAGGCTTTTCCCATGATTTTTATTTTAAATGCTTTATTATTTCCTTGAACCACCATTTACTTCAAATTCCCTTACTATAGTCTTCAATTTAGATTTTTTAAATAATTTCCTAACTGTTGCCTCCAAATCTTATTGTTTTAAAATTCTCTCACTACAATATGCAGCCATTATTTTCTTTAAATTCCATTACAATTGCCTTTATGCATGAGTTTCCCAAAATTTTCCTTGGAATTACTTTCGTTAAATTCATAAACTACAACCTTGAACCATGATTTTTCCTAAAATTCCTTTGCAATAACTTTTAGCCATATATTTTCTTAAAATTCCCTAACTCTAGCCTCGTGCTACGAATTTCTTCTAATTCTCTTACTATAGCCTTTAGTCATAATTTTTGACAAAAGTCCCTTACTATAGCTTTCAATCATTATATTCCTTCAAATTCTCTTACTCAGGCATTAGCCAAGTTTTCTTATTTAAAATGTTTTACCCTAGCCTTAAAGAATGATTTTGATTAAAATTTCCTGCCAATACCCTTTTGTCATTATTTTTCTTCAAATACCCCTACTATGCCCTCGTACGATGAACTTCATCAAAATTTTCTTTCTATAGCCTTAAGTTTTTTTTTTTTTTCAAAATTTCTTTACTATAGCCTTAGACGACATTTATTTCTCTTCAAATTCCATACGACAACCTTCTGCCATTATTTTTTTTTGTTTCAAATGCTTTATTATAGCCTTTAACCACCATTTTCTTCAAATTCTATTACTATTCCATTCACCCATGATTTTTACTTCAAATTCCCTTACTACAGTCTTCAATTACAATTTTTTAATATAATTTCCTAACTATTGCCTCCAACTCTAATTTCTTTTAAATTCTCTCACTACATTATGCAGCCATTATTTTTCTTTAAATTTCATTACAGTAGCCTTTAACCATGAGTTTTCCAAAAATTACCTTGGAATTACTTTTCGTTAAATTCTTTAACTACTACCTTAAACCATGATTTTTTCAAAAATTCCTTTATTATAGCCTTCAGCCATGAATTTGCTTCAAATTCCCTAACTTTTGCCTTTTGCCTCGAATTTCTTCAAATTCGCTTACTATAGCCTTAAGTCATAATTTTTTACTTAAGTCCCTAACTCTAGCCTTCAATCATTATATTCCTTCAAATTCTTTCTTTAGCCTTTTCCCATGATTTTTGAAAAATTCACTTATAATAGCCTTCAACCATAGTTTTCGTAAAATTCCATTACCATAGACTATAGCCATGAGTTTTGCTAAAATTCATTTACTATAGCCTTCAGTTATGATTTTTTTTAAAAATTCCGGTAATATAACCTTCTGCTATGATTTTCTTAAAATTCTGTAACTCAAGCATCAGCCAAGTTTTCTTCTTTTAAAATGTTCTACTCTAGCCTGCAACAATGAATTTGGTTAAAGTTCCCTTCCAATACCCTTTAGTCATTATTTTTCTTAAAATACCCCTACTGAGGCCTCAGATGACGATGAACTTCATCAAATTCCCTTACTACGGCCTTTAGTCATTTTTTTTTGTCAAAATTCCTTTACTATAGCCTTCAACCGAGATTTCTCTTCAAATTCCATACGACAAGCTTTTCCCATGATTTTTATTTTAAATGCTTTATTATTTCCTTGAACCACCATTTACTTCAAATTCCCTTACTATAGTCTTCAATTAAGATTTTTTAAATAATTTCCTAATTGTTGCCTCCAAATCTTATTGTTTTAAAATTCTCTGACTACAATATACAGCCATTATTTTCTTTAAATTTCATTACAATTGCCTTTATGCATGAGTTTCCCAAAATTTTCCTTGGAATTACTTTCGTTAAATTCATAAACTACAACCTTGAACCATGATTTTTCCTAAAATTCCTTTACAATAACTTTTAGCCATGAATTTTCTTAAAATTCCCTAACTCTAGCCCTCGTTGCTTTCTGAATTTCTTCTAATTCTCTTACTATAGCCTTTAGTCATAATTTTTGACAAAAGTCCCTTACTATAGCTTTCAATCATTATATTCCTTCAAATTCTCTTACTCAGGCATTAGCCAAGTTTTCTTATTTAAAATGTTTTACCCTAGCCTTAAAGAATGATTTTGATTAAAATTTCCTGCCAATACCCTTTTGTCATTATTTTTCTTCAAATACCCCTACTATGCCCTTGTACGATGAACTTCATCAAAATTTTCTTTCTATAGCCTTAAGCCATTTTTTTTTCAAAATTCCTTTACTATAGCCTTCGACATTTATTTCTCTTCAAATTCCATCACGACAGCCTTTTGCCATTATTTTTTTGTTTCAAATGCTTTATTATAGCCTTTAACCACCATTTTCTTCAAATTCTATTACTATTCCATTCACCCATGATTTTACTTCAAATTCCCTTACTACAGTCTTCAATTACAATTTTTAATATAATTTCCTAACTATTGCCTCCAACTCTAATTTCTTTTAAATTCTCTCACTACATTATGCAGCCATTATTTTCTTTAAATTTCATTACAGTAGCCTTTAACCATGAGTTTTCCAAAAACTACCTTGGAATTACTTTCGTTAAATTCTTTAACTACTACCTTAAACCATGATTTTTTCAAAATTCCTTTACTATAGCCTTCAGCCATGAATTTGCTTCAAATTCCCTAACTTTTGCCTTTTGCCTCGAATTTCTTCAAATTAAACTTACTATAGCCTTAAGTCATAATTTTTTTTAAAAGTCCCTAACTCTAGCCTTCAATCATTATATTCCTTCAAATTCTCTTTCTTTAGCCTTTTTCCCATGATTTTTAAAAAATTCACTTATAATAGCCTTCAACCATAGTTTTCAGTAAAATTCCATTACCATAGACTATAGCCATGAGTTTTGCTAAAATTCCTTTACTATAGCCTTCAGTTTTGATTTTTTTTTAAAATTCCGGTAATATAACCTTCTGCTATGATTTTCTTAAAATTCTGTAACTCAAGCATCAGCCAAGTTTTCTTCTTTTAAAATGTTCTACTCTAGCCTGCAACAATGAATTTGGTTAAAGTTCCCTTCCAATACCCTTTAGTCATTATTTTTCTTAAAATACCCCTACTGAGGCCTCGTACGATGAACTTCATCAAATTCCCTTACTACTGACCTTTAGTCATTTTTTTTTGTCAAAATTCCTTTACTATAGCCTTCAACCAAGATTTCTCTTCAAATTCCATACGACAAGCTTTTCCCATGATTTTTATTTTAAATGCTTTATTATTTCCTTGAACCACCATTTACTTCAAATTCCCTTACTATAGTCTTCAATTAAGATTTTTTTAAATAATTTCCTAATTGTTGCCTCCAAATCTTATTGTTTTAAAATACTCTCACTACAATATACAGCCATTATTTTCTTTAAATTTCATTACAATTGCCTTTATGCATGAGTTTCCCAAAATTTTCCTTGGAATTACTTTCGTTAAATTCATAAACTACAACCTTGAACCATGATTTTTCCTAAAATTCCTTTACAATAACTTTTAGCCATTAATTTTCTTAAAATTCCCTAACTCTAGCCTTGTGCTACGAATTTCTTCTAATTCTCTTACTATAGCCTTTAGTCATAATTTTTGACAAAAGTCCCTTACTATAGCTTTCAATCATTATATTCCTTCAAATTCTCTTACTCGGGCATTAGCCAAGTTTTCTTATTTAAAATGTTTTACCCTAGCCTTAAAGAATGATTTTGATTAAAATTCCCTGCCAATACCCTTTTGTCATTATTTTTTTTTCTTCAAATACCCCTACTATGCCCTCTTAGATGCGATGAACTTCATCAAAATTTTCTTTCTATAGCCTTAAGCCATTTTTTTCAAAATTCCTTTACTATAGCCTTCGACATTTATTTCTCTTCAAATTCCATACGACAGCCTTTTGCCATTATTTTTGTTTCAAATGCTTTATTATAGCCTTTAACCACCATTTTCTTCAAATTCTATTACTATTCCATTCACCCATGATTTTATTTCAAATTCCCTTACTACAGTCTTCAATTACAATTTTTAATATAATTTCCTAACTATTGCCTCCAACTCTAATTTCTTTTAAATTCTCTCACTACATTATGCAGCCATTATTTTCTTTAAATTTCATTACAGTAGCCTTTAACCATGAGTTTTCCAAAAATTACCTTGGAATTACTTTCGTTAAATTCTTTAACTACTACCTTAAACCATGATTTTTTTCAAAATTCCTTTACTATAGCCTTCAACCATGAATTTGCTTCAAATTCCCTAACTTTTGCCTTTTGCCTCGAATTTCTTCTTCAAGTTCTCTTACTATAGCCTTAAGTCATAATTTTTTACAAAAGTCCCTAACTTCTAGCCTTCAATCATTATATTCCTTCAAATTCTCAGATTTTAGCCTTTTCCCATGATTTTTTTAAAAATTCACTTATAATAGCCTTCAACCATAGTTTTAGTAAAATTCCATTACCATAGACTATAGCCATGAGTTTTGCTAAAATTCCTTTTACTATAGCCTTCAGTTTTGATTTTTTTTTTAAAATTCTGTAATATAACCTTCTGCTATGATTTTTCTTAAAATATTGTAACTCAAGCATCAGCCAAGTTTTCTTCTTTTAAAATGTTCTACTCTAGCCTGCAACAATGAATTTGGTTAAAGTTCCTTCCAATACCCTTTAGTCATTATTTTTCTTAAAATACCCCTACTGAGGCCTCGACGATGAACTTCATCAAATTCCTTTACTACTGCCTTTAGTCATTTTTTTGTCAAAATTCCTTTACTATGGCCTTCAACTGAGATTTCTCTTCAAATTCCATACGACAGGCTTTTCCCATGATTTTTATTTTAAATGCTTTATTATTTCCTTGAACCACCATTTACTTCAAATTCCCTTACTATAGTCTTCAATTTAGATTTTTTAAATAATTTCCTAACTGTTGCCTCCAAATCTTATTGTTTTAAAATTCTCTCACTACAATATGCAGCCATTATTTTCTTTAAATTCCATTACAATTGCCTTTATGCATGAGTTTCCCAAAATTTTCCTTGGAATTACTTTTCGTTAAATTCATAAACTACAACCTTGAACCATGATTTTTCCTAAAATTCCTTTGCAATAACTTTTAGCCATATATTTTCTTAAAATTCCCTAACTCTAGCCTCGTTGCTACTGAATTTCTTCTAATTCTCTTACTATAGCCTTTAGTCATAATTTTTGACAAAAGTCCCTTACTATAGCTTTCAATCATTATATTCCTTCAAATTCTCTTACTCAGGCATTAGCCAAGTTTTCTTATTTAAAATGTTTTACCCTAGCCTTAAAGAATGATTTTGATTAAAATTTCCTGCCAATACCCTTTTGTGTCATATTTTTCTTCAAATACCCTACTATGCCCTCAGACGATGAACTTCATCAAAAATTTTTTCTTTCTATAGCCTTAAGCCATTTTTTTCAAAATTCCTTTACTATAGCCCTTCGACATTTTATTTCTCTTCAAATTCCATCACGACAACCTTTTGCCATTATTTTTTGTTTCAAATGCTTTATTATAGCCTTTAACCACCATTTTCTTCAAATTCTATTACTATTCCATTCACCCATGATTTTACTTCAAATTCCCTTACTACAGTCTTCAATTACAATTTTTAATATAATTTCCTAACTATTGCCTCCAACTCTAATTTCTTTTAAATTCTCTCACTACATTATGCAGCCATTATTTTCTTTAAATTTCATTACAGTAGCCTTTAACCATGAGTTTTCCAAAAATTACCTTGGAATTACTTTCGTTAAATTCTTTAACTACTACCTTAAACCATGATTTTTTCAAAAATTCCTTTATTATAGCCTTCAGCCATGAATTTGCTTCAAATTCCCTAACTTTTGCCTTTTGCCTCGAATTTCTTCAAATTCGCTTACTATAGCCTTAAGTCATAATTTTTTACTTAAGTCCCTAACTCTAGCCTTCAATCATTATATTCCTTCAAATTCTTTCTTTAGCCTTTTCCCATGATTTTTGAAAAATTCACTTATAATAGCCTTCAACCATAGTTTTCGTAAAATTCCATTACCATAGACTATAGCCATGAGTTTTGCTAAAATTCCTTTACTATAGCCCTTCAGTTATTTTTTTTTAAAATTCGGTAATATAACCTTCTGCTATGATTTTCTTAAAATTCTGTAACTCAAGCATCAGCCAAGTTTTCTTCTTTTTAAAATGTTCTACTCTAGCCTGCAACAATGAATTTGGTTAAAGTTCCCTTCCAATACCCTTTAGTCATTATTTTTCTTAAAATACCCCTATTGAGAGGCCTCGACGATGAACTTCATCAAATTCCCTTACTACGACCTTTAGTCATTTTTTTTGTCAAAATTCCTTTACTATAGCCTTCAACCGAGATTTCTCTTCAAATTCCATACGACAAGCTTTTCCCATGATTTTTATTTTAAATGCTTTATTATTTCCTTGAACCACCATTTACTTCAAATTCCCTTACTATAGTCTTCAATTAAGATTTTTTAAATAATTTCCTAATTGTTGCCTCCAAATCTTATTGTTTTAAAATTCTCTCACTACAATATACAGCCATTATTTTCTTTAAATTTCATTACAATTGCCTTTATGCATGAGTTTCCCAAAATTTTCCTTGGAATTACTTTCGTTAAATTCATAAACTACAACCTTGAACCATGATTTTTCCTAAAATTCCTTTACAATAACTTTTAGCCATGAATTTTCTTAAAATTCCCTAACTCTAGCCTCGTGCTACGAATTTCTTCTAATTCTCTTACTATAGCCTTTAGTCATAATTTTTGACAAAAGTCCCTTACTATAGCTTTCAATCATTATATTCCTTCAAATTCTCTTACTCAGGCATTAGCCAAGTTTTCTTATTTAAAATGTTTTAAAATGTTTTAGCCTTAAAGAATGATTTTGATTAAAATTTCCTGCCAATACCCTTTTGTCATTATTTTTCTTCAAATACCCCTACTATGCCCTCGACGATGAACTTCATCAAAATTTTCTTTCTATAGCCTTAAGCCATTTTTTTCAAAATTTCTTTACTATAGCCTTCGACATTTATTTCTCTTCAAATTCCATACGACAGCCTTTTGCCATTATTTTTGTTTCAAATGCTTTATTATAGCCTTTAACCACCATTTTCTTCAAATTCTATTACTATTCCATTCACCCATGATTTTACTTCAAATTCCCTTACTACAGTCTTCAATTACAATTTTTAATATAATTTCCTAACTATTGCCTCCAACTCTAATTTCTTTTAAATTCTCTCACTACATTATGCAGCCATTATTTTCTTTAAATTTCATTACAGTAGCCTTTAACCATGAGTTTTCCAAAAACTACCTTGGAATTACTTTCGTTAAATTCTTTAACTACTACCTTAAACCATGATTTTTTCAAAAATTCCTTTACTATAGCCTTCAGCCATGAATTTGCTTCAAATTCCCTAACTTTTGCCTTTTGCCTCGAATTTCTTCAAATTCGCTTACTATAGCCTTAAGTCATAATTTTTTACTTAAGTCCCTAACTCTAGCCTTCAATCATTATATTCCTTCAAATTCTCTTTCTTTAGCCTTTTCCCATGATTTTTAAAAAATTCACTTATAATAGCCTTCAACCATAGTTTTCGTAAAATTCCATTACCATAGACTATAGCCATGAGTTTTGCTAAAATTCCTTTACTATAGCCTTCAGTTTTGTTTTTTTTTTAAAATTCCTGTAATATAACCTTCTGCTATGATTTTTCTTAAAATTCTGTAACTCAAGCATCAGCCAAGTTTTCTTCTTTTAAAATGTTCTACTCTAGCCTGCAACAATGAATTTGGTTAAAGTTCCCTTCCAATACCCTTTAGTCATTATTTTTCTTAAAATACCCCTACTGAGGCCTCGTACGATGAACTTCATCAAATTCCCTTACTACGGCCTTTAGTCATTTTTTTGTCAAAATTCCTTTACTATAGCCTTCAACCAAGATTTCTCTTCAAATTCCATACGACAGGCTTTTCCCATGATTTTTATTTTAAATGCTTTATTATTTCCTTGAACCACCATTTACTTCAAATTCCCTTACTATAGTCTTCAATTAAGATTTTTTTAAATAATTTCCTAATTGTTGCCTCCAAATCTTATTGTTTTAAAAATTCTCTCACTACAATATGCAGCCATTATTTTCTTTAAATTCCATTACAATTGCCTTTATGCATGAGTTTCCCAAAATTTTCCTTGGAATTACTTTTCGTTAAATTCATAAACTACAACCTTGAACCATGATTTTTCCTAAAATTCCTTTCCAATAACTTTTAGCCATTAATTTTCTTAAAATTCCCTAACTCTAGCCTCGTGCTACTAATTTCTTCTAATTCTCTTACTATAGCCTTTAGTCATAATTTTTGACAAAAGTCCCTTACTATAGCTTTCAATCATTATATTCCTTCAAATTCTCTTACTCAGGCATTAGCCATGTTTTCTTATTTAAAATGTTTTACCCTAGCCTTAAAGAATGATTTTGATTAAAATTCCCTGCCAATACCCTTTTGTCATTATTTTTCTTCAAATACCTCTACTATGCCCTCGTGTCACGATGAACTTCATCAAAATTTTCTTTCTATAGCCTTAAGCCATTTTTTTTCAAAAAATTCCTTTACTATAGCCTTGACATTTATTTCTCTTCAAATTCCATACGACAGCCTTTTGCCATTATTTTTTTGTTTCAAATGCTTTATTATAGCCTTTAACCACCATTTTCTTCAAATTCTATTACTATTCCATTCACCCATGATTTTACTTCAAATTCCCTTACTACAGTCTTCAATTACAATTTTTAATATAATTTCCTAACTATTGCCTCCAACTCTAATTTCTTTTAAATTCTCTCACTACATTATGCAGCCATTATTTTCTTTAAATTTCATTACAGTAGCCTTTAACCATGAGTTTTCCAAAAACTACCTTGGAATTACTTTCGTTAAATTCTTTAACTACTACCTTAAACCATGATTTTTTCAAAAATTCCTCTACTATAGCCTTCAGCCATGAATTTGCTTCAAATTCCCTAACTTTTGCCTTTTGCCTCGAATTTCTTCAAATTCGCTTACTATAGCCTTAAGTCATAATTTTTTACAAAAGTCCCTAACTCTAGCCTTCAATCATTATATTCCTTCAAATTCTCTTTCTTTAGCCTTTTCCCATGATTTTTAAAAAATTCACTTATAATAGCCTTCAACCATAGTTTTCGTAAAATTCCATTACCATAGACTATAGCCATGAGTTTTGCTAAAATTCCTTTACTATAGCCTTCAGTTTTGATTTTTTTTTAAAATTCCGGTAATATAACCTTCTGCTATGATTTTCTTAAAATTCTGTAACTCAAGCATCAGCCAAGTTTTCTTCTTTTAAAATGTTCTACTCTAGCCTGCAACAATGAATTTGGTTAAAGTTCCTTCCAATACCCTTTAGTCATTATTTTTCTTAAAATACCCCTACTGAGGGCCTCGACGATGAACTTCATCAAATTCCCTTACTACGACCTTTAGTCATTTTTTTTTGTCAAAATTCCTTTACTATAGCCTTCAACCGAGATTTCTCTTCAAATTCCATACGACAAGCTTTTCCCATGATTTTTATTTTTTAACTGCTTTATTATTTCCTTGAACCACCATTTACTTCAAATTCCCTTACTATAGTCTTCAATTAAGATTTTTTTAATTAATTTCCTAATTGTTGTTTGCCTCAAATCTTATAGTTTTAAAATTCTCTCACTACAATATGCAGCCATTATTTTCTTTAAATTTCATTACAATTGCCTTTATGCATGAGTTTCCCAAAATTTTCCTTGGAATTACTTTCGTTAAATTCATAAACTACAACCTTGAACCATGATTTTTCCTAAAATTCCTTTACAATAACTTTTAGCCATGAATTTTCTTAAAATTCCCTAACTCTAGCCTCGTGCTTCGAATTTCTTCTAATTCTCTTACTATAGCCTTTAGTCATAATTTTTGACAAAAGTCCCTTACTATAGCTTTCAATCATTATATTCCTTCAAATTCTCTTACTCAGGCATTAGCCAAGTTTTCTTATTTAAAATGTTTTACCCTAGCCTTAAAGAATGATTTTGATTAAAATTTCCTGCCAATACCCTTTTGTCATTATTTTTCTTCAAATACCTCTACTATGCCCTCGATGCGATGAACTTCATCAAAATTTTCTTTCTATAGCCTTAAAGCCATTTTTTTTCAAAATTCCTTTACTATAGCCTTCGACATTTATTTCTCTTCAAATTCCATACGACAGCCTTCTGCCATTATTTTTGTTTCAAATGCTTTATTATAGCCTTTAACCACCATTTTCTTCAAATTCTATTACTATTCCATTCACCCATGATTTTACTTCAAATTCCCTTACTACAGTCTTCAATTACAATTTTTAATATAATTTCCTAACTATTGCCTCCAACTCTAATTTCTTTTAAATTCTCTCACTACATTATGCAGCCATTATTTTCTTTAAATTTCATTACAGTAGCCTTTAACCATGAGTTTTCCAAAAATTACCTTGGAATTACTTTCGTTAAATTCTTTAACTACTACCTTAAACCATGATTTTTTCAAAAATTCCTTTATTATAGCCTTCAGCCATGAATTTGCTTCAAATTCCCTAACTTTTGCCTTTTGCCTCGAATTTCTTCAAATTAAAACTTACTATAGCCTTAAGTCATAATTTTTTTTACTTAAGTCCCTAACTCTAGCCTTCAATCATTATATTCCTTCAAATTCTCTTTCTTTAGCCTTTTCCCATGATTTTTAAAAAAATTCACTTATAATAGCCTTCAACCATAGTTTTCGTAAAATTCCATTACCATAGACTATAGCCATGAGTTTTGCTAAAATTCCTTTACTATAGCCTTCAGTTTTGATTTTTTTTTTAAAATTCTGTAATATAACCTTCTGCTATGATTTTCTTAAAATTCTGTAACTCAAGCATCAGCCAAGTTTTCTTCTTTTAAAATGTTCTACTCTAGCCTGCAACAATGAATTTGGTTAAAGTTCCTTCCAATACCCTTTAGTCATTATTTTTCTTAAAATACCCCTACTGAGGGCCTCGACGATGAACTTCATCAAATTCCCTTACTACGGCCTTTAGTCATTTTTTTGTCAAAATTCCTTTACTATAGCCTTCAACCAAGATTTCTCTTCAAATTCCATACGACAAGCTTTTCCCATGATTTTTTATTTTAAATGCTTTATTATTTCCTTGAACCACCATTTACTTCAAATTCCCTTACTATAGTCTTCAATTAAGATTTTTTAAATAATTTCCTAATTGTTGCCTCCAAATCTTATTGTTTTAAAATTCTCTCACTACAATATGCAGCCATTATTTTCTTTAAATTCCATTACAATTGCCTTTATGCATGAGTTTCCCAAAATTTTCCTTGGAATTACTTTTCGTTAAATTCATAAACTACAACCTTGAACCATGATTTTTCCTAAAATTCCTTTACAATAACTTTTAGCCATTAATTTTCTTAAAATTCCCTAACTCTAGCCTTTGTGCTACTAATTTCTTCTAATTCTCTTACTATAGCCTTTAGTCATAATTTTTGACAAAAGTCCCTTACTATAGCTTTCAATCATTATATTCCTTCAAATTCTCTTACTCAGGCATTAGCCAAGTTTTCTTATTTAAAATGTTTTACCCTAGCCTTAAAGAATGATTTTGATTAAAATTTCCTGCCAATACCTTTTTTGTCATTATTTTTCTTCAAATACCCCTACTATGCCTAGAATACGATGAACTTCATCAAAATTTTCTTTCTATAGCCTTAAGCCATTTTTTTCAAAATTTCTTTACTATAGCCTTCGACATTTATTTCTCTTCAAATTCCATACGACAGCCTTCTGCCATTATTTTTGTTTCAAATGCTTTATTATAGCCTTTAACCACCATTTTCTTCAAATTCTATTACTATTCCATTCACCCATGATTTTACTTCAAATTCCCTTACTACAGTCTTCAATTACAATTTTTAATATAATTTCCTAACTATTGCCTCCAACTCTAATTTCTTTTAAATTCTCTCACTACATTATGCAGCCATTATTTTCTTTAAATTTCATTACAGTAGCCTTTAACCATGAGTTTTCCAAAAATTACCTTGGAATTACTTTCGTTAAATTCTTTAACTACTACCTTAAACCATGATTTTTTCAAAAATTCCTTTATTATAGCCTTCAGCCATGAATTTGCTTCAAATTCCCTAACTTTTGCCTTTTGCCTCGAATTTCTTCAAATTCGCTTACTATAGCCTTAAGTCATAATTTTTTACTAAAGTCCCTAACTCTAGCCTTCAATCATTATATTCCTTCAAATTCTTTCTTTAGCCTTTTCCCATGATTTTTGAAAAATTCACTTATAATAGCCTTCAACCATAGTTTTCGTAAAATTCCATTACCATAGACTATAGCCATGAGTTTTGCTAAAATTCCTTTACTATAGCCTTCAGTTTTGATTTTTTTTTAAAATTCCGGTAATATAACCTTCTGCTATGATTTTCTTAAAATTCTGTAACTCAAGCATCAGCCAAGTTTTCTTCTTTTAAAATGTTCTACTCTAGCCTGCAACAATGAATTTGGTTAAAGTTCCCTTCCAATACCCTTTAGTCATTATTTTTCTTAAAATACCCCTACTGAGGCCTCGTACGATGAACTTCATCAAATTCCCTTACTACTGACCTTTAGTCATTTTTTGTCAAAATTCCTTTACTATAGCCTTCAACCGAGATTTCTCTTCAAATTCCATACGACAAGCTTTTTCCCATGATTTTTTATTTTTAAATGCTTTATTATTTCCTTGAACCACCATTTACTTCAAATTCCCTTACTATAGTCTTCAATTAAGATTTTTTAAATAATTTCCTAATTGTTGCCTCCAAATCTTATTGTTTTAAAATTCTCTCACTACAATATGCAGCCATTATTTTCTTTTAAATTTCATTACAATTGCCTTTATGCATGGTTTCCCAAAATTTTCCTTGGAATTACTTTCGTTAAATTCATAAACTACAACCTTGAACCATGATTTTTCCTAAAATTCCTTTAAAATAACTTTTAGCCATTAATTTTCTTAAAATTCCCTAACTCTAGCCTCGTGCTACTAATTTCTTCTAATTCTCTTACTATAGCCTTTAGTCATAATTTTTGACAAAAAGTCCCTTACTATAGCTTTCAATCATTATATTCCTTCAAATTCTCTTACTCAGGCATTAGCCAAGTTTTCTTATTTAAAATGTTTTACCCTAGCCTTAAAGAATGATTTTGATTAAAATTCCCTGCCAATACCCTTTTGTCATTATTTTTCTTCAAATACCCTACTATGCCCTCAGACGATGAACTTCATCAAAATTTTTTTCTTTCTATAGCCTTAATTTTTTTTTTCAAAATTCCTTTACTATAGCCTTCGACATTTATTTCTCTTCAAATTCCATCACGACAGCCTTTTGCCATTATTTTTTGTTTCAAATGCTTTATTATAGCCTTTAACCACCATTTTCTTCAAATTCTATTACTATTCCATTCACCCATGATTTTACTTCAAATTCCCTTACTACAGTCTTCAATTACAATTTTTAATATAATTTCCTAACTATTGCCTCCAACTCTAATTTCTTTTTTAAATTCTCTCACTACATTATGCAGCCATTATTTTCTTTAAATTTCATTACAGTAGCCTTTAACCATGAGTTTTCCAAAACTACCTTGGAATTACTTTTCGTTAAATTCTTTAACTACTACCTTAAACCATGATTTTTTTCAAAAATTCCTTTATTATAGCCTTCAGCCATGAATTTGCTTCAAATTCCCTAACTTTTTTGCCTTTTTGCCTCAATTTCTTCAAATTAACTACTATAGCCTTAAGTCATAATTTTTTACTTAAGTCCCTAACTCTAGCCTTCAATCATTATATTCCTTCAAATTCTCTTTCTTTAGCCTTTTCCCATGATTTTTAAAAAATTCACTTATAATAGCCTTCAACCATAGTTTTCGTAAAATTCCATTACCATAGACTATAGCCATGAGTTTTGCTAAAATTCCTTTACTATAGCCTTCAGTTTTGATTTTTTTTTAAAATTCCGGTAATATAACCTTCTGCTATGATTTTCTTAAAATTCTGTAACTCAAGCATCAGCCAAGTTTTCTTCTTTTAAAATGTTCTACTCTAGCCTGCAACAATGAATTTGGTTAAAGTTCCCTTCCAATACCCTTTAGTCATTATTTTTCTTAAAATACCCCTACTGAGGGCCTCGTACGATGAACTTCATCAAATTCCCTTACTACGGCCTTTAGTCATTTTTTTGTCAAAATTCCTTTACTATAGCCTTCAACCGAGATTTCTCTTCAAATTCCATACGACAAGCTTTTCCCATGATTTTTATTTTAAATGCTTTATTATTTCCTTGAACCACCATTTACTTCAAATTCCCTTACTATAGTCTTCAATTAAGATTTTTTAAATAATTTCCTAATTGTTGCCTCCAAATCTTATTGTTTTAAAATTCTCTCACTACAATATGCAGCCATTATTTTCTTTAAATTCCATTACAATTGCCTTTATGCATGAGTTTCCCAAAATTTTCCTTGGAATTACTTTCGTTAAATTCATAAACTACAACCTTGAACCATGATTTTTCCTAAAATTCCTTTACAATAACTTTTAGCCATTAATTTTCTTAAAATTCCCTAACTCTAGCCTCGTGCTACGAATTTCTTCTAATTCTCTTACTATAGCCTTTAGTCATAATTTTTGACAAAAGTCCCCTATAGCTTTCAATCTATAGCTTTCAATCATTATATTCCTTCAATTCTCTTACTCAGGCATTAGCCAAGTTTTCTTATTTAAAATGTTTTACCCTAGCCTTAAAGAATGATTTTGATTAAAATTCCCTGCCAATACCCTTTTGTCATTATTTTTTTCTTCAAATACCCCTACTATGCCCTCGTGCGATGAACTTCATCAAAATTTTCTTTCTATAGCCTTAAGCCATTTTTTTCAAAATTCCTTTACTATAGCCTTCGACATTTATTTCTCTTCAAATTCCATCGACAGCCTTTTGCCATTATTTTTTGTTTCAAATGCTTTATTATAGCCTTTAACCACCATTTTCTTCAAATTCTATTACTATTCCATTCACCCATGATTTTACTTCAAATTCCCTTACTACAGTCTTCAATTACAATTTTTAATATAATTTCCTAACTATTGCCTCCAACTCTAATTTCTTTTAAATTCTCTCACTACATTATGCAGCCATTATTTTCTTTAAATTTCATTACAGTAGCCTTTAACCATGAGTTTTCCAAAAACTACCTTGGAATTACTTTCGTTAAATTCTTTAACTACTACCTTAAACCATGATTTTTTTCAAAATTCCTTTACTATAGCCTTCAGCCATGAATTTGCTTCAAATTCCCTAACTTTTGCCTTTTGCCTCGAATTTCTTCAAATTCTCTTACTATAGCCTTAAGTCATAATTTTTTACAAAAGTCCCTAACTCTAGCCTTCAATCATTATATTCCTTCAAATTCTCTTTCTTTAGCCTTTTCCCATGATTTTTAAAAAATTCACTTATAATAGCCTTCAACCATAGTTTTCGTAAAATTCCATTACCATAGACTATAGCCATGAGTTTTGCTAAAATTCCTTTACTATAGCCTTCAGTTTTGATTTTTTTTTAAAATTCCTGTAATATAACCTTCTGCTATGATTTTTCTTAAAATTCTGTAACTCAAGCATCAGCCAAGTTTTCTTCTTTTAAAATGTTCTACTCTAGCCTGCAACAATGAATTTGGTTAAAGTTCCCTTCCAATACCCTTTAGTCATTATTTTTCTTAAAATACCCCTACTGAGGCCTCGTACGATGAACTTCATCAAATTCCCTTACTACGGCCTTTAGTCATTTTTTTGTCAAAATTCCTTTACTATAGCCTTCAACCAAGATTTCTCTTCAAATTCCATACGACAGGCTTTTCCCATGATTTTTATTTTAAATGCTTTATTATTTCCTTGAACCACCATTTACTTCAAATTCCCTTACTATAGTCTTCAATTAATTTTTTTTAAATAATTTCCTAACTGTTGCCTCCAAATCTTATTGTTTTAAAATTCTCTCACTACAATATGCAGCCATTATTTTCTTTAAATTCCATTACAATTGCCTTTATGCATGAGTTTCCCAAAATTTTCCTTGGAATTACTTTCGTTAAATTCATAAACTACAACCTTGAACCATGATTTTTTTCCTAAAATTCCTTTACAATAACTTTTAGCCATTAATTTTCTTAAAATTCCCTAACTCTAGCCTCGTGCTACTAATTTCTTCTAATTCTCTTACTATAGCCTTTAGTCATAATTTTTTGACAAAAGTCCCTTACTATAGCTTTCAATCATTATATTCCTTCAAATTCTCTTACTCAGGCATTAGCCAAGTTTTCTTATTTAAAATGTTTTACCCTAGCCTTAAAGAATGATTTTGATTAAAATTCCCTGCCAATACCCTTTTGTCATTATTTTTCTTCAAATACCTCTACTATGCCCTCGTGGGATGAACTTCATCAAAATTTTCTTTCTATAGCCTTAAGCCATTTTTTTTCAAAATTCCTTTACTATAGCCTTCGACATTTATTTCTCTTCAAATTCCATCACGACAGCCTTTTGCCATTATTTTTTTTGTTTCAAATGCTTTATTATAGCCTTTAACCACCATTTTCTTGAAATTCTATTACTATTCCATTCACCCATGATTTTACTTCAAATTCCCTTACTACAGTCTTCAATTACAATTTTTAATATAATTTCCTAACTATTGCCTCCAACTCTAATTTCTTTTAAATTCTCTCACTACATTATGCAGCCATTATTTTCTTTAAATTTCATTACAGTAGCCTTTAACCATGAGTTTTCCAAAAACTACCTTGGAATTACTTTCGTTAAATTCTTTAACTACTACCTTAAACCATGATTTTTCAAAATTCCTTTACTATAGCCTTCAGCCATGAATTTGCTTCAAATTCCCTAACTTTTTTGCCTTTTGCCTCGAATTTCTTCAAATTAAACTTACTATAGCCTTAAGTCATAATTTTTTACAAAAGTCCCTAACTCTAGCCTTCAATCATTATATTCCTTCAAATTCTCTTTCTTTAGCCTTTTCCCATGATTTTTGAAAAAATTCACTTATAATAGCCTTCAACCATAGTTTTCGTAAAATTCCATTACCATAGACTATAGCCATGAGTTTTGCTAAAATTCCTTTACTATAGCCTTCAGTTTTTGATTTTTTTTTAAAATTCCTGTAATATAACCTTCTGCTATGATTTTTTCTTAAAATTCTGTAACTCAAGCATCAGCCAAGTTTTCTTCTTTTAAAATGTTCTACTCTAGCCTGCAACAATGAATTTGGTTAAAGTTCCTTCCAATACCCTTTAGTCATTATTTTTCTTAAAATACCCCTACTGAGGCCCTCATGCGATGAACTTCATCAAATTCCCTTACTACTGACCTTTAGTCATTTTTTTTGTCAAAATTCCTTTACTATAGCCTTCAACCGAGATTTCTCTTCAAATTCCATACGACAAGCTTTTCCCATGATTTTTTTTATTTTAAATGCTTTATTATTTCCTTGAACCACCATTTACTTCAAATTCCCTTACTATAGTCTTCAATTAAGATTTTTTTTTTTAAATAATTTCCTAATTGTTGCCTCCAAATCTTATAGTTTTAAAATTCTCTCACTACAATATGCAGCCATTATTTTCTTTTAAATTCCATTACAATTGCCTTTATGCATGGGTTTCCCAAAATTTTCCTTGGAATTACTTTCGTTAAATTCATAAACTACAACCTTGAACCATGATTTTTCCTAAAATTCCTTTACAATAACTTTTAGCCATGAATTTTCTTAAAATTCCCTAACTCTAGCCTTGTGCTCACAATTTCTTCTAATTCTCTTACTATAGCCTTTAGTCATAATTTTTGACAAAAGTCCCTTACTATAGCTTTCAATCATTATATTCCTTCAAATTCTCTTACTCAGGCATTAGCCAAGTTTTCTTATTTAAAATGTTTTACCCTAGCCTTAAAGAATGATTTTGATTAAAATTTCCTGCCAATACCCTTTTGTCATTATTTTTTCTTCAAATACCTCTACTATGCCCTCGTGCGATGAACTTCATCAAAATTTTCTTTCTATAGCCTTAAGCCATTTTTTTTTCAAAATTCCTTTACTATAGCCTTCGACATTTATTTCTCTTCAAATTCCATCACGACAGCCTTTTGCCATTATTTTTGTTTCAAATGCTTTATTATAGCCTTTAACCACCATTTTCTTCAAATTCTATTACTATTCCATTCACCCATGATTTTACTTCAAATTCCCTTACTATAGTCTTCAATTACAATTTTTAATATAATTTCCTAACTATTGCCTCCAACTCTAATTTCTTTTTAAATTCTCTCACTACATTATGCAGCCATTATTTTCTTTTAAATTTCATTACAGTAGCCTTTAACCATGAGTTTTCCAAAAACTACCTTGGAATTACTTTTCGTTAAATTCTTTAACTACTACCTTAAACCATGATTTTTCAAAAATTCCTTTACTATAGCCTTCAGCCATGAATTTGCTTCAAATTCCCTAACTTTTTGCCTTTTGCCTCGAATTTCTTCAAATTAAACACTATAGCCTTAAGTCATAATTTTTTTACTTAAGTCCCTAACTCTAGCCTTCAATCATTATATTCCTTCAAATTCTCTTTCTTTAGCCTTTTCCCATGATTTTTTAAAAATTCACTTATAATAGACTTCAACCATAGTTTTAGTAAAATTCCATTACCATAGACTATAGCCATGAGTTTTGCTAAAATTCCTTTACTATAGCCTTCAGTTTTGATTTTTTTTAAAATTCCTGTAATATAACCTTCTGCTATGATTTTTTCTTAAAATTCTGTAACTCAAGCATCAGCCAAGTTTTCTTCTTTTAAAATGTTCTACTCTAGCCTGCAACAATGAATTTGGTTAAAGTTCCTTCCAATACCCTTTAGTCATTATTTTTCTTAAAATACCCCCTACTGAGGCCTCAGACGATGAACTTCATCAAATTCCCTTACTACTGACCTTTAGTCATTTTTTTTGTCAAAATTCCTTTACTATAGCCTTCAACCAAGATTTCTCTTCAAATTCCATACGACAGGCTTTTCCCATGATTTTTATTTTAAATGCTTTATTATTTCCTTGAACCACCATTTACTTCAAATTCCCTTACTATAGTCTTCAATTAAGATTTTTTAAATAATTTCCTAACTGTTGCCTCCAAATCTTATTGTTTAAAAATTCTCTCACTACAATATGCAGCCATTATTTTCTTTAAATTCCATTACAATTGCCTTTATGCATGAGTTTCCCAAAATTTTCCTTGGAATTACTTTCGTTAAATTCATAAACTACAACCTTGAACCATGATTTTTCCTAAAATTCCTTTACAATAACTTTTAGCCATTAATTTTCTTAAAATTCCCTAACTCTAGCCTCGTGCTACTAATTTCTTCTAATTCTCTTACTATAGCCTTTAGTCATAATTTTTGACAAAAGTCCCTTACTATAGCTTTCAATCATTATATTCCTTCAAATTCTCTTACTCAGGCATTAGCCAAGTTTTCTTATTTAAAATGTTTTACCCTAGCCTTAAAGAATGATTTTGATTAAAATTCCCTGCCAATACCCTTTTGTCATTATTTTTCTTCAAATACCTCTACTATGCCCTCGTAGGATGAACTTCATCAAAATTTTCTTTCTATAGCCTTAAGCCATTTTTTTTCAAAATTCCTTTACTATAGCCTTCGACATTTATTTCTCTTCAAATTCCATACGACAGCCTTTTGCCATTATTTTTTTGTTTCAAATGCTTTATTATAGCCTTTAACCACCATTTTCTTCAAATTCTATTACTATTCCATTCACCCATGATTTTTACTTCAAATTCCCTTACTACAGTCTTCAATTACAATTTTTAATATAATTTCCTAACTATTGCCTCCAACTCTAATTTCTTTTAAATTCTCTCACTACATTATGCAGCCATTATTTTCTTTAAATTTCATTACAGTAGCCTTTAACCATGAGTTTTCCAAAACTACCTTGGAATTACTTTAGTTAAATTCTTTAACTACTACCTTAAACCATGATTTTTTCAAAAATTCCTCTACTATAGCCTTCAGCCATGAATTTGCTTCAAATTCCCTAACTTTTGCCTTTTGCCTCGAATTTCTTCAAATTCGCTTACTATAGCCTTAAGTCATAATTTTTTACAAAAGTCCCTAACTCTAGCCTTCAATCATTATATTCCTTCAAATTCTCTTTCTTAAGCCTTTTCCCATGATTTTTGAAAAATTCACTTATAATAGCCTTCAACCATAGTTTTCGTAAAATTCCATTACCATAGACTATAGCCATGAGTTTTGCTAAAATTCCTTTACTATAGCCTTCAGTTTTGATTTTTTTTTTTAAAATTCCTGTAATATAACCTTCTGCTATGATTTTTCTTAAAATTCTGTAACTCAAGCATCAGCCAAGTTTTCTTCTTTTAAAATGTTCTACTCTAGCCTGCAACAATGAATTTGGTTAAAGTTCCTTCCAATACCCTTTAGTCATTATTTTTCTTAAAATACCCTACTGAGGGCCTCAGACGATGAACTTCATCAAATTCCCTTACTACTGACCTTTAGTCATTTTTTGTCAAAATTCCTTTACTATAGCCTTCAACCGAGATTTCTCTTCAAATTCCATAACGACAAGCTTTTCCCATGATTTTTATTTTTACTGCTTTATTATTTCCTTGAACCACCATTTACTTCAAATTCCCTTACTATAGTCTTCAATTAAGATTTTTTAATTAATTTCCTAACGGTTGCCTCCAAATCTTATAGTTTTAAAATTCTCTCACTACAATATGCAGCCATTATTTTCTTTAAATTCCATTACAATTGCCTTTATGCATGAGTTTCCCAAAATTTTCCTTGGAATTACTTTCGTTAAATTCATAAACTACAACCTTGAACCATGATTTTTCCTAAAATTCCTTTACAATAACTTTTAGCCATGAATTTTCTTAAAATTCCCTAACTCTAGCCTTGTGCTACGAATTTCTTCTAATTCTCTTACTATAGCCTTTAGTCATAATTTTTGACAAAAGTCCCTTACTATATCTTTCAATCATTATATTCCTTCAAATTCTCTTACTCAGGCATTAGCCAAGTTTTCTTATTTAAAATGTTTTACCCTAGCCTTAAAGAATGATTTTGATTAAAATTCCCTGCCAATACCCTTTTGTCATTATTTTTCTTCAAATACCTCTACTATGCCCTCGTACGATGAACTTCATCAAAATTTTCTTTCTATAGCCTTAAGCCATTTTTTTTCAAAATTCCTTTACTATAGCCAGCCGACATTTATTTCTCTTCAAATTCCATACGACAGCCTTTTGCCATTATTTTTGTTTCAAATGCTTTATTATAGCCTTTAAGCACCATTTTCTTCAAATTCTATTACTATTCCATTCACCCATGATTTTACTTCAAATTCCCTTACTATAGTCTTCAATTACAATTTTTAATATAATTTCCTAACTATTGCCTCCAACTCTAATTTCTTTTAAATTCTCTCACTACATTATGCAGCCATTATTTTCTTTAAATTTCATTACAGTAGCCTTTAACCATGAGTTTTCCAAAAACTACCTTGGAATTACTTTCGTTAAATTCTTTAACTACTACCTTAAACCATGATTTTTTCAAAAATTCCTTTACTATAGCCTTCAGCCATGAATTTGCTTCAAATTCCCTAACTTTTGCCTTTTGCCTCGAATTTCTTCAAATTCGCTTACTATAGCCATAAGTCATAATTTTTTACTTAAGTCCCTAACTCTAGCCTTCAATCATTATATTCCTTCAAATTCTCTTTCTTTAGCCTTTTCCCATGATTTTTAAAAAATTCACTTATAATAGCCTTCAACCATAGTTTTCGTAAAATTCCATTACCATAGACTATAGCCATGAGTTTTGCTAAAATTCCTTTACTATAGCCTTCAGTTTTGATTTTTTTTTAAAATTCCTGTAATATAACCTTCTGCTATGATTTTTCTTAAAATTCTGTAACTCAAGCATCAGCCAAGTTTTCTTCTTTTAAAATGTTCTACTCTAGCCTGCAACAATGAATTTGGTTAAAGTTCCCTTCCAATACCCTTTAGTCATTATTTTTCTTAAAATACCCCTACTGAGGCCTCGTACGATGAACTTCATCAAATTCCCTTACTACGGCCTTTAGTCATTTTTTTGTCAAAATTCCTTTACTATAGCCTTCAACCAAGATTTCTCTTCAAATTCCATACGACAGGCTTTTCCCATGATTTTTATTTTAAATGCTTTATTATTTCCTTGAACCACCATTTACTTCAAATTCCCTTACTATAGTCTTCAATTAAGATTTTTTAAATAATTTCCTAACTGTTGCCTCCAAATCTTATTGTTTAAAAATTCTCTCACTACAATATGCAGCCATTATTTTCTTTAAATTCCATTACAATTGCCTTTATGCATGAGTTTCCCAAAATTTTCCTTGGAATTACTTTCGTTAAATTCATAAACTACAACCTTGAACCATGATTTTTCCTAAAATTCCTTTACAATAACTTTTAGCCATTAATTTTCTTAAAATTCCCTAACTCTAGCCTTGTGCTACGAATTTCTTCTATATCTCTTACTACAGCCTTTAGTCATAATTTTTGACAAAAGTCCCTTACTATAGCTTTCGATCATTATATTCCTTCCAATTCTCTTACTCAGGCATTAGCCAAGTTTTCTTATTTAAAATGTTTTACCCTAGCCTTAAAGAATGATTTTGATTAAAATTCCCTGCCAATACCCTTTTGTCATTATTTTTCTTCAAATACCCCTACTATGCCCTTGTACGATGAACTTCATCAAAATTTTCTTTCTATAGCCTTAAGCCATTTTTTTCAAAATTCCTTTACTATAGCCGTCGACATTTATTTCTCTTCAAATTCCATACGACAGCCTTTTGCCATTATTTTTGTTTCAAATGCTTTATTATAGCCTTTAACCACCATTTTCTTCAAATTCTATTACTATTCCATTCACCCATGATTTTACTTCAAATTCCCTTACTACAGTCTTCAATTACAATTTTTAAGATAATTTCCTAACTATTGCCTCCAACTCTAATTTCTTTTAAATTCTCTCACTACATTATGCAGCCATTATTTTCTTTAAATTTCATTACAGTAGCCTTTAACCATGAGTTTTCCAAAAATTACCTTGGAATTACTTTCGTTAAATTCTTTAACTACTACCTTAAACCATGATTTTTTCAAAAATTCCTTTACTACAGCCTTCAGCCATGAATTTGCTTCAAATTCCCTAACTTTAGCCTTCTGCCTCGAATTTCTTCAAATTCTCTTACTATAGCCTTAAGTCATAATTTTTTACAAAAGTCCCTTACTTTAGCCTTCAATCATTATATTCCTTCAAATGCTCAGATTCTAGCGTTTTCCCATGATTTTTAAAAAGTTCACCTATAATAGCCTTCAACCATAGTTTTCGTAAAATTCCATTACCATAGACTATAGCCATGAGTTTTGCTTAAATTCCTTTACTATAGCCTTCAGTTTTGATTTTTTAAAAAAATTCCTGTAATATAACCTTCTGCTATGATTTTTCTTAAAATTCTGTAACTCAAGCATCAGCCAAGTTTTCTTCTTTTAAAATGTTCTACTCTAGCCTGCAACAATGAATTTGGTTAAAGTTCCCTGCCAATACCCTTTAGTCATTATTTTCCTTAAAATACCCCTACTGAGGCCTCGTACGATGAACTTCATCAAATTCCTTTACTACTACTGCCTTTAGTCATTTTTTTGTCAAAATTCCTTTACTATGGCCTTCAACCGAGATTTCTCTTCAAATTCCATAAGACAGGCTTTTCCCATGATTTTTATTTTAAATGCTTTATTATTTCCTTGAACCACCATTTACTTCAAATTCCCTTACTATAGTCTTCAATTAAGATTTTTTAAATAATTTCCTAACTGTTGCCTCCAAATCTTATTGTTTTAAAATTCTCTCACTACAATATGCAGCCATTATTTTCTTTAAATTCCATTACAATTGCCTTTATGCATGAGTTTCCCAAAATTTTCCTTGGAATTACTTTCGTTAAATTCATAAACTACAACCTTGAACCATGATTTTTCCTAAAATTCCTTTGCAATAACTTTTAGCCATATATTTTCTTAAAATTCCCTAACTCTAGCCTCGTGCTACGAATTTCTTCTAATTCTCTTACTATAGCCTTTAGTCATAATTTTTGACAAAAGTCCCTTACTATAGCTTTCAATCATTATATTCCTTCAAATTCTCTTACTCAGGCATTAGCCAAGTTTTCTTATTTAAAATGTTTTACCCTAGCCTTAAAGAATGATTTTGATTAAAATTTCCTGCCAATACCCTTTTGTCATTATTTTTCTTCAAATACCCCTACTATGCCCTCGTACGATGAACTTCATCAAAATTTTCTTTCTATAGCCTTAAGCCATTTTTTTCAAAATTTCTTTACTATAGCCTTCGACATTTATTTCTCTTCAAATTCCATACGACTGCCTTCTGCCATTATTTTTGTTTCAAATGCTTTATTATAGCCTTTAACCACCATTTTCTTCAAATTCTATTACTATTCCATTCACCCATGATTTTACTTCAAATTCCCTTACTACAGTCTTCAATTACAATTTTTAATATAATTTCTTAACTATTGCCTCCAACTCTAATTTCTTTTAAATTCTCTCACTACATTATGCAGCCATTATTTTCTTTAAATTTCATTACAGTAGCCTTTAACCATGAGTTTTCCAAAAATTACCTTGGAATTACTTTCGTTAAATTCTTTAACTACTACCTTAAACCATGATTTTTTCAAAAATTCCTTTATTATAGCCTTCAGCCATGAATTTGCTTCAAATTCCCTAACTTTTGCCTTTTGCCTCGAATTTCTTCAAATTCGCTTACTATAGCCTTAAGTCATAATTTTTTACTAAAGTCCCTAACTCTAGCCTTCAATCATTATATTCCTTCAAATTCTTTCTTTAGCCTTTTCCCATGATTTTTGAAAAATTCACTTATAATAGCCTTCAACCATAGTTTTCGTAAAATTCCATTACCATAGACTATAGCCATGAGTTTTGCTAAAATTCCTTTACTATAGCCTTCAGTTTTGTTTTTTTTTTAAAATTCCGGTAATATAACCTTCTGCTATGATTTTCTTAAAATTCTGTAACTCAAGCATCAGCCAAGTTTTCTTCTTTTAAAATGTTCTACTCTAGCCTGCAACAATGAATTTGGTTAAAGTTCCCTTCCAATACCCTTTAGTCATTATTTTTCTTAAAATACCCCTACTGAGGCCTCGTACGATGAACTTCATCAAATTCCCTTACTACGGCCTTTAGTCATTTTTTTGTCAAAATTCCTTTACTATAGCCTTCAACCGAGATTTCTCTTCAAATTCCATACGACAAGCTTTTCCCATGATTTTTATTTTAAATGCTTTATTATTTCCTTGAACCACCATTTACTTCAAATTCCCTTACTATAGTCTTCAATTAAGATTTTTTAAATAATTTCCTAATTGTTGCCTCCAAATCTTATTGTTTTAAAATTCTCTCACTACAATATGCAGCCATTATTTTCTTTAAATTCCATTACAATTGCCTTTATGCATGAGTTTCCCAAAATTTTCCTTGGAATTACTTTCGTTAAATTCATAAACTACAACCTTGAACCATGATTTTTCCTAAAATTCCTTTACAATAACTTTTAGCCATTAATTTTCTTAAAATTCCCTAACTCTAGCCTCGTGCTACGAATTTCTTCTAATTCTCTTACTATAGCCTTTAGTCATAATTTTTGACAAAAGTCCCTTACTATAGCTTTCAATCATTATATTCCTTCAAATTCTCTTACTCAGGCATTAGCCAAGTTTTCAATTCTCTCACTCAGGCATTAGCCAAGTTTTCTTATTTAAAATGTTTTACCCTAGCCTTAAAGAATGATTTTGATTAAAATTCCCTGCCAATACCCTTTTGTCATTATTTTTCTTCAAATACCCCTACTATGCCCTTGTACGATGAACTTCATCAAAATTTTCTTTCTATAGCCTTAAGCCATTTTTTTCAAAATTCCTTTACTATAGCCTTCGACATTTATTTCTCTTCAAATTCCGTACGACAGCCTTTTGCCATTATTTTTGTTTCAAATGCTTTATTATAGCCTTTACCCACCATTTTCTTCAAATTCTATTACTATTCCATTCACCCATGATTTTACTTCAAATTCCCTTACTACAGTCTTCAATTACAATTTTTAGTATAATTTCCTAACTATTGCCTCCAACTCTAATTTCTTTTAAATTCTCTCACTACATTATGCAGCCATTATTTTCTTTAAATTCCATTACAATAGCCTTTAACCATGAGTTTTCCAAAAATTACCTTGGAATTACTTTCATTAAATTCTTTTACTACAGCCTTAAACCATGATTTTTTTGAAAATTCCTTTACTATAGCCTTCAGCCATGAATTTGCTTCAAATTCCCTAAATTTTGCCTTCTGCCTCGAATTTCTTCAAATTCGCTTACTATAGCCTTAAGTCATAATTTTTTACTAAAGTCCCTAACTCTAGCCTTCATTCATTATATTCCTTCAAATTCTCCTTCTTTAGCCTTTTCCCATCATTTTTTAAAAATTCACTTATAATAGCCTTCAACCATAGTTTTCGTAAAATTCCTTTACCATAGACTATAGCCATTAGTTTTGCTGAAATTCCTTTACTATAGCCTTCAGTTTTGATTTTTTTTTAAAAAATTCCCGTAATATAGCCTTCAGCTATGATTTTTCCTTAAATTCTCTTACTCAAGCATCAGCCAAGTTTTCTTCTTTTAAAATGTTCTACTCTAGCCTTAAACAATGAATTTGGTTAAAGTTCCCTGCCAATACCCTTTGGTCATTATTTTTCTTAAAATATCCCTACTGAGGCCTCGTACGGTGAACTTCATCAAATTCCCTTGCTACGGCCTTTAGTCATTTTTTTGTCAAAATTCCTTTACTATAGCCTTCAACCGTGATTTCTCTTCAAATTCCATACAACAGGCTTTTGCCATGATTTTTGTTTCAAATACTTTATTATTTCCTTTAACCACCATTTACTTCAAATTCCCTTAGAATAGACTTCCATTAAGAATTTTTAAATAATTTCCTAACTGTTGCCTCCAAATCTTATTGTTTAAAAATTCTCTCACTACAATATGCAGCCATTATTTTCTTTAAATTCCATTACAATTGCCTTTATGCATGAGTTTCCCAAAATTTTCCTTGGAATTACTTTCGTTAAATTCATAAACTACAACCTTGAACCATGATTTTTCCTAAAATTCCTTTACAATAACTTTTAGCCATTAATTTTCTTAAAATTCCCTAACTCTAGCCTCGTGCTACTAATTTCTTCTAATTCTCTTACTATAGCCTTTAGTCATAATTTTTGACAAAAGTCCCTTACTATAGCTTTCAATCATTATATTCCTTCAAATTCTCTTACTCAGGCATTAGCCAAGTTTTCTTATTTAAAATGTTTTACCCTAGCCTTAAAGAATGATTTTGATTAAAATTCCCTGCCAATACCCTTTTGTCATTATTTTTTTTCTTCAAATACCTCTACTATGCCCCTCAGACGATGAACTTCATCAAAATTTTCTTTCTATAGCCTTAAGTTTTTTTTTTTTCAAAATTCCTTTACTATAGCCTTCGACATTTATTTCTCTTCAAATTCCATACGACAGCCTTTTGCCATTATTTTTTGTTTCAAATGCTTTATTATAGCCTTTAACCACCATTTTCTTCAAATTCTATTACTATTCCATTCACCCATGATTTTACTTCAAATTCCCTTACTACAGTCTTCAATTACAATTTTTAATATAATTTCCTAACTATTGCCTCCAACTCTAATTTCTTTTAAATTCTCTCACTACATTATGCACCATTATTTTCTTTAAATTTCATTACAGTAGCCTTTAACCATGAGTTTTCCAAAAACTACCTTGGAATTACTTTCGTTAAATTCTTTAACTACTACCTTAAACCATGATTTTTTCAAAAATTCCTCTACTATAGCCTTCAGCCATGAATTTGCTTCAAATTCCCTAACTTTTGCCTTTTGCCTCGAATTTCTTCAAATTCGCTTACTATAGCCTTAAGTCATAATTTTTTACAAAAGTCCCTAACTCTAGCCTTCAATCATTATATTCCTTCAAATTCTCTTTCTTTAGCCTTTTCCCATGATTTTTAAAAAATTCACTTATAATAGCCTTCAACCATAGTTTTCATAAAATTCCATTACCATAGACTATAGCCATGAGTTTTGCTAAAATTCCTTTACTATAGCCTTCAGTTTAGAATTTTTTTTAAAATTCCTGTAATATAACCTTCTGCTATGATTTTTCTTAAAATTCTGTAACTCAAGCATCAGCCAAGTTTTCTTCTTTTAAAATGTTCTACTCTAGCCTGCAACAATGAATTTGGTTAAAGTTCCCTTCCAATACCCTTTAGTCATTATTTTTCTTAAAATACCCCTACTGAGGCCTCGTACGATGAACTTCATCAAATTCCCTTACTACGACCTTTAGTCATTTTTTTTTTTGTCAAAATTCCTTTACTATAGCCTTCAACCGAGATTTCTCTTCAAATTCCATACGACAAGCTTTTCCCATGATTTTTTTTATTTTAAATGCTTTATTATTTCCTTGAACCACCATTTACTTCAAATTCCCTTACTATAGTCTTCAATTAAGATTTTTTAAATAATTTCCTAATTGTTGCCTCCAAATCTTATTGTTTTAAAATTCTCTCACTACAATATGCAGCCATTATTTTCTTTAAATTCCATTACAATTGCCTTTATGCATGAGTTTCCCAAAATTTTCCTTGGAATTACTTTCGTTAAATTCATAAACTACAACCTTGAACCATGATTTTTCCTAAAATTCCTTTACAATAACTTTTAGCCATTAATTTTCTTAAAATTCCCTAACTCTAGCCTCGTGCTACGAATTTCTTCTAATTCTCTTACTATAGCCTTTAGTCATAATTTTTGACAAAAGTCCCTTACTATAGCTTTCAATCATTATATTCCTTCAAATTCTCTTACTCAGGCATTAGCCAAGTTTTCAATTCTCTTACTCAGGCATTAGCCAAGTTTTCTTATTTAAAATGTTTTACCCTAGCCTTAAAGAATGATTTTGATTAAAATTCCCTGCCAATACCCTTTTGTCATTATTTTTCTTCAAATACCCCTACTATGCCCTCGTACGATGAACTTCATCAAAATTTTCTTTCTATAGCCTTAAGCCATTTTTTTTTCAAAATTCCTTTACTATAGCCTTCGACATTTATTTCTCTTCAAATTCCGTACGACAGCCTTTTGCCATTATTTTTGTTTCAAATGCTTTATTATAGCCTTTACCCACCATTTTCTTCAAATTCTATTACTATTCCATTCACCCATGATTTTACTTCAAATTCCCTTACTACAGTCTTCAATTACAATTTTTAGTATAATTTCCTAACTATTGCCTCCAACTCTAATTTCTTTTAAATTCTCTCACTACATTATGCAGCCATTATTTTTTTTTAAATTCCATTACAATAGCCTTTAACCATGAGTTTTTCCAAAATTACCTTGGAATTACTTTCATTAAATTCTTTTACTACAGCCTTAAACCATGATTTTTTTGAAAATTCCTTTACTATAGCCTTCAGCCATGAATTTGCTTCAAATTCCCTAAATTTATCCTTCTGCCTCAATTTCTTCAAATTTGCTTACTATAGCCTTAAGTCATATTTTTTTTACTAAAGTCCCTAACTCTAGCCTTCATTCATTATATTCCTTCAAATTCTCCTTCTTTAGCCTTTTCCCATCATTTTTTAAAAATTCACTTATAATAGCCTTCAACCATAGTTTTCGTAAAATTCCTTTACCATAGACTATAGCCATTAGTTTTGCTGAAATTCCTTTACTATAGCCTTCAGTTTTGATTTTTTTTTAAAAAATTCCCGTAATATAGCCTTCAGCTATGATTTTTCCTTAAATTCTCTTACTCAAGCATCAGCCAAGTTTTCTTCTTTTAAAATGTTCTACTCTAGCCTTAAACAATGAATTTGGTTAAAGTTCCCTGCCAATACCCTTTGGTCATTATTTTTCTTAAAATATCCCTACTGAGGCCTCGTACGGTGAACTTCATCAAATTCCCTTGCTACGGCCTTTAGTCATTTTTTTGTCAAAATTCCTTTACTATAGCCTTCAACCGTGATTTCTCTTCAAATTCCATACAACAGGCTTTTGCCATGATTTTTGTTTCAAATACTTTATTATTTCCTTTAACCACCATTTACTTCAAATTCCCTTAGAATAGACTTCCATTAAGAATTTTTAAATAATTTCCTAACTGTTGCCTCCAAATCTTATTTTTTTAAAATTCTCTCACTACAATATGCAGCCATTATTTTCCTTAAATTCCTTTACAATTGCCTTTAAGCATGAGTTTCCCAAAATTTTCCTTGGAATTACTTTCGTTAAATTCATTAACTACAACCTTGAACCATGATTTTTCCTAAAATTCCTTTACAATAACTTTCAGCCATGAATTTTCTTAAAATTCCCTAAATCTAGCCTTGTGCCACGAATTTTTTCAAATTCTCTTACTATAGCCTTTGGTCATAATTTTTTACAAAAGTCCCTTTCTTTTGCCTTCAATCATTATATTCCTTCAAATGCTCATATTCTAGCGTTTTCCCATGATTTTTTAAAATTCATTTATTATAGCCTTCAACCTTAGTTTTCGTAAAATTCCATTACTATAGACTATAGCCATGAGTTTTTCTAAAATTCCTTTACAATAGCCTTCAGTTTAAATTTTTTTCTTAAAATTCCTGTACTATAGCCTTCAGCAAAGACTTTTCTTAAAATTCTCTTACTCAAGCATGAACCAAGTTTTCTTATTTAAAATGTTCTACTCTAGCCTTAAACAATGAATTTGGTTAAAGTTCCCTGCCAATACCCTTTGGTCATTATTTTTCTTAAAATATCCCTACTGAGGCCTCGTACGATGAACTTCATCAAAATTTTCTTTCTATAGCCTTAAGTCATTTTTTTCTCAAAATTCCTTTACTATAGCCTTCAACCGTGAGTTCTCTTCAAATTCCATACGACAGCCTTTTGCCATGATTTTTGTTTGAAATGCTTTATTATAGCCTTTAACCACCATTTTCTTCAAATTCTATTACCATTTCGTCCAACCATGATTTAACTTCAAATTCCATTACTATAGTCTTCAATTATGATATTTTATAAAATTTCCGAACTATTGCCTCCAACTCTGATTTTTTTAAAATTCTCTCGCTACAATTTGCAGCCATTATTTTCTTTAAATTCCATTACAGTAGCCTATAACTAGGAGTTTTCCAAAATTAACCTTGGAATTACTTTCATTAAATTCTTTAACTACAGCCTTGAACCATGATTTTTTTGAAAATTCCTTTACTATAGCCTTCAGCCATGAATTTGCTTCAAATTCCCTAACTTTTGCCTTCTGCCTCGATTTTCTTCAAATTCGTTTACTATAGCCTTAAGTCATAATTTTTTACTAAAGTTCCTAACTCTAGCCTTCAATCATTATATTCCTTCAAATTCTCTTTCTTTTGCCTTTTCCCATGATTTTTTAAAAATTCACTGATAATAGCCTTCAACCATAGTTTTCGTAAAATTCCATTACCATAGACTATAGCCATTAGTTTTGCTGAAATTCCTTTACTATAGCCTTCTGTTTTGATTTTTTTTTTAAAATTCCCGTAATATAGCCTTCAGCTATGATTTTTCTTAAAATTCTCTTACTGAAGCATCAGCCAAGTTTTCTTATTTGAAATGTTTTACCCTAGCCTTAAAGAATGATTTTGATTAAAATTCCCTGCCAATACCCTTTTGTCATTATTTTTCTTCAAATACCCCTACTATGCCCTCGTACGATGAACTTCATCAAAATTTTCTTTCTATAGCCTTAAGCCATTTTTTTTTCAAAATTCCTTTACTATAGCCTTCAACCATTATTTCTCTTCAAATTCCATACAATAGCCTTTTGCCATTATTTTTGTTTCAAATGCTTTATTATAGCCTTTAACCACCATTTTCTCCAAATTCTATTACTATTCCATTCACCCATGATTTTACTTCAAATTCCCTTACTACAGTCTTCAATTACAATTTTTAATATAATTTCCTAACTATAGCCTCCAACTCAAATTTCTTTTTTATTCTCTCACTACATTATGCAGCCATTATTTTCTTTAAATTCTATTACAGTAGCCTTTAACCATGAGTTTTCCAAAAATTCCCTTGGAATTACTTTCGTTAAATTCTTTAACTACTGCCTTAAACCAAGATTTTTTCAAAAATTCCTTTACTATAGCCTTCAGCCATGAATTTGCTTCAAATTCCTTAACTTTAGCCTTCTGCCTCGAATTTCTTCAAATTCTCTTACTATAGCCTCAAGTCATAATTTTTTACAAAAGTCCCTTTCTTTAGCCTTCAATCATTATATTCCTTCAAATGCTCATATTCTAGCGTGTTCCCATGATTTTTTAAAAATTCATTTATAATAGCCTTCAACCTTAGTTTTCGTAAAATTCCATTACTATAGACTATAGCCATGAGTTTTTCTAAAATTCCTTGACAATAGCCTTCAGTTTCAATTTTTTTCTTAAAATTCCTGTTCTATTGCCTTCAGCTATGACTTTTCATAAAATTCTCTTACTCAAGCATGAACCAAGTTTTCTTATTTAAAATGTTCTACTCTAGCCTTAAACAATGAATTAGGTTAAAATTCCCTGCCAATACCCTTTAGTCAATATTTTTCTTGAAATACCCCTTCTAAGGCCTTTAGTCATTTTTTTTTCAAAATTCCTTTACTATAGCCTCCAACCGTGATTTCACTTCAAATTCCATACGACTGGCTTTTGCCATGATTTTTGTTTCAAATGCTTTATTATTGCCTTGAACCGCCATTTACTTCAAATTCCCTTACTATAGTCTTCAATTAAGATTTTTTAAATAATTTCCTAACTGTTGTCTCCAACTCTTATTTTTTTAAAATTCTCTCATTATAATACGCAGCCTTAATTTTCTTTAAATTCCATTACAATAGCCTTGAACCATGAGTTTCCCAAAATTTAACTAGGAATTACTTTCGTTAAATTCATTAACTACTGCCTAAAACCATGATTTTTCCTAAAATTCCTTTACAATAGCTTTCAGCCATGAATTTTCTTCAAATTCCCTAACTCTAGCCTTGTGCAACGAATTTCTTCAAATTCTCTTACTATAGCCTTTAGTCATAATTTTTGACAAAAGTCCCTTACTATAGCTTTCAATCATTATATTCCTTCAAATTCTCTTACTCTAGCCTTTTTCCAAGATTTTTTTAAAATTCACTTACTATAGCCTTCAACCATAGTTTTCTTAAAATTCCTTTCCCATAGCCTATAGCCATGAGTTTTGCTAAAATTTCTTTACTATAACCTTCAGTTTTAATTTTTTTCTTAAAATTCTCTTTCTATTGCCTTGACCTGTGATTTTTCTTAAAATTCTCTTACTCAAGCATCAGCCAAGTTTTCCTATTTAAAATGTTTTACTCTAGCCCTTAAGAATGATTTTGACTAAAATTCCCTGCCAATACCCTTTTGTCATTATTTTTCTTCAAATACCCCTACTATGCCCTCGTACAATGAACTTCATCAAACTTTTCTTTCTATAGCCTTAAGTCATTTTTTTCTCAAAATTCCTTTACTATAGCCTTCAACCGTGATTTCTCTTCAAATTCCATACGACAGCCTTTTGCCATGATTTTAGTTTGCAATGCTTTATTGTAGCCTTTATCCACCATTTTCTTCAAATTTCATTACTAATTCCATCTAGCCATGATTTTACTTCAAATTCCCTTACTACAGTCATCAATTACGATTTTTTATATAATTTCCTAACTTTTACCTCCAACTCTGATTTTTTTTAAATTCTCTCACTACATTATGTAGCCAATATTTTTATTAACTGCCATTACAATAGCCTTTAACCATGATTTTTCAAAAAATTACAATGGAATTTCTTTCATTAAATTCTTTAACTTCTGCCTTAAACCATAATTTTTTTAAAAATTCCTTTACTATAGCCTTCTGCCATGAATTTTCTTCAAATTCTCTAACTTTAGCCTTCAGCCACGAATTTCTTCAAATTCTCTTACTATAGCCTTAAGTTATTTTTTTTACAAAAGTCCCTCACTATAGCCTTCAATCATTATACTCCTTCAAATTCTCTAACTCTAGCCTTTTCCCATGATTTTTTAAAAATTCACTTATTATAGCCTTCAACCATAGTTTTCATAAAATTCCTTTACCATCGACCATAGCCATGAGTTTTGCTAAAATTCCTTTACTTATAGCCTTCAGTTTCGATTTTTTTCTTAAAAATCCTGTACTATGGCCTTTCTGCTATGATTTTTCTTAAAATTCTCTTACTCAAGCATCAGCCAAGTTTTCTTATTTAAAATGTTCTACTCTAGCCTTAAACATTGAATTTGGTTAAAATTCCTTGCCAATACCCTTTAGTAATTATTTTTCTTAAAATACCCCTACTGAGGCCTCGTACGATGAACTTCATCAAATTCCCTTACTACGGCCTTTTGTCATTTTTTTTTCAAAATTCCTTTACTATAGCCTTCAACCATGATTTCTCTTCAAATTTCATACGAGTCTTTTGCCATGATTTTTGTTTCGAATGCTTTATTATTGCCTTGAACCACCATTTTCTTCAAATTCTATAACTATTCCATCCTACTATGATTTTACTTCAAATTCCCTTACTATAGTCTTCAATTAAGATTTTTTAAATAATTTCCTAACTGTTGCCTCCAACTCTTATTTTTTTTAAATTCTCTCACTATAATATGCAGCCATTATTTTCTTTAAATTCCATTACAATAGCCTTTAATCATGAATTTCACAAAATTTTCCTTGGAATTACTTTCGTTAAATTCATTAACTACAGCCTTAAACAATGATTTTTCCTAAAATTCCTTTACAATATCTTTCAGCCATTAATTTTCTTCAAATTCCCTAACTCTAGCCTTGTCCCACGAATTTCTTGAAATTCTCTTACTATAGCCTTTAGTCATAATTTTTGACCAAAATCCATTATTATAGCTTTCAATCATTATATTCCTTCAAATTCTCCTACTCTAGCCTTTTGCCATGATTTTTTTAAAATTCACTTACTTTAGCCATCAACCATAGTTTTCTTTAAATTCGTTTACCATAGCCTATAGCCATGAGTTTTGCAAAAATTTCTTTACTATAACCTACAGTTTTGATTTTTTTCTTAAAATTTCCTTGCTATTGCCTTGACCTGTGATTTTTCTTAAAATTCTCTTACTCAAGCATCAGCCAAGTTTTCCTATTTAAAATGGTTTACTCTAGCCTTAAAGAATGATTTTTATTAAAATTCCCTGCCAATACCCTTTTGTCATTAGTTTTCTTCAAATACCCCTACTATGCCCACGTACGATGAACTTCATCAATATTTTCTTTCTATAGCCTTAAGTCATTTTTTTCTCAAAATTCCTTTACTATAGACTTCAACCTTGATTTCTTTTCAAATTCCATACGACAGCCTTTTGCCATGATTTTTGTTTCAAATGCTTTATTATAGCCTTTAACAACTATTTTCTTCAAATTCTTTTACTATTCCATCCAGCCATGATTTTACTTCAAATTCCCTTACTATAGTCTTAAATTATGATGTTTTATATAATTTCCTAACTATTGCCTCCAACTCTGATTTTTTTAAAATTGTCTTAATACAATATGCAGCCATTATTTTCTTTAAATTCCATTAGAATAGCCTTTAACCATGACTTTTCCAAAAATTATCCTGGAAATATTTTCGTTAAATTCTTTAATTACAGCCTTAAACAATGATTCCTTTCTAAAATTACAGCCTTCAGCCATGAATTTTCTTCAAATTCCCTCACTTTAGCCTTCTGCCATAAATTTTTTCAAATTCTCTTACTAAAGCCTTATGTTATAATTTTTTTCAATAGACCCTTACTATAGCGTTCATTCGTCATATTCCTTCAAATTCTCTTACTCTAGCCTTTCCCCATTATTTTTTAAAAATTCACATATTATAGCCTTCAACCATAGTTTTCTTCAAATTCGTTTACCATAGACTATAGCCATGAGTTTTACAAAAATTCCTTTATGATAACCTTCAGTTTTGATTTTTTTCTTAAAATTCCCTTACTATTGCCTTGAGCTGTGAATTTTATTAAAATTCTATTACTCAAGCATCAGCCAAGTTTTCTTATTTAAAATGTTTTACTCTAGCCTTAAAGAATGAATTTGATTTAAATTCCCTGCCAATACCCTTTAGTCATATTTTTCTTCAAACACCCGTACTATTCCCTCATACAATGAACTTCATCAAAATTTTCTTACTATAGCCTTAAGTCATTTTTTTCTCTAAATTCCATTAATATGGCCTTCCCCCTTGATTTCTCTTCAAATTCCATACGATAGCCTTTTGCCATGATTTTTTTTTCAAATGCTTTATTATAGGCTTTAACCACCATTTTCTTCAAATTCTATTACTATTCCATCGTACTATGATTTACTTCAAATTCCCTTAATATAGTCTTCAATTATGATTTTTTATATAATTTCCTCACTTTTGCCTCTAACTCGTATTTTTTTAAAATTCCCTCACTACAATATGCTGCCATTATTTTCTTTAAATTCCATTACAATAGCCTTTAACCATGAGTTTTCCAAAAATTACCTTGGAATTACTTTAGTTAAATTCTTTAACTAAAGCCTTAAACCATGTTTTTTTCGAAAATTCCTTTACTATAGCCTTCAGCCATCAATTTTCTTCAAATTCCCTAACTTTAGCCTTCTGCACGGATTTCTTAAAATTCTCTTACTATAGCCTTAAGTCATAATTTTTTACAAAAGTCCCATACTATAGCCTTCAATTATTATACTCCTTGAAATTCTCTTACTCTAGCCTTTTCCCAAGATTTTTTAAAAATTCACTTATTATAGCCTTCAACCGTAGTTTTCGTAAAATTCCTTTACCATAGACTATAGCCATGAGTTTTGCTAAAATTCCTTTACTATTGCCTTCAGTTTCGATTTTTTTCTTAAAATTCTCATACTATTGCCTTGACCTGTGATTTTTCTTAAAATTCTCTTACTCAAGCATCAGCCAAGATTTCTTATTTAAAATGTTTTACTCTAGCCTTAAAGAATGATTTGGATTAAAATTCCCTGCCAATACCCCTTTGCCATTATTTTTCTTCAAATACCCCTTCTATGCCCTCGTACGATGAAGTTTATCAAAATTTTCTTTCAATAGCCTTAAGTAATTTTTTTCTCAAAATTCCTTTACTATAGCCTTCAATTTTGATTTCTATTCAAATTCCATACAACGGCCTTTTGCCATGATTTGTGTTTCAAATGCTTTATTATAGCCTTTAACCACTATTTTTATCAAATTCTATTACTATTCCATCCATCCACGATTTTACTTCAAATTCCCTTACCATAGTCTTCAATTATGTTTTTTTATATAATTTCCTAACTATTGCCTCCAACTCTGATTTTTTCAAAATTGTCTTAATATAATATGCGGCCATTATTTTCTTTCAATTCCATTACAATAGCCTTTAACAATGAGTTTTCCAAAAATTACTGTGAAATTATTTTTGTTAAATTCTTTAATTACAGCCTTAAACCATGATTTTTTCAAAAATTCCTTTACTATAGCCTTCAGCTACGAATTTTCTTCAAATGCCCTAACTTTAGCCTTCTGCCACAAATTTTTTCAAATTCTCTTACTATAGCCTTAAGTCATAATTTTTTTCAAAATCCCCGTACTATAGCCTTCAATCTTTATATTCCTTCCAATTCTCTTACTCTAGGCTTTTCCCATTATTTTTTGAAACTACACTTATTATAGCCTTCAACCATAGTTTTCATAAAATTCCTTTACCATAGACTATAGCCATGAGTTTTACTAAAATTCCTTTACTATAGCCTTCAGTTTTGATTTTTTTCTTAAAATTCCCGTACAATAGCCTTCAGCTATGATTTTTCTTAAAATTCTCTTACACAAGATCAGCCAAGTTTTCTTATTTAAAATGTTCTACTCTAGCCTTACACATTGAATTTGGTTAATATTCCTTGCCAATACCCTTTAGTCATTATTTTTCTTCAAATACACCTTATTAGGCCTCGTACGATGAACTTCATTAAATTCTCTTACTACGACCTTTATTGATTTTTTTGTCAAAATTCCTTTAGTATAGCCTTCACCGTGATTTCTCTTCAAATTCCATACAACAGCCTTTTGCCATGATTTTTGTTTCAAATGCTTTATTATTGCCTTAAACCACCATTTTCTTCAAATTCTATTACTATTCCATCCTACTATGATTTTACTTCAAAATCCCTTACTATAGTCTTCAATTAAGATTTTTAAAATAATTTCCTGACTATAGACTCCAACTCTTATTTTTTTAAAATTCTCTCACTACAATATGCAGCCATTATTTTCTTTAAATTCCACTACAATAGCCTTTAACCACGAGTTTCCCAAAAATTTCCTTGGAATTACTTTCGTTAAATTCATTAACTACAGCCTTAAACCATGATTTTTCCTAAAACTACAGCCTTCAGCCATGAATTTTCTTCAAATTCCCTAACTCCATAGTTTTCTTAAAATTCCTTTACTATAGCCGTCAGTTTCATTTTTTTTCTTAAAATTCCCGTACTATAGCCTTCAGCTATGATTTTTTTTTAAATTTTCTTACTCAAGCATCAGCCAAGTTTTGTTATTTAAAATGTTCTACTCTAGCCTTAAACAATGAATTTGGTTAAAATTCCCTGCCAATACCCTTTAGTCATTATTTTTCTTCAAATACCCCCTTCTAAGGCCTCGTACGATGAACTTCATCAAATTCTCTTACTACGGCCTTTAGTCATTTTTTTGTCAAAATTCCTTTACTATAGGCATCAACCGTGATTTCTCTTCAAATTCCACACGACAGCCTTTTGCCATGATTTTTGTATCAAATGCTTTATTATTGCCTTGAACCACCATTTTCTTCAAATTCTATTACTATTCCATCCTACTATGATTTTACTTCACATTGCAAGTCTTCAATTAATATTTTTAAAATAATTTACTAACTATTGCGTCCAACTCTGATTTTTTTAAAATTCCCTCGCTACAATATGCAGCCATTATTTTCTTCAATTTCCATTACAATAGCCTTTAACCATGAGTTTTCCTAAAATTACCTTGGAATTACTTTAATTAATTTCTTTAACTACAGCCACAAACCATGTTTTTTCCTAAAATTTCTATACTATAGCCTTCAGCCATGAATTTTCTTCAAATTCCTTATCTCTAGCCTTGTGCCACGAATTTCTTCAAATTCTCTTACTATAGCCTTTAGTCATAACTTTTTACAAACGTCCCTTACTATATCCTTCAATCATTATATTCCTTCAAATTCTCTTACTCTAGCCTTTTTCCAAGATTTTTTAAAATTTCACTTAATATAGCCTTCAACCATATGTTTGTTAAAATAACTTTACCAAAGCCTATAGCCAAGAGTTTTGTTAAAATTTCTTTACTATAACCTTCAGTTTTGATTTTCTTCTCAAAATTCCCTTACTATTGCCTTCGCCGGTGATTTTTCTTAAAATTCTCTTACTCAAGCATCAGCCAAGTTTTCTTATTTAAAATGTTTTACTCTAGCCTTAAAGAATGATTTTGATTAAAATTCCCTGCCAATACCCTTTTGTCATTATTTTTCTTCAAATACCCCTACTATGCCCTCGTACAATGAACTTCATCAAAATTTTCTTACTATAGCCTTAAGTAATTTTTTTCTCAAAATTCCTTTACAATGGCCTTCAACCTTGATTTCTCCTCAGATTCCATACGACAGCCTTTTGCCATGATTTTTGTTTCAAATGCTTTATTATAACCTTTAACCACTATTTTCTTCAAATTCTATTACTATTGGATCCAGCCATGATTTTACTTCAAATTCCCTAACTATAGTCTTCAATTACGATTTTTTATATAATTTGTTAACTATTGCGTCCAACTCTGATTTTTTTAAAATTCCCTCACTACAATATGCAGCCATTATTTTGTTAAAATTCCATTACAATAGCCTTTAACCATGAGTTTTCCGAAAATTACCTTGGAATTACTTTCGTTAATTTCTTTAATTACAGTCTTAAACCATGATTTTTCCAAAAATTCCACTACTATAGCCTTCAGCCATTAATTTTCTTCAAATTCCTTAACTGTAGCCTTGTGCCACGAATTTCTTCAAATTCTCTTAGTCATAATTTTTGACAAAAGTCCCTTACTATGGCTTTCAATTATATTCCTTTAAATTCTCTTACTCTAGCCTTTTTCCATTATTTTTTTAAAATTCACTTACTGTAGCCTTGAACCATAGTTTTCTTAAAATTCTTTTACTATAGCCGTCAGTTTCAATTTTTTTCTTAAACTTCCCGTATTATAGCCCTCAGCTATGATTTTTCTTAAAATTCTCTCACTCAAGCCTCAGCCAAGTTTTCGTATTTAAAATGTTCTACTCTAGCCTTAAACAATGAATTTGGTTAAAATTCTCTGCCAATACCCTTTAGTCATTATTTTTCTTCAAATACCCCTTCTAGGCCTCGTACGATGAACTTCATCAAATTCTCTTACTACGGCCTTTAGTCATTTTTTGTCAAAATTCCTTTACAATTGCCTTCAACCGTGATTTTTCTTCAAATTCCATACGACAGCCGTTTGCCATGATGTTTGTTTCAAATGCTTTATTATTACCTTGAACCACCATTTTCTTCAAATTCTATTACTATTCCTTCCTACTAAGATTTTACTTCAAATTGCCTTACTGTAGTCTTCAATTAAGATTTTGTAAATAATTTCCTAACTGTTGCCTCCAACTCTTATGAGTTTCCCAAAAATTTCCATGGAATTACTTTCGTTAAATTTATTAACTACAACCTTAAACCATGATTTTTCCAAAAATTCCTTTACTATAGCCTTCAGCCATGAATTTTCTTCAAAATTCCTAACTCTAGCCTTGAGACCCGAATTTCTTCAAATTCTCTTACTATAGCCTTTAGTCATAATTTTTGACAAAAGTCCCTAACTATGGCTTTCAATCATTACATTCCTTTAAATTCTCTTACTCTAGCCTTTTTCCTTGATTTTTTTAAAATTCACTTACAATAGCCTTGAACCATAGTTTTCTTGAATTTCTTTTACTATAGCCGTCAGTTTCGATTTTTTTCTTAAAATTCCCGTACTATAGCCCTCAGCTATGATTTTTCTTAAAATTCTCTCACTCGAGCATCAGCCAAGTTTTCTTGAATTTCTTTTACCATAGCCTATAGCCATGAGTTTTGCTAAATTTCTTTACTATAACCTTCAGTTTTGATTTTCTTCTCAAAATTCCCTTACTATTGCCTTCACATGTGATTTTTATTAAAATTCTCTTACTCAAGCATCAGCCAAGTTTTCTTATTTAAAATGTATTACTCTAGCCTTAAACAATGAATTTGATTTAAATTCCCTGCCAATACCCTTTAGTCATTATTTTTCTTCAAATACCCCTTCTATGCCCTCGTACGATGAACTTCATCAAAATTTTCTTACAATAGCCATAAGTCATTTTTTTCTCAAAATTCCATTACTATAGCCTTCAACCTTGATTTCTCTTCAAATTCTATACGACAGCCTTTTGCCATGATTTTTGTTTCAAATGCTTTATTATAGGCTTTAACCAGCATTTTCTTCAAATTCTATTACTATTCCATCGAACTATGATTTTACTTCAAATTCTCTTACTATAGTCTTCAATTAAGATTTTTTAAATAATTTCCTAACTGTTGCCTCCAACTCTTATTTTTTTTAAATTCTCTCACTACAATATGCAGCCATTATTTTCTTTAAATTCAATTACAATAGCCTTTAACCATGAGTTTCCCAAAAATTTCCTTGGAATTACTTTCGTTAAGTTCATTAACTACAGCCTTAAAACATGATTTTTCCTAAACTTCCTTTACTATAGCCTTCACCCATGAATTTTCTTCAAAATTCCCTAACTCTAGCCTTGTGCCACGAATTTCTTCAAATTCTCTTACTATAGCCTTTAGTCATAATTTTTGACAAAACTCCCTTACTATGGCTTTCAATCATTTTATTCCTTCAAATTTTCTTACTCTAGCCTTTTCCATGATTGTTTTAAAATTCAATTGCTATAGCCTTCAACCATAGTTTTCTTTAAATTCCTTTACCGTTGACTATAGCCATGAGCTAGGCTAAAATTCCTTTACTATAGCCTTCAGTTTTGATTTTTTTCTTAAAATTCCGTACTATAGCCTTCAGCTATGATTTTTCTTAAAATTCTCTTCCTCAAGCATTAGCCAAGTTTTCTTATTTCAAATGTTCTACTCTAGCCTTAAACAATGAATTTGGTAAAAATTCCCAGCTAATACCCTTTTGTCATTATTTTTCTTCAAATACCCATTCCATGGCCTCGTACGATGAACTTCATCAAATTGCCTTACTACGGCCTTTAGTCATTTTTTAGTCAAAATTCCTTTACTATAGCCTTCAACCGAGATTTCTCTTCAAATTCCATACGACAACCATTTGCCATGATGTTTGTTTCAAATGCTTTATTATTGCCATGAACCACCATTTTCTTCAAATTCTATTACTATTCCATCCAACTATGATTTTACTTCAAATTCCCTTAGTATACTCTACAATTAAGATTTTTTAAATAATTTCCTAACTGTTGCCTCCAACTCTTATTTTTTTAAAATTCTCTCACTACAATATGCAGCCATTATTTTCTTTAAATTCCATTACAATAGCTTTTAACCATGAGTTTCCCAAAACTTTCCTTGGAATTACTTTCGTTAAATTCATTAACTACAGCCTTAAACCATGATTTTTCCAAAAATTCCTTTACTATAGCCTTCAGCCATGAATTTTCTTCAAAATTCCTAACTCTAGCCTTGAGCCACGAATTTCTTCAAATTCTCTTACTATAGCCTTTAGTCATAATTTTTGACAAAAGTCCCTAACTATGGCTTTCAATCATTACATTCCTTTAAATTCTCTTACTCTAGCCTTTTTTCATGATTTTTTTAAAATTCACTTACTGTAGCCTTGAACCATAGTTTTCTTAAAATTATTTTACTATAGCCGTCAGTTTCAATTTTTTTCTTAAACTTCCCGTATTATAGCCCTCAGCTATGATTTTTCTTAAAATTCTCTCACTCAAACCTCAGCCAAGTTTTCGTATTTAAAATGTTCTACTCTAGCCTTAAACAATGAATTTGGTTAAAATTCTCTGCCAATACCCTTTAGTCATTATTTTTCTTCAAATACCCCTTCTAGGCCTCGTACGATGAACTTCATCAAATTCTCTTACTACGGCCTTTAGTCATTTTTTTGTCAAAATTCCTTTACTATAGCCTTCAACCGTGATTTCTCTTCAAATTCCATACGAAAGCCTTTTGCCATTATTTTTTTTTCAAATGCTTTATTATTGCCTTGAACCACCATTTTCTTCAAATTCTATTACTATTTCATCCTACTATGATTTTACTTCAAATTCCCAGTCTTCAATTAAGATTTTTTAAATAATTTACTAACAGATGCCTCCAACTCTGATTTTTTTAAAATTCTCTCACAACAATATGCAGCCATTATTTTCTTCAAATTCCATTACAATAGCCTTTAACCATGAGTTTTCCAAAAATTACCTTGGAATTACTTTCATTAATTTCTTTAACTACAGCCATAAACCATGGTTTTTCCTAAAATTCCATTACTATAGCCTTCAGCCATGAATTTTCTCCAAATTCCTTATCTCTACCCTTGTGCCACAAATTTCTTCCAATTCTCTTACTATAGCCTTTAGTCATAATTTTTTACAAACGTCCCTTACTATAGCCTTCAATCATTATATTCCTTCAAATTCTCTTACTCTAGCCTTTTTCCAATATTTTTTAAAAATTCACTTTATATAGCCTTACACCATAGTTTTGTTAAAATTCGTTTACCATAGCCTATAGCCATGAGTTTTGTTAAAATTTCTTTTTTATAACCTTCAATTTTGATTTTCTTCTCAAAATTCCCTTACTATTGCCTTCACCGGTGATTTTTCTTAAAATTCTCTTACTCAAGCATCAGCCAAGTTTTCTTATTTAAAATGTATTACTCTAGCCTTAAACAATGAATTTGATTTAACTTCCCTGCCAATACCCTTTAGTCATTATTTTTCTTCAAATACCCCTTCTATGCCCTCGTACGATGAACTTCATCAAAATTTTCTTACAATAGCCATAAGTCATTTTTTTCTCAAAACTCCATTACTATAACCTTCAACCTTGATTTCTCTTCAAATTCTATACGACACCCTTTTGCCATGATTTTTGTTTCAAATGCTTTATTATAGGCTTTAACCAGCATTTTCTTCAAATTCTATTACTATTCCATCGTACTAAGATTTTACTTCAAATTCCCTTACTATGGTCTTCAATTAAGATTTTTTAAATAATTTCCTAACTGTTGCCTCCAACTCTTATTTTTTTAAAATTCTCTCACTACAATATGCAGCCATTGTTTTCTTTAAATTCCATTACAATAGCCTTTAGTTTTGATTTTTTTCTTAAAATTCCCGTACTATAGCCTTCAGCTATGATTTTTCTTAAAATTCTCTTACTCAAGCATCAGCCAAGTTTTCGTATTTAAAATGTTCCACTCTAGCCTTAAACAATGAATTTGGTTAAAATTCCCTGCCAATACCCTTTAGTCATTATTTTTCTTCAAATACCCCTTCTTAGCCCTCGTACGATGAACTTCATCAAATTCTCTTAGTACGACCTCTAGTCATTTTTTTGCTAAATTCGTTTACTATAGCCTTCTACTGTGATTTCTCTTCAAATTCCATACGACAACCGTTTGCCATGATGTTTATTTCAAATGCTTTATTTTTGCCTTGAACGACCATTTTCTTCAAATTCTATTACTAGTCCATCCTACTATGATTTTACTTCAAATTCCCTTACTATAGTCTTCAATTAAGATTTTTTAAATAATTTCCTAACTGTTGCCTCCAACACTTATTTTTTTAAAATTCTCTGACTGCAATATGCTGCCATTATTTTATTTAAATTCCATTACAATAGCCTTTAACCATGAGTTTCCCAAAAATTTCCTTGGAATTACTTTCGATAAATTCACTAACTACAGCCTTAAACCATGATTTTTCCAAAAATTTCTTTACTATAGCCTTCAGCCATAAAATTCTCTTACTATTGCCTTGAGCTGTGATTTTTCTTAAAATTCCCTTACTCAAGCATCAGCCAAGTTTTCTTATTTAAAATATTTTACTCTAGCCTAAATGAATAAATTTGGTTAAAATTCCCTGCCAATACCCTTTAGTCATTATTTTTCTTCAAATACCCCTACTATGCGTTCGTACGATGAACTTCATCAAATTCTCTTACTACTGCCTTTAGTAATTTTTTTTTCAAAATTCGTTTACTATAGCTTTAAACTGTGATTTCTCTTCAAATTTTGTACGACAGCCTTTTGCCATGATTTTAATTTCAATTGCTTTACTATAGCCTTTAACCACCCTTTTCTTCACATTCTATTACTTTAGCTTCCAACCATGATTTTACTTCGAATTCCCTAACTTTAGTCTTCAATAAAGATTTTTTATATAATTTCCTAACAATTGCCTTCAACTCTGATTTTTTTGAAATTCTATCACTACAACATTCAACCATTATTTTCTTTAAATTCCTTTACTGTAGCCTTTAACCATGAGTTTTCCAAAAATTTCCTTGGAATTACTTTAGTTAAATTCATTAACTACAAACCATGATTTTGCCTAAAATTCCTTTACTATAGCCTTCAGCCAAGAATTTTCTTCAAAATTTTCTAACTCTAGCCTTGTGTCATGAATTTCTTCAAATTCTCTTACTATAGCCTTTAGTCATAATTTTTTACCAAACTCCCTTACTATGGCTTTCAATCATTATATTCATTCAAATTCTCTTACTCTACCCTTTTTCCATGATTTTTTAAAAATTCTCTTACTATAGACTTCAACCATAGTTTTCTTAAAATTCCTTTACCATGGACTATAGCCATGAGTTTGGCTAAAATTCCTTTACTATAGCCTTCAGTTTTGATTTTTTTCTTAAAATTCCCGTAATATAGCCTTCAGCTATGATTTTTCTTAAAATTCTCTTACTCACACATCAGGCAACTTTTCTTATTTAAAATGTTCTGCTCTAGCCTTAAACAATGAATTTGGTTAAAATTCCTTGCCAATACCCGTTAGACATTATTTTTCTCCAAATTCCCCTTCTAAGGCCTCGTACGATGAACTTCATCAAATTCTCTTACTACGGCCTTCAGTCATTTTTTTGTCAAAATTCCTTTACTATAGCCTTCAACCGTGATTTCTCTTCTAATTCCATACGACAGCCTTATGCCATGATTTTTGTTTCAAATGCTTTATTATTGCCTTGAACCACCATTTTCTTCAAATTCTATTACTATTCCATCCTACTATGATTTTACTTCAAATTCCCTTACTATATTCTTCAATTGAGATTTTTTAAATAATTTCCTAACTGTTGCCTCCAACTCTTATTTTTTTAATATTCTCTTACTCCAATATGCAGCCATTATTTTCTTTAAATTCCATTATAATAGCCTTTAACCATGAGTTTTCCAAAAATTACCTTGCAATTACTTTCGTTAATTTCTTTAACTACAGCCTTAAACCATTAATTTTCTTTAAATTCCTTTACTATAGCCTTTAGCCATGAATTTTCTTCAAAATTCCCTAACTCTAGCCTTGTGCCACGAATCTATTCAAATTCTCTTACTATAGCCTTAAGTCATAATTTTTTTTTAAAAGTCCCTTACTATAGCCTTCAATCATTATATTCCTTCAAATTCTCTTACTCTGCCCTTTTTCTAAGATTTTTTAAAAATTCACCTAATATAGCCTTCAACCATAGTTTTAAGAAAATTCCTTTACCAAAGCCTATAGCCATGAGTTTTGCTAAAATTCCTTTACTATAGCCTTCAGTTTTGATTTTTTTCTTAAAATTCCCTTACTATTACCTTGAGTTGTGATTTTTCTTATAATTATCTTACTCAAGCATCAACCAAGTTTTCTTATTTAAAATGTTTTACTCTAGCCTTAAACAAGGAAATTGATTAAAATTCCCTGCAAATACCCTTTAGTCATTATTTTTCTTCAAATACCCCTATTATGCCCTCGTACGATGAACTTCATCAAATTCTCTTACTACAGCCTTTAGTCATTTTTTTGTCAAAATTCATTTACTATAGCCGTCAACCGTGATTTCTCTTTAAATTTCGTTTGACAGCCTTTTGCCATGATTTTAATTTCAATTGCTTTACTACAGCCATGATTTTACTTCGAATTCCTTTACTATAATCTTTAATTATGATTTTTTATATAATTTCCCTACTACTGCCTTCAACTCTGATTTTTTTTAAATTCTATCACTACAACATTCAGCCATTATTTTCTTTAAATTCCTTTACTATAGCCTTTAACCATGAGTTTTCCAAAAATTGCCTTGGAATTACTTTCGTTAAATTCATTAACTACAGCCTTAAACCTTGATTTTTCCTAAAATTCCTTTACTATAGCCTTCAGCCTCGAATTTGAATTTTCTTCAAAATACCCTAACTCTAGCCTTGTGCCACGAATTTCTTCAAAGTCTCTTACTATAGCCTTTAGTCAAAATTTTTGACAAAACTCTCTTACTATGGCTTTCAATCATTATATTCTTTCATGTTCTCTTACTTTTTCCTTTTTCCATGATTTTTTTAAAATTCACTTACTATAGCCTTCAACCATAGTTTTCTTAAAATTCCTTTACCATAGCCTATAGCCATGAGTTGTGATAAAATTCCATTACGATAACCGTTAGTTTTGATTTTTTTCTAAAATTCCCTTACTATTGCCTTGAGCTGTGATTTTTATTAAAATTCTCTTACTCAAGCATCAGCCAAGTTTTATTATTTAAAATGTTTTACTCTAGCCTTAAACAATGAATTTGATTTAAATTCCATGCCAGTACCCTTTAGTCATTATTTTTCTTCAAATACCCCTAGTCTGCCCACGTACGATGAAACTCATCAAATTCTCTAACTATAGCCTTAAGTCATTTTTTTCTCAAAATACCTTTACTATAGCCTTCAACCATGATTTCACTTCAAATTCCATACGACAGCCTTTTACCATGATTTTTTTTTTCAAATGCTTTATTATAGCCTTTAACCACCATTTTCTTCAAATTCTATTACTATTCCTTCCTACGATGATCTTACTTCAAATTCCCTTACTATATAGTCTTCAATTAAGATTTTTTAAATAATTTCCTACCAGTTGCCTCCAACTCTTATTTTTTTAAAATTCTCTCTACAATATGCAGCCATTATTTTCTTTAAATTGCATTAAAATAGCCTTTAACCATGAGTTTTTTGAAAATTACCTTGGAATTACTTTCGTTAAATTCTTTAACTACAGCCTTAAACCATGATTTTTCCAAAAATTCCTTTACTATTGCCTTCTGCCATGAATGTTTTTCAAATTCCCTAACTTTAGCCTTCTGCCACGAATTTCTACAAATTCTAATACTATAGCCTTAAGTCATATTTTTTTATAAAAGTCCCTTACTATAGCCTTCGATCATTATATTCCTTCAAATTCTCTTATTATAGCCTTTTCCCATGATTTTTTAAAAATTCACTTAATATAGCCTTCAACCATAATTTTCTTAAAATTCCTTTACCATAGAAAATAGCCATGAGTTTTGCTAAAATTTATTTTTTATAACCTTCAGTGTATTTTTTTCTTAAAATTCCCTTACTATTGCCTTGAGCTGCGATTTTTCTTAAAATTCTCTAACTCAAGCATCAGCCAAGTTTTATTATTTAAAATGTTTTACTCTAGCCTTAAAGAATTAATTTGATTAAAATATCCTGCCAAGACCCTTTTGTCACTATTTTTCTTCAAATAACCCTACAATGCCCTCGTGCGATAAACTTCATCAAATTTTCTTACTATTGCCTTAAGTCATTTTTTTCTCAAAATTCCTTTACTATAGCCTTTAACCATAATTTCTCTTCAAAATCCATACAACAGCCTTTTGCCATGATTTTTGTTTCAAATGCTTTATTATATCTTTTAACCACCATTTTCTTCAAATTCTATTACTATTCCATCCAGCCATGATTTTACTTCAAATTCCCTTACTATAGTCTTCAATTATGATTTTTTATATAATTTCCTAACTGTTGCCTCCAACTCTGATTTTTTATAATTCTCTCACTACAATATGCAGCCATTATTTTCTTAAAATTCCATTACAACAGCCTTTAACCATAAGTTTTCAAAAAATTACCATGGAATTACTTTCATTAATTTCTTTAACTTCAGCCTTAAACCATGATTTTTCCAAAAATTCTATTACTATAGCCTTCAGCCATGAATTTTCTTCAAATTCCCTAACTCTAGCCTTGTGCCACAAATTTCTTCAAATTCTCTTACTATAGCCTTAAGTCATAATTTTTTACAAAAGTCCCTTACTATAGCCTTCAGTCATTATATTCCTTCAAATTCTCTTACTCTAGCCTTTTTCCAAGATTTTTTAAAAATTCACTTAATATAGCCTTCAACCATAGTTTTCTGAAAATTCCTTTACCATAGCCTATAGCCATGAGTTTTGCAAAAATTCCTTTACTATAGCCTTCAGTTTTGATTTTTTTCTTAAACTTCCCTTACTATTGCCTTGAGCAGTGATTTTTCTCAAAATTATGTTACTCATGCATCACCCAAGTTTTCTTATTTAAAATGTTTTACTCTAGCCTTAAAGAATGAATTTGGTTATAATTCCCTGCCAATACCCTTTAGTCATTATTTTTCTTCAAATACCCCTACTATGCCCTCATACGATGAACTTCATCAAATTTTCTTAGTACAATCTTTAGTCATTTTTTTGTCAGAAATCGTTTACTATAGTCTTCAACCGTGATTTCTCTTCAAATTCCGTCTGACCGCCTTTTTGCCATAATTTTAATTTTAATTGCTTTACTATAGCCTTGAACCACCATTTTTTTCAAATTCTTTTACTTTAGCTCCCAGCCATGATTTTACTTCAAATTCCTTTCCTATAGTCTTCAATTATGATTTTTTATATAATTTCCTAACTATTGCCTTCAACTCTGATTTTTTAGAAATTCTATCACTACAACATTCAGCCATTATATTCTTTAAATTCCTTTACTATAGCCTTTAACCATGAGTTTTCCAGTACTTGCCTTGGAATTACTTTCGTTAAATTCATCAACTACAGCCTTAAACCATGATTTTTCCTAAAGTTCCTTTACTATAGCTTTCAGCCATGAATTTTCTTCAAAATTCCCTAACTCTAGCCTTGTGCCACGAATTTATTCAAATTCTCTTACTATAGCCTTAAGTCATAATTTTTACCAAAAGTCCCTTACTACAGCCTCCAGTCATTATATTCCTACAAATTCTCTTACTCTAGCCTTTTTCCAAGATTTTTTAAAAATTCACTTAATATAGCCTTCAACCATAGTTTTTTGAAAATTCCTATACCATAGCCTATAGCCATGAGTTTTGCTAAAATACCTTTACTATAGCCTTCAGTTTTGATTTTTTCTTAAAATTCCCTTACTATTGCTTTGAGCAGTGATTTTTCTTAAAATTCTATTACACAAGCATCAGCCAAGTTTTCTTATTTAAAATATTTTACTATAGCCTTAAACCATGAATTTTGTTAAAATTCGCTGCCAATACACTTTAGTCATTATTTTTCTTCAAATACCCCTACTATACCCTCATACGATGAACTTCATCAAATTCTCTTACTCTAGCCTTCAGTAATTTTTTTGTCAAAATTTCTTTACTATAGCCTTCATCCATGATTTCTTTTGAAATTCCTTACGAAAGGCTTTTGCCAAGATTTTTGTTTCAATTGCTTTACTATCGCCTTCAACTACCATTTTCATCAAATTCTATTACTATGGTTTCCAGACATGATTTAACTTTAAATTCCCTTACTATAGTCTTGAATTAAGATTTTTAATAAAATTTCCTAACTATAACCTTCAACTCTGATTTTTTCAAAATTCCTTCACTGCAACTTATAGCCAATATATTCTTTAAATTCCATTACAATTGCCTTTAACAATGAGTTTTCCAAAAATTCCCTTGGAATTATTTTCTTTGAATTTTTTAACTATAGACTTAAATCATGATTTTTCCAAAAATTCCCTAACTCTAGCCTTGTGCCATGAATTTTTTACATAAGCCCTTACTATAGCCTTCAATCATTATATGCCATTCAAATTCTCTTACTCTAGCCTTTTTCATCATTTTTTTAAAATTCACTTACTATAGCCTTCAACCATTGTTTTCTTTAAATTCTTTTACCATAACTAGCGGCCTTGAGTTTTGCAAAAATTCCCTTAATATAGCCTTCAATTTCGATTTTTTTCTTAAAATTCCCTTACTATAGCCTTCATCTACGATTTTTCTTAAAATTCTCTTACTCAAGCATCGGCCAAGTTTTCTTATGAAAATATTTTACTATAGACTTAAAATTCCCTGCCAATCCCCTTTTGTCATTATTTTTCTTCAAATACCCCTACTATGGCCTCGTACGATGAACTTCATCAAATTCTCTTACTATTGCCTTAAGTCATTTTTTAATCAAAATTCCATAACTATATCCATCAACCATGATTTCTCTTCAAATTTCTTACGGCAGCCTTTTGCCAAGATTTTTTTTTCAATTGCTTTACTATAGCTTGAACCACCATTTTTTTCAAATTCTATTACTATTCCATCATACCATGATTTTCCTTCAAATTCCCTTGCTATAGTCTTCAATTATGATTTTTTATATAATTTCCTAACTATAGCCTCCAACTCTATATTTTTAAAATTCTCTCTCTACAACATCTAGCCATTATTTTCTTCAAATTCCAAGACAATAGCCTTTAACCATGAGTTTTCCAAAAACTCCCTTGAAATTATTTTTTTAAAATTCTCTATCTATAGCCTTAAACCATTATTTTTCCTAAGATTCCCTACTATTGCCTTCGGCCATGATTTTTCTTAAAATTCCCTAAATCAAGCCTTGTGCCAAGAATTTCTTCAAATTCTCTTACTGTAGCCATTAGTCATAATTTTTATTAAAATTCCCTTACAATATCCTTCAATCATTATATTCCTTCAGATTCTCTTACTCTAGCCTTTTTCCATAATTTTTTAAAAATTCCTTTACTATAGCCTTACACCATAGTTTGCTTAAAATTCCTTTTCCACAGTGTGCAGCCATGAGTTTTACTAAAATTCTCTTACTATAGCCTTCAGTTTTGATTTTTTCTTAAAATTCCCTTACTATAGCCTTCAGTGTTGATTTTTTTTTTAAAATTCCCTTACTATAGCCTTCATCTGTGATTTTTCTTAAAATTCTCCTACTGAAGCATCACCATTTTTTCTTATTTTAAATGTTTTACTATAGCCATAAACCATGAATTTTATTAAAATTCCCTGCCAATACCCTTTAGTCATTATTTTTCCTCAAATACCCCTACTATGCCCTCGTACGATGAACTTCATCAAATTCTCTTACTATAGCCTTAAGTAATTTTTTGTCAAAATTCCTTTACTATAGCCTTGAACCAGTATTTCTCCTCAAATTCCTTACGAGGCTTTTTCTATGATTTTTGTTTCAATTGTTTTACTATAGCCTTCAACCAACATTTTCTTCAAATTATATTGTTATGGTTTGTAGCCATGCTTTAATTTCAAATTCCCTTACTATTGTCTTGAATTAAGACTTTTTATATAATTTCCTAACAATAACCTTCAACTCTGATTTTTTCAAAATTACATCACTGCAACACTCAGCCATTATATTCTTTAAATTCCATTACAATACCCTTTAACGATGAGTTTTCCTAAAATTCCCTTGGAATTATTTTGTTTAAATTCTTTAACTACATCCTTAAATCATGATTTTTCCTAAAATTCCCAAACTATAGCCTTCAACCATGATTTTTATTCAAATTCCCTAACTATAGCCTTCAGCCATTATTTTTATTCAAATTCCCTTATTCTAGCCTTGTGTCATGAATTTTTTTATATTCTCTTACTATATCCTTTAGTCATAATTTTTTAGAAAAGTCCCTTACTGTAGCCTTAAATAAATATATACCTTCAAATTCTCTTACACTAGCATTTTTTATGAGTTTTTTAAAATTCACTTACAATAGCCTTCAACCATAGTTTTCATAAAATTCCATTACCAAAGCCCGCGGCCTTGAGTTTAGCTAAAATTCCCTTAATATAGCCTTCAGTTTCGTTATTTTTCTTAAAATTCCCTTACTATAGCCTTCAGCAATGATTTTGCTTAAAATTCTCTTATTCAAGCATCAACCAAGTTTTCTTATTAAAATGTTTTACTATAGCCTTAAACCATGAATTTGGTTAAAATTCCTTGCCAATCCCCTTTTGTCAATATTTTTCTTCAAATACCCCTACTATGGCCTCGTACGATGAACTTCATCAAATTCTCTTACTATTGACTTAAGTTATTTTTTTGTCAAAATTCCTTTACTAGAGCTTTCAACCATGATTTCTCTTCAAATTCATTACAACAGCATTTTGCCAAGATTTTTTTTTCAATTGCTTTACTACAGCCTTGAACCACCATTTTCTTCAAATTCTATTACAATGGCTTTGAGCCATGATTTTACTTAAAATTCCCTTACTATAGTATTTAATTAATATTTTTTATATAATTTCCTAACTATAGCCTTTAACTCTGATTTTTTTTAAATTTTGTCACAACAACATGCAACCATTATTTTCTTTAAATTCAATTACAATAATCATTAACCATGAGTTTTCCAAAAATTCCCTTGAAATTACTTTCTTTAAAATCTTTAACTACAGCCTTAAACCACAATTTTTCCTAAAATTCCCAAACTATAGCCTTCATCCATGATTTTTATTCAAATTCCCTAAATCTAGCCGTGTGTCACGAATTTATTCAAATTCTCTTACTATAGCCTTTAGTCATAATTTTTTACAAAAGTCCCTGACTAAAGCCTTTAATAATTATATTCCATGAAATTCTCTTACTCTAACCTTTTTCAATAATTTTTTTAAAATTCACATACTATAGCCTTCAACCATAGTTTTCTTAAAATTCCCTTCTCATAGCCAATAGCCATGACTTTTGCTAAAATTCTTTTACTATAGCCTTCAGTTTTGTTTTTTTTCTAAAAATTTCCTTACAATAGCCTTCACCTGCGAATTTTCTTAAAATTCTCTTACTCAAGCATCAGCCAAGTATTCTTATTTAAAATATTTTGATCTAGCCTTAAACAATAAATTTCGTTAAAATTCCCTGCCAATACCATTTAATCATTATTTTTCTTCAAATACCCCTACTTAGGGCTCGTACGATGAACTTCATCAAATTCTCTTACTATATCCTTTAGTCATTTTTTTATCAAAAATTCCTTTACTATAGTCTTCAACCATGATTTCTTTTCAAATTCCATACGACAACCTTTTGCCATGATTTTTATTTCAAATGCTTTATTATAGCCTTTAACCACCATTTTCTTCAAATTTTATTACTATTCCATTGTGCTATGATTTTACTTCAAATTCCCTTGCTATAGTCTTCAATTAAGATTTTTTAAAAAATTTCCTAACTATTGCCTCCAACTCTATGTTTTTTTAAATTCTGTCACTACAACATCCAGCCATTATTTTCTTCAAATTCCATGACAATAGCCCTTAACCATGTGTTTTTCAAAAATACCCTTGGAATTATTTTCTTTAAATTCTTTAACTCAGCGTTAAACCACGATTTTTTTTAAAATTCCCAAACTATAGCCTTCAGCCATGAATTTTGTTTAAATTCCCTAACTCTAGCCTTGTGCCACGAATTTCTTCAAATTCTCTTACTATAGCCTTAAGTCAGAATTTTTTACAAAAGTCTCTTAGTATATCCTTCAATCATTATATTGCTTCAAATTCTCTTACTCTACCCTTTTTTTCTTAATTTTTTAAAAATTCATTTAATATGGCCTTCAACCATAGTTTTCTTTAAATTCCTTTGCCATAGCCTATAGCCATGAGTTTTGCTGAAATTCCTTTTCTATAGCCTTCAGTTTAAATTTTTTTCTTAAAATTCCCTTACTTAGCCTTGAGCTGTGAATTTTCCTAAAATTCTCTTACTCAAGCATTAGCCAAGTTTTCTTATTTAAAATGTTTTACTCTAGCCTTAAACAATGAATTTGGTTAAAATTCCCCGCCAATACCCTTTAGTCATTATTTTTCTACAAATGTCCCTTCTATGGCCTCGTACGATGAACTTCATCAAATTCTCTTACTATAGCCTTTAGGCATTATTTTGTCAAAATTCCTTTACTATATACCATTCAACCATGATTTCTCTTCAAATTCCATACGACAGCCGTTTGCCATGATTTTTGTTTCAAATGCTTTATTTTAGCCTTGAACCACCATTTTCTTCAAATTCTATTACTATTCCATCCTACTATAATTTCACTTCAAATTACCTTACTATAGTCTTCAATTAAGATTTTTTAAATAATTTCGTAACCATTGCCTCCAACTACGATTTTTTTAAAATACTCGCACTATAATATGCAGCCATTATTTTCTTTAAATTGCATTACAACAGCCTTTAACCATAAATTTTCTAAACATTACCTTGGAATTACTTTCGTTAATTTCTTTAACTACAGCCTTAAACAATGATTTTTCCTAAAATTTCTTTACTACAGCCTTCTGCCATGAATTTTCTTCAAATTCCCTAACTCTAGCCTTGTGCCATGACTTTCTTCAAATTCTCTTACTATAGCATTAAGTCAGAATTTTTTACAAAAGTCCCTTAGTATATCCTTCAATCATTATATTGCTTCAAATTCTCTGACTCTAGCATTTTTCCATGATTTTTTCAAAATTCACTTTAAATGGCCTTCAACCATAGTTTTCTTAAAATTCCTTTACTATAGCCTATAGCCATGAGTTTTGCTAAAATTCATTTACTATTGCGTTCAGTTTTGATTTTTATCTTAAAATTCCCTTACAATAGCCTTGAGTTGTGATTTTTCTTAAAAATTCTTTTACTCACGCATCAGCCAAGTTTTCTTATTTAAAATGTTTTACTCTAGCCTTAAACAATGAATTTGGCTAAAATTTCCTGCCAATACCCTTTTGTCATTATTTTTCTTCAAATACCCCTACTAAGCCCTCGTACGATGAACTTCATCAAATTTTCTTACTATAGCCATAAGTCATTTTTTTGGCAAAATTTCCTTACTATAGCCTTCAACTGTGATTTCTCTTCAAATTTTGTATCACAGCCTTTTGCCATGATTTTAATTTCAATTGCTTTACTATAGCCTTGAACCACAATTTTCTTCAAATTCTATTACTATGGCTTTCAGCCATGATTTTACTTCAAATTCCCTTACTATAGTCTTCAATTATGATTTTTTATATAATTTCCTAACTATGGCATTCAACTATGATTTTCTTAAAATTCTATCACTACAACATTCAGCCATTATTTTCTTTAAATTCCATTACAATTGCCGTTAACCATGAGTTTTCCAAAAATTCCCTTGGAATTACTTTCTTAAAATTTTTTAACTATAGCCTTAAACCAAGATTTTTCCTAGAAGTCCCTAACTATAGCCTTCAGCCATGATTTTTATTCAAATTCCCTAACTCTAGCCTTGTGCCACGAATTTCTTCATATTCTCTTACTATAGCCTTTAGCCATAATTTTTCATAAACTCCTTTACTACGGCCTTCAATCATTATATTCCTTCAAATTCTCTTACTCTAGCCTTTTCCATTATTTTTTTAAAATTCACTTACTTTAGTCTTCAACCATTGTTTTCTTAAAATTCCTTTACCATAGCCTATAGCCATGAGTTTTGCTAAAATTCCTTTACTATAGCCTTCAGTTTTGACTTTTTTCTTAAACTTCCCTTACTATGGCCTTCAGCTGTGATTTTTCTTAAAATTCTCTTACTCAAGCCTCAACCAAGTTTTCTTATTTAAAATATTTTACTCTAGCCTTAAATAATGAATTTAGTTAAAATTCCCTACAAATACCCTGTAGTCATTATTTTTCTTCAAATACCCCTACTAAGGCCTCGTACGATGAACTTCATCATATTCTCTTACTTTAACCTGTAGTCAATTTTTTATTAAAATTCCTTTACGATAGCCTTAAACTATGATTTCTCTTCAAATTCCATACGACAACCTTTTACCATAATTTTTGTTTCAAATGCTTTATTATAGCATTGAACTACCATTTTCTTCAAATTCTATTACTATTCCATCCTGTTATGATTTTACTTCAAATTCCCTTACTATAGTCTTTAATTAAGAATTTTTAAATAATTTCCTAACTATTGCCTCCAACTCTAATTTTTTTAAAATTCTCTCACTACAATATGCTGCCATTATTTTTTTTAAATTCTATTAGAATAGTCTTTAACCGTGAGTTTCCGACAATTACATTGGAATTACTTTCGTTAAATTCTTTAACTACAGCCTTAAACCATAATTTTTCCTAAAATTTCTTTACTATAGCTTTCAGCCATGAATTTTCTTCAAATTCCCTAACTATAGCCTTGTGCCAAGAATTTCTTCAAATTCTCTTACTATAGCCTTAAGTCATTATTTTTTACAAAAGTCCCTTACTATAGCCTTCAATCATTATATTCCTTCAAATTCTCTAACTCTAGCCTTTTTTCATGATTTTTTAAAAATTCACTTAATATAGCCTTCAACCATAGTTTTCTTAAAATATCTTTACCATAGCCTATAGCCATGAGTTTTGCTAAAATTCCTTTACTATAGCCTTTAGTTTTGATTTTTTTCTTAAAATTCCCTTACTATCGCCTTCAGCTGTGATTTTTCTTAAAATTCTCGTACTCAAGAATCAGCCAAGTTTTCTTATTTAAAATGTTTTACCATAGCCTTAAACCATAAATTTGGTTAAAATTCCCTGTCAATACCCTTAAGTCATTATTTTTCTTCAAATACCCCTACTATGCCCTCATGTGACAAACTTTATCAAATTCTCTCACTATAGCCTTAATTCATTTTTTTTCCAAATTCCTTTACAATTGCCTTCAACCATGATTTCTCTTCAAATTCTGTACAACTTTTTTTCATAATTTTTGTTTCAATTACTTTACTATAGCCTTGAACCACTATTTTTTTCAAATTCTATTATTATGGCTTTCACCCATGATTTTTACTTCAAATTCCCTTACTATATTCTTCAATAAAAAATTTTTATATACTTTCCTAACTATAGCCTTCCACTCTGATTTTTTTAAAATTCTATCACTACAACATGCTACCATTATTTTCTTTAAATTCCATTACAATAGCCTTTAACCATGAGTTTTCTGAAAATTCCCTTAGAATTATTTTCTTTAAATTTTTTAACTACAGCCTTAAACTATGATTTTTCCTAAAAGTTCGTAACTATAGCCTTCAGCCATGATTTTTATTCAAATTCTCTAAATCCAGTCTTGTGCCACGAATTTATTGAAATTCTTTTACTATAACCTTTAGTCATAATTTTTTACAAAAGTCCCTTACTATAGCCTTTAATCATTATATTCCTCGAAATTCTCCTACTCTAGCCTTTTTCCATGATTTTTTTAAAATTCACTTACTATAGCCTTCAACCATAGTTTTCTTAAAATTCCTTTCTCATAGCCTATAGCCATGAGTTTTGCAAAAATTCCATTACTATAGCCTTCAGTTTTGATTTTTTTCTTAAAATTCCCTTACTATAGCCTTCAGCTGTGACTTTTCTAAAAATTCTCATACTAAAGCATCAGTCTAGTTTTCTTATTTAAAATGTTTTACTCTAAGCTTAAACAATGAATTTGGTTAAAATTCCCTGCTTATACCCTTTAGTCATTATTTTTATTCAAATGCCCCTAATATGGCCTCGTACGTTGAACTTCATCAAATTCTCATACTATAACTTTAAGTCATTTTTTTGTCAAAATTCCTTGGAGACGAGGGTTTGAGACGGCGATTTGGCAAGACACCAAGGAAAGTTGGTTTACTATTGCCTTCAACCATGATTTTTCTTCAAATTCCATACGACAACCTTTAGCCATGATTTTTGTTTCATATGCTTTATTATAGCCTAGAACCACCATTTTCTTCAAATTCTATTATTATTCCATCCTACTATAATTTTACTTCAAATGCCCTTACTATAGTCTTCAATTAAGATTTTTTAAATAATTTCCTGACTATTGCCTCGAACTCTGATTTTTTTAAAATTCTCTCACTACCACATTCAGCCATTATTTTTTTGAAATTCCATGACAATAACCCTTAAGCATGAGTTTTTCGAAAATTCCCTTGGACTTATTTTCTTTAAATTCTTTAACTACAGCCTTAAACCACAATTTTTCTTAAAATTCCCAAAATATAGCCTTCAGCCATGATTTTTATTCAAATTTCCTAAATCCAGCCTTATGCCACGAATTTATTCAAATTCTCTTACTATAGTCTTTTGAAGAAAACAATGGTTCAAAGCTATATTAAAGGAATTTGATAAAAAATAATGAAAAAAAGGCTAAGTTAAGAGAATTTTATAAAAAAATTATGAAAAAAAGCTAAGTAAGAGAATTTGAACAAAAATATTGGTTGAAGGCTATAATAAGGGGGCTTCTGACTAAAATTATGACTGAATGCTATGGTAAGAGAATTTGAAGAAATTAATGGCACAAGTCCATAGTAAGGGAATTTAAAGAAAAATAATTACTGAAGGCTATTGAAAGGAAATTTTAAGAAAAATTAAGGTTTAAGGCTGTTGTAATGGAATTTAAAGAAAATCATGGGTGAATATTTTAGTAAAAGAATTTTATGAAAAAACATAGTTGACGGCTATGCAAGGAGAATTATAAGAAAATTCATAATTGAAGCTTACATTAAGAGATTTGAAGAAAAATATTGGTTGAAGGCTAAAGTAAAAAATTTAAAGAAGATTGTGGTTTATAGGCTATTAAGAGATTTTTTACCGAAATCATGGTCAAAGGCTATAGAAAGGAATTTGAAGAGAAATCATGATATGGCTATAGTAATGGAATTTTAGAAAAAAAATTTTACTAATTGTTATCGTAAGAGAATTTGAAGAAATTTTTGGCACAATGCTATAGTAAGGGAATTTGAAGAAAACTCATGGCTGAAAGCGATTGTATGGGAATATTATTTAAAATCATGGTTTACGGCTCAAGGAAGGGATTTTATGGAGAAAAACTTGTGGAAGATTTCAGTAAGCATATTTTAAGAAAAATCAGAGTTGAAGGGTATAATAATGAAATTTTAAGAAAAATGAAAATTGAAGGTTATTTAGAATTTAAGGAAAAATCATAGCTGAAGGCAATGGTAATAGAATTTTTTAAAAAAATACAGTTGAAGGCAATTATAAGAGAATTTAAAAAAAAATGATGGAAGAAGGCTATAGTAAGAGAATTTGGAGTAAAATAATGGTTAAATGCTATAAGGGACTTTTGACAAAAATTATGACTAAAGGCTTTAGAAAGAGAATTTGAAGAAATTCGTGGCACAAGGCTATAATTAAGGAATTAGAAGAAAAATCATTGTTGAAGGCTATAACAAGGAAAATTTAAGAAAAATCATGGTTTAAGGCTATAGTTAGGGAATTTAAAGAATATAAAGGATAAGGAATTTTAGGTAAACTCATGTTTTAATGCAATTGTAATGAAATTTAATGAAAATAAAGGTTAATGGTAGTAGTAGTAAGAGAATTTTTAAAAAATAAGAGGTGAAGGCAATAGTGAGAGAATTATATGAATAGTCTTAATTGAAGGCTATAGTATGGGAATCTGAAGTCAAAAGAAGGCTAAAGGTTATCGTAAGCAATATTAACAAGCATCATTGCATAAAAGCAACTGTAAGGAATTTGAAGGGAATTCATGGTCGAAAGTTATAGTAAAGAAATTTTGACAAAAAAATAACATAAGGCAATAGTAAGAAAATTTAAAGAAATTCGTGACACAAGGCTATAATAAGGGTATTTGAAAAAAATTATGATTGAAGGCTAATGGAAAGAAATTTTAAGAAAAATCATGGTTTAAGGCTATAGAAAGGGATTTAAAAAAAAAAACTTTGGATGATGCTTGTAGTAAGAGAATTTTAAGAAAAATCAGAGTTGGAGGGTATAGGAAGAAATTTCAAGAAAAATCAAAACTGAATGCTATAGTAAATGAATTTTATGAAAATCACTGTTGAAGGACATAATAATAGAATTTAAAGAAAACTATGGTTCAAGGTTATTTTAAGGGAATTTTTTCAAAAATCTTGAAAAAAGGCCATTGTAAGAGAATTTGAAAAAAAATAAACCAAAATTATGACTGAATGCTCTAGTAAGAGAATTTCAAGACATTCGTGGCACAAGGGTATAATAAAGGAATTTGAAAAAAATGACTGAAGGCTATTGGAAGGGAATTTTATGAAAAATAATGGTTTAAGTATATAGTAAGGGATTTTAAATAAAAAAACTTAGTTCATGTTGTAAGAGAATTTTAAGAAAAATCGGAGTTGAAAGGTGTAGAAAGGGAATTTTAAGAAAAATCAAAACTGAATGCTAAAAGAAGGGAATTTTAAAAAAAATCATTGCTTAAGTGTATAATAATAGAACTTGAAGAAAACAATAGTTCAAGGCTATATTAAGCGAATTTTATAAAAAATAATAAAAAAAATTAAGTAAGAAAATTTGAAGAAAAATAATGTTTGAAGGCTATCGTATGGGGCTTCTGACCAAAATTATGACTAAATGTTATAGTAAGAGAATTTGAAAAATTCGTGGCACTAGGCAATAGTAAGGGAATTTGAAGAAAAATAATGACTGAAGGCTATTGGAAGGGAATTTTAAAGAAAATAGAGGTTTAAGGCTGTTGTAATGGAATTTAAAGAAAATCATGGGTGAATATTTTAGTAAGAGAATTTTATGAAAAAACATAGCAAAAGGTTATGCTATGAGGATTTTAAGGAAATTCATAATTGAAGGCTATAGTAAGAGATTTGTAGTAAAATCTTGGCTGAAGGCTAAAGTAAAATTTAAAGAAGACTGTGGTTTATAGGCTATATTAAGAGATTTTTCAACGAAAACATGGTCAAAAGCTATAAAAAGAAATTTGAGGAGAAGTAAGAGAATTTTTAAAAAATAAGAGGTGAAGGCAATAGTGAGAGAATTATATGAAAAATCTTAATTGAAGGCCATAGTATGGGAATCTGAAGTCAAAAGAAGGCTATATTAAGTCTATAATAATAGAATTTGAAAAAAATAATGGTTCAAGGCTATATTAAGGAAATTTTATAAAAAATCATGAAAAAATGCTAAGTAAGAGAATTTGAAGAAATTCGTGGCACAAGGCTATAATAAGGGAATTTGAAGAAAAATAATGACTGAAGGCTATTGGAAGGGAATTTTAAGAAAAATCAAGGTTTAAAGCTGTTGTAATGGAATTTAAAAAAATCATGGGTGAATATTTTAGTAAATAAATTTTATGAAAAAACATTGCTGAAGGCTATGGTAGGAGAATTTTAAGAAAATTCATAATTGAAGGCTACAATAAGAGATTTGAAGTAAAATCTTGGCTAAAGGCTAAAGTAAAAAAATTTAAAGAAGACTGTAGTTTATAGGCTAGATTAAGAGATTTTTCACCGAAATTATGGCCAAAGGCTATAAAAAGAAATTTGAAGAGAAATCATGATCAATGGCTATAGTAACAGAATTTAGAAAAAAATTTATGACTAATTGTTATTGTAAGAGAATTTGAAGAAATTTTTGAGATAATGCTACAATAAAAAAATTTGAAGAAAACTCATGGTTGAAGGCTATTGTAAGGGAATTTTATTTAAATCATGGTTTATGGCTCTAGGAAGGAATTTTATGGAGAAAAACTTGCAAAAGATTTCAGTAAGCGTATTTTAAGAAAAATCAGAGAAAAAGGGTATTGTAAGGAAATTTTAAGAAAAATAAAAATTGAAGGCTCTATGGAATTTAAAGAAAAATCAAGGCTTCAGGCTATGGTAATAGAATTGTTTAAAAAATACCGTTGAAAGTAATTGTAAGAGAATTTAAAAAAAATGATGGAAGAAAGTTATTGTAAGAGAATTTGAAATAAAATAATGGTTGAAGGTTATAGTAAGGGACTTTTGACAAAAATTATGACTAAAGACTTTAGAAAGAGAATTTGAAAAAATTCGTGGCACAAGGCTATAGTTAGGGAATTAGAAAAAAAATTATTGCTGAAGGTTATGACAAGGAAATTTTAAGAAAAATCATGGTTTAAGGCTATAGTTAGGGAATTTAAAGAATATAATGGATAGGGAATTTTAGGTAAACTCATGTTTTAATGCAATTATAATGGAATTTAAAGAAAATAAAGGCTGAAGGTAGTAGTAAGAGAATTTTTAAAAAATAAGAGGTGAAGGCAATAGTGAGAGAATTATATGAAAAGTCTTAATTGAATGCTATAGTATGGGACTCTAAAGTCAAAAGAATGCTAAAGGTTATCATAAGTAATATCAACAAAAATTATTGCATAAAAGCTGTTGTAAGGAATTTGAAAGGAAATCATGGTCGAAAGTTATAGTAAAAAAATTTTGACAAAAAAAATAACAGAAGACAATAGTAAGAAAATTTGAAGAAATTTGTGGCACAAGGCTATAATAAGGGTATTTAAAAAAAATTATGATTGAAGACTATTGGAAAGGAATTTTAAGAAAAATCATGGTTTAAGGCTATAGAAAGGGATTTTAAATAAAAAAACTTTGGATGATGCTTGTAGTAAGAGAATTTTAAGAAAAATCAGAGCTGGAGGGTATAGTAAGGGAATTTCAAGAAAAATCAAAACTAAATGCTATAGTAAAGGAATTTTAAGAAAATCATTGTTGAAGGCCATAATAATAGAATTTGAAAAAAACTATGGTTCAAGGTTATTTCAAAGGAATTTTTTCAAAAATCTTGAAAAAATGCTATAGTAAGAGAATTTAAAACAAAATAATGTTTGAAGGCTATAGTAAGGGGCTTCTAACCAAAATTATGATTGAATGCCCTAGTAAGAGAATTTGAAGAAATTAGTGGCACAAGGGTATAATAAGGGAATTCGAAAAAAATGACTGAAGGCTATTGGAAGGGAATTTTATGAAAAATCATGGTTTAAGGATACAGTAAGGGATTTTAAATAAAAAAACTTAGTTCTTGTTGTAAGAGAATTTTAAGAAAAATTGAAGTCAAAGGGTGTAGTAAGGGAATTTTAAGAAAAATTAAAACTAAATGCTAAAGGACAGGAATTTTAAGAAAAATCATTGCTTAAGTCTATAATAATAGAATTTGAAGAAAACAATGGTTCAAGGCTATATTAAGGGAATTTTATAAAAAATCATGAAAAAATGCTAAGTCAGAGAATTTGAAGAAAAATAATGGTTGAAGGTTATATAGTAAGGGGCTTCTGACCAAAATTATGACTGAATGTTATAGTAAGAGAATTTGAAGAAATTCGTGGCACAAGGCTATAGTAAGGGAATTTGAAGAAAAATAATGAGTGAAGGCTATTGGAAGGGAATTTTATGAAATATCAAAACAATCCTAATTAGAAGTCGTTTAAAAGGCTTCCTGTTGCCACAATCAAGGAAATCTGCCAATGCTTTCGAAAAGTCGCAGGTCGTTGCTCCAAGGAAGGAGAGAACAAAAGAGGAAAAATTCTACTTTGAAACATAGGGAAAATTCTACTTTGAAACATAAGGAAAATTCTACTTTGAAACATACTTTGAAGAAGACATGCTGTCAGTGAAAATTGCTGGAACTGAGGGGCAAAAAGAAATTGGAAATGTTGGCATTCCACAAACAGGGACGAAAGCAGGTGTTTGGGAATGGCTATTGAAGTTTTTGGTGCTGCAAAAGAAGATAGAAGGCTTAACTTCTTATAACCCCTGCAATCCTTGAAATCACCCACATCGCGCGTGCTAAAGAAGTACCTCAGGCGCCTCCAATCGTACCTGAAAGAAGCTTCAAGGAAGTGCTAGTCAGCAATGATGCAGCAAATGCAGAACAGCTATAGCCGTTGATCCAGCCTTCACGCTACCGTGGTGTTAGGGGCTGGAAAAACTTGTGGTTGGACGTACTCTAATGATATGCCAAAAGGAAGAACTTCAGTGAAAAATCCACAACAATTGGGGGTTATCACTACTCCCAATCTGTAGATTTTGGGAGAGAATTTATGGTTAATAAAACTGGTGTCAAAGAAAGAAAGAAACAGAATTTTGCTATGGAACAAGTTATCAAGGTGACATTACAATTGACAGTTGGAGTGCAGGTTGAAAGGGAAAAAAGGTTTTTGAAGCAGAAGCATACAGGTCAGGATCCAACTACTAGGTCTGTGCCAGAATACCAAGTCGAACTCGACTTAGACCGAGTCAAGGCAGGTGATGAAATGAGGTGCGACTCAGGACTGAGTAAAAACATACAAAGAGAGCGAGGCAAGCATACCTCGTGCAAGACAACACACGTGGCTCTTCATCTTCTCTGAAAGAAGAAGCAGGTATGCTTGACCACTTAGCACCTTCTACTCCAATATAGCCAACAACAACCAATGAACCAGTAGCAGCCCTTCAATACACTTACGCTAGATGATGGGCAAGGAGAATAGCTAGAACAATGATTATTTAAGCATTTCTTCGTACCCTTTGTTATATGCTAGATCTGTTAACACCGGACTGATGACAGAAAATATAGATCTCGAGTTCCACAAACTAATTGAAAAGCTAGTTGAAAAAAGATTGTTGGACTTTGAAGCACTAAAATCATCAGCAATGGGCAAAGTTACTATCAGCCAACCTGTCGATGAACCACACAATCAGCCAGATGAAAGCAGCGGTGAACAATGAATATTCTTTCCTGGAATGTACGTGGGCCTGATGCAGGCAAAAAGAGGGCAGTGGTAAAGGAAACGCTCAAAAAGCATAAGGTGATTGTGGCAATGATACAGGAAGCCAAGATCTTGACAGTAAACAATGCAATGGGCACAAACACTTGGCATCTCAAAAAACCATCATGCATAGAGATAAGTGCACACGGAACTTCAGTGGGTATGGCTGTTTCATGGAATGAAAGGGAACTTGAGCTAATCAAGTCTTAAGGATTCTACACTTTGGCACGCCATTTGCATGAGAAAAATAGCAGAAATCAATGGGCAGCCCTAACAGTCAATGGCCCAAATAACCAAGCTCTGAGAAATGAGTTTTGGATTGAGATAGCAGCTATGGTGCAATTATGGTCTATTCGCTGGCTAATAAGGGGTGACTTTAACACCATAAGGTTCTCCTCAGAAAAATGTGGAGGCAGTTCCAGACTATTTGCTGCAGCAAGGGATTTCAACGAGCTCATTAGTGACTAGTCTCTTGTAGAACCGCCCTTCTTGAGTGCTTCATATACCTGGTCAAATGGAAGGGATCAGGCAATACTTGCCAAATTAGATCGCTTCTTACCCACCCAATCCTGAGTGGATTACATGGCAAGCTCAGGGGAGTGTACTCCCAAGACCTATTTCTGATCACACCCCAGTCTTGATAGGATGACTTGTCTCTTGTAGAACCACCCTTTTTGTTTTGAGGATGGCTGGCTCTTTGAACGAGGCTTTGTTGACCTATTAAAAAGTTGGTAGACTGAGATGTCTTTTGAAGGGACAACATGCTATCAATTTAGCCAAAAATTGAAAACTCTGAAGAGAAAAATCAGAGAATGGGTTAAACAGTGAAAGTTCAACTTTTCTTTTTTTGAATTGGCGAAAGTTTTATTGCATACTAAAGAATATAGATTACAGAGCTGTCATGAAGTACATAGATTACCTAGGACCTGTTTGAAGTTCATCCGTGCAAGTTCAACTATGACAATGAGAAGAATTGTCTATTAAACAAGATAGAGTTGGACAGAAAAGAAGAACAGCAAGGAAACCTATCAATTACCGACAATCTCACTCTAGATAAACTAAAGGAAGAATATAAAAAAATAATCCAGCAAGAGAGAATATTCTGAAAGAAAAGGACAAGATATAAGTGGATAAAAGAGGGAAATGGCAATACAAAGTTCTTACATGCAATTGCCTCTACACACAAGAGAAGAAACCGATTTACAATTATCCAAATAGATGGCAAGCAAATAGAAGACAAAGAGGAGATCACAAAAGCATTCATTGACGATTACAACAAAATTTATATGTTGAAGGAAATCACCATAGACCTCGGCAGGAGGGGCTGGATCTCCCCAGCTATCTACTCAACCCTCAAAGTAGCCTGGAAATGGACTTCTGCACGGAATAGATAGAAGCTGCAATTAAGGGTATGTCAAATGATAGGTTCACCTGAACCTGATGGGTTCACAGCTGCCTTCTACAAAAGCAGGATGGGATTTCCTCAAACAGCTGCCTTCTCAAGATGTTTGATGAATTTTATGAGAACAGTATCACAGCAAACAGAATGGGTGCATCATTTATAGCCCAAGTGTCGAAGAAAGGAGCTAGCAACCCCACAGAATTCAGACCAATAAGCTTAATATCAAGCCATTATAAGATACTCTTAAGAGTACTACCATCCAGGCTATGAATGATAATAGCTGAAGTGATAAGCTACAACCAGACAGCCTTCATTAAGGGTAAACAAAATACTAGATTCTGCCTTGATAGTTCATGAACTCAAACATTCCTACAACAAGAACAAGCAGAAAGGGGCAGTGCTAAAGCTTGATTTTGAAAAATCTTTTGACAAAGTCAGCTGGGAGTTTCTTGAGTGAGTAATGGCCAAAATGAACTTCATGAGAAGGTGGAGATTGTGGATGAGAAGTTGCCTGTCTACTTCCCGCTTCTCCACCCTTATAAATGGGACAGCTCATGGTGACCCCCTATCCCCTCTACTATTTAACATAGCCAGCCAAGTCCTCTATTCACTTTTATAAAAAGGGCGAGCTTGGATGGATATCTGGTTTCAACATAAGAAACCAACTGAGACTCCCAATACTACCATTTGTAGATGACACAATGATATTGTGTTAAGGAGCCGAGAACCGGATATTGAATATCAAAGCTCTCCTATTGATCTATGGATCTGCATTTGGTCAAACGATTAATAATTGGGCCACATCAGGCTCAATGGGGATTCACTGCACAGAGCTGAAACACAAACAATGGGCTGCAATGCTTGGCTGTAAAACTGAGGCTCCCAACCACTTACTTGATCTTCCTTTGTTCACGGGAAAGGTAACTAAAAAATCATTGACAGACCATCCTAGACTAATGTCAACAGAGATTAGAAACATGGAAGGGACAGCTACTAACACAAGTAAGAAGGGTCACTTTGATAAAGTCATTATTGGCTGGCATCCCAAACTATTTGTTATCAAGCTTGCCAAAGAAAATTTCTATGGTGTGGGACCTAAAACAAATTAAAATACCACCTGGCAAAATCAGCAACTGTATGCACTCCCAAAGAACAAGGTCTAGGCATCCCAAAGGTACAAGAAATAAGTTCAGCACTATTAGCACAGTGGATTTGGAGATACTCAAATGAAAGGAATGATTTATGAGAAACCTAATCCACCTAAAATATGACACTGATGAATGTTGTTGGTTCCCCGAAGGTAGCAACAGCCAAGCCTTCTCTTTGTGGAAAATATCATTTCTAAGGCAGGTTTCATGAAACATACACGTTTCCATGTAAGAACAGGTGAAAAAGTCAAATTACGGGAAGACAGCTGGATAGGCAATTTCCCCCTAAAAGTTTCCTTTCTGTCCATATATGGCCAGAAACAAACACATAAGCATTCGAGATTGAAGAAGCACAGCGGAGGATTCTTTGGAAACGTTTGTATTATACTGTTCTTTTTCCCAAAAAGCTAACTTTTATCTATATTGCTGGTTTGAGTACCTGCTTCACTAAAGACCATTAATGATAAAAAAAATCCTATGAAATCGTCAAAGAAGGATAATTTAGAAATTCTATTAGAATTATGTGTATAATGTGTATCACTTATGTTAAAAGGAGGAAAAAGAGGCATAATGACCAAGGAATAGATTACTACATACAAGGATTTAGAGAAAAACATCCTTTTAAATAGAACAGGTTGTTGACGACTTTCTCATTCATATCTACACCACAAACAGATATATAACAATAATTAGAGACAGAGAAGATATTAAAGAGAAAGAACGAGATGTGCAAGATACCAATCAATGACACAGGTTTGAAAATGAAGAACTGAGAACTATTGTATTCCATATATAAGTTGGATCCAGAATATACAAACCCCTCAATCATGAAATATTAACATAATTATGCCCAAGAATGTCTAAAGGCACAAAATCGGCCTATAATCGCTCATGTTTAAAGGAAACGGAAGAAAGAATCCTTAAGTAAGAGTTTGATTTCCTACTTGGGTCGCAAATTGCTGGGAAAAGATATAATTTGAGGCAACTTTCTGCTTCTATAAGAATTCTGAAAAAACATGCAGCTTCAAGATTTAATTAATTCTCTAAAGTTTTAAAATGATGAAATCCAATAAGGGGTAAACTCAAAAGTTTTCAGATGATTGTTTTCATTTTCATCTTTTATTTTATAACATAGAAGCTCTAGTTCCTTCTCAATTTTCTATCTAGAATAGGCATGCATATGAGTTGTGAAAGTTAGCAAAAGCTCATTGACCAGAAAAACTCAGACTAAGATTCAAAGGAATACTCCATTGTTTCAGAATTAAGCACAAAATTTTGTTACCGCCAAAGATATCTTTCCTCTGTAATTTCCTCCTTTTGTTTGATGAACTCATAACTTATCCCATTATAGACAAGGTTCCTGAGGAATGGTAAAAGGACGCATTGATGACAGACAAAAAAGGGAGTTAAAACAAAAGAAAAGAAAATATTGCAGCAGATGAAAGAAGAAACAAACACAAGGAGAAGAAAGCAGCAGATTTACTCACCACACAATAACAAGAGATGGCACGTAAATCCATGGGGAAGAGCACAAAGTTATTACCAGAACATGAGAGTGAGACCAGGTGAGAAGCTCTGTACAGATTACCCTCAATTCCAGCCTGTCTCCAAGAGCACCACCGCTTCTCCAATTTAGAAGCCCCATGGAGTAAACATCTCTGCACTGTCTTCAACCCACAGTGCAACCCAAAGCAGCTCAAGGGAGACTTGCAATCACAGAATGTCAGAAACTGCAAAAGCTCCAGAAAGCAAGATTGCACTTGGAACACCCACTAAATTTTAGCTTGATAGCTCCAAAAATAGGAGAGCACAAAGAGGTAGCATAACAAAGAGTAGAGCTTGCTCGCTGGCACTTTGAACCATGTTTTGCATACTACCAAAAGTACTCGGTTCAGCACTTTCTCGAAGACCCCACCAATAGAAGAGGACCTACTGGAAGTGATTCTCAGGTCTCTTCATTCCTTTCTTAAAGTTAAACCACCACGGCTTCAGCATCTTTCAGTTATTTCTAAGATTGAGCTGAATTCACTCACACTTGATATATTATAGAAGCAATGTCAGACCCCCAAAACATAACCTCTTTAACACAAGATAAATCCAAATCGCTTGCTCCATTCTCCACCGTTTTCTTTAATTTTATTGGAAAGACACTCTGCCTTATCTAACATGCCCACATTTCTAAGGCCAATAAGGAGTTCATTGCAGGGGGCAATTTGCGGAAAGTGGCCCTCATCAATCATCTCCATAGAGAGATCATACGCTCGATCATAATCCTTCAACTTGCAAGACCAATGTACAAGAGTAGCATAGCCAACCGAACTTGGAGGAACTCCTTTGGCTTTCATTTCATTAAAAAGATGGTAAGCGTCATGCAATTTCCCTTCTCTACAAAGTGCTGCAAGCAAACTAGTATGTGTCATTTCATTTGGTACGAGCCCCATTGAAGTCATTTCCTCACAAAGATTAAAAGCCTTCCGTGCATCACCAAACATGGCATGAAAATGTATCAAAGCATTATAAATAGAGACATCACGAACAATACCCTTCTCTACCATTTCTCTTTGTAAATTGTCCACTTCCAATGTACTTCCTTCCTGGCTGACAGCACTTATCAGAGTTGTATAAGTTACATTAGTATGCTTTATATCCAACATATCCATCTCCCTATACAGCTCATAAGCTCTTTTGGTGTCTCCAACATGACAATAACCTGTGATTAAAGAGTTATATGTGATGGTATCAGGTTTTAGTCCTTGCACTTTCATAGTGAAAATGTATTCTGAAGCCTCAGAGACTTTTCCTTCTCTGCAAAAACCATATATGAGTGTATTATAAGTCACCAAATCTGGATCTAATCCTTTGCCAACCATCTCTTCAACCAATTTAATAGCATCTGTCAATTCCCCCACTTTACACTTACCATCAATAAGCATATTATAGATCCTCACTGTAGGTTTGATGCCCTTCTTTTCTATATCTTTTAGAAGAGTTCCTGCTTCAGCAAACTTCGCACTCTTGCATAAACCATTCATTATGGAACCATAAGACACTACATTTGGCTGGATTCCTTTCAAGGTCATTTCTTTCAAAATTTGTGAACAATGTTCAAACTGGTGATTTCTTACATATGCATCTATGAGTGGATTGTAAGTGTGAGTACTCAAACTCAAGCCTTTCTCCTCCATAACTTTAACTACTTCCTTTGCTTCATCCATCTTTTGCATTTTACAGTATCCATTTATCAGTGAATTATAGGTAATAATGTCTGGCTTTACACCACTATCTTCCATCTGCTTAAAAGTAGAGGTTGCACCCTCCATGTCCCCGATGAGAATATATCCATCAATAATCATATTGTAAGTCATTGTGTTTTGAACTAACCCATTTGACACCAAATTTTTCAGAATATGCTTTGCTTCCAACACCTTACCTCCTTTACATAACCCACTCAACAGAATGTGACACGTATAATCTCCAAGTTGAACCCCTTTCCTTATTGTCTCTTCATATAGTGCTATAGCAGCATCCACATCACCACATTTAAAATAGCAGTCAAACAAAAGACTGTATGTATATCCATCAGGAACCAGCCCCTGGCTCTCTATTTCCACCAACAAATCTTTGATTTTGTTTTTATGTTGTAGCGCACATAAACCTCGAAGGAGAGTGTTGAAGGTAACTAAATTAGGGACCTTACCATCTTTTTGCATCTTGCTTTTAAATACAAAAGCTTCATCCATTTTCCCGATTTTGCATAGACCATCAATAATAGAATTGTATGTCACATGATTGGGCACAATTGCCCTCTCAAGCATTTCTTGAAACAAATCTTTTGCTTGTTCAATTTGTCCCTTCTTCCCCAATCCAGAGATAAGCACATTATAGGTGAACAGGTCAGGTTTCCTTCCATACCGTTCCATTTCATTCTTGAAACATAAAGCTCTAGCAGAGTCGCCCAATTTCACTGCTGACTGGATCGCTTTATTGTACACAAATGTGTCTACTTGAATCCTTCCACAAGAAAGAATCTCAGAAACAAGTTGAAGAGTTTCATTATACTTTTGAGAACATACAAGAGCTTCCAATAGATTTTTACATGTGGTGAGAGAGGGTATGATTCTATCTTTCAGCATTAAGGAGAAAATCCCAGTCGCAGGCAGTGGGGACTTGATTTCAACAAAAGAAGCAATGAGGAGATCAACTATACAGGAACGAATTGAAAGAGGGAAAGAAAGATAGAGCTGGGACGGGGCCGTGGAATGAACTAGCATTTTCATAATTGTTTTTGTTGGGCCAAGACAACCTTTTATGAGGAAAAGGCGGAGCATTAACAGTTGTTGTGCTTCTAACAGACAAAGCTCATTTGGATTAACTTCTCCAGCATCCATGTGTGTATCTAAGGGGCTGGGCAAGTTTAAAGTAGAAATTAACTTACCCAGACGAATGATTGAAAAGGAATTTTGTGATTTACGAGATGCAACAAACCGTGCCATTTGGCCAGCCAGAAGGAGAATGACAATTTTATTTGGCAGGGACTTACATTGGAGAAAAAGATTCGGATATAAAATCAAGAATATTTGGAAGCAACTAGATATGTTTGACTCTTCGACCACTGCACAAGCATCCGTACCTTTACTGAACCATAACAAAAAAAATTGTGAGCATAAGCACCTGACCCGAGTTCAAACACAGTTTTTGGAACAAACAAATAGGCCTACTAGTCTGAAACAATCGACACAACATTTCCTTTCCTTGATATGAAAGACACATCTTATGGCTGTATTAACATACTAGAGCACTTAAAACCTCCAAATCCCTCAGTTCCATACAATTCAAATATTTTTTTTAGATTATTATTGATAATCTGCATCAGCTTTTATTAATTCCTCAAGTAAAGAGCATTCACTATTATGAAGACCAAACCATGGGAGAACAGAACAATACCACCTTGTTCAAAGTGCACGCATTGTATAAAAATTCATCTCAAACATATTATACATAGTTCATGTGCATATAGTAGACAACCAACATCAAATATGTTAGCAGCATATTATTTCACAAAGAGTTTTTGAAATTACAGGGAAAAAACAAAAACAAAAAAGTTAAGGACTTTTTCTTTTTGAAAATGTAAGGACATTTATTCAATAAAGTTAAACAGGAAGAATTACATCACCAAGCCTATCATCACTACCAGTTGATTTTGACCCAAAGGCCAGCATTCAGTTACAGGTTTGGATTCGGAAATCCGACCCAACCCAACCCAAAAAATCCAGGTTCGGATTCACAAATCCATCCCTGGGTCGGGTATGGTTTGAGAATGCAAACCCGATAGCAGGTCGGGTCGGGTTCGGGTTTAGCCAAACCCGACCCACAGGTTTTTATATATTTATATTATATATAATTTACTTAATATTTATACACCGATTTACCCTTTTACAATATATTCAAGACAAAAGAACACTTTTGTTTTTTAAGTGATTTAAACTATTAACAGGGGCAGTAAAGGTATATCAAAAAGTTTGCCCTAATAATCGATCTTCCCTTAATCCTTTGCCGTTTCTCTCTTGATTTTTCTTCCCTATGGTCGTTTTGTCGCAGAGGACTACACTCCAATCTTTATCCTCACAGTGAATCGCCGTTGCCAAGCCTGAAGTCTCCTTCTCCACCACATCTCCCTCAAATAGACGAAGGTGTAGAGCTTCTTCCCCTTTCCTTTTATCTCTTTTATATTTATCTTTTTCCTTTTCTTTTCCCCCTCTGTCTCTGCCTAAAATCTTTCTGAAATTTTTTGTTTAGGTCGTATCCGTGCTTGATTTCAGTAAGCAATAGTTGGTTTCAAGCAAATACCCCAGTTCCAAGTGAGAGGTTTGTACTTTGGTTTTCTTTTTATTTTTATTTATTTTTCTCTCTATTAGTTCGGTTTGCTCTCAATGTCTTTGGTTAGCAGAGCTATTTGGTGATGATGACAAGGAGAGATTTTGACGATAAATTTATTTTGATTTTGTTATTTGTTGTTTGCCTTTTATTTTCTTATTAACTGACATTGTTATTTTCTTTGTTTTTATGCAGGAATTTATGACATTATGAATTTACAGTGTATACAGAATTCATGTTGTATGACTATTTTATTGTTCTTGTAAGTTGTAACTGGAAGATTTTAATTGTAAAACATGAATTGTAGATAGAGTACATTGCTAATTTTTTTCTTATATTTCCAGTTTTTAAATGGTAAAAAGGCATTTTTAAATAGTTGAATTAATCAGGTCGGGTTCAGGTCGGGTCGGTTTTTATCGAGTCGGGTCGGGTCGGGTCGGGTACGGGTACGGGTTTGTAAATTCAATGTTCAGGTCGGCTACAGGTTGGGGATTCGAAACCCGATCGGGTTTTTGGATTTCGGGTTAAGCTAGTCGGGTCGGGTTCAGTTTTTTTTTTTTTTTTTTTTTTTTTTAAATGGCGAATAATTGTATTAATGTATAGTAATGTACAAGCAGTGGTTTACTAATATTTCATAAGCTCTGGCCTATTAAGGCTACACATTATGCTCTGGGGATGTACATTATTACATTGTTAGATTATTGGGTGTTATGAGTTAAAATCTTCCACCGACTGTCCAAATTGAAGTCCATTTTTTTGTACACCTGCCTTTGCCAAACTGTCAGCCACAAAGTTGGCTGAATGGGGTACTGCCAACCAAGCTATTGTCCATTCTGTTGTTATATCCCTCACTTCATCAAAGATGCATTTCAAAGCCCATGGGGAAGAGTTGGGTCTGCGTGCCCAGCCAATTACAAGCTGTGAATCTCCTTCCACTACAATTGGTTCTTCAAAATTTTTCTTCACCAATCTAATTCCTGTTAGCAGAGCTCGTGCTTCGGCTTCATTAGAGTTGCAAAAGCCAACTGATCCTGAGTATACTAGCAAAATTTCACCTGACTGTTTTCAAAAACCTGACCTGAACCTGACCCGTGCCCACCCCTATTTCTTAAGTTGCAATGCTAAGCAATTGTAAGATCTTCCTTGAATAATAGCACGAACACAGTGTTCCTATCTAATGCATCTGGAAAGACAATAAATACCAAAATACAACAAGAAAAGGGTGTTTCTGTTAAGAGGTAAGTTAAAGCTTTGAACATTCATAGAACGGAGATCAGAGATGTAAAGCTTAAACTCTCTAAGGATCTTTCACAAGTTAGAACTGCTATTATATTTTTTATACAGATAGCTGGTGCCAAAATGCCAACTTATAGAAATGAAGGATGCAAATCTCATCAATCGCGAATATACATTTTTTACACTCAGAAGAAATTTCCAGAGTAATAATACTTTAAACTTACACGCCTAAAATCAATACAAAAATTATGATTTAAAACAGTCAAGGAATAAAATTGTTTGGGAAAAGGAGAAAATAAAGCATGAATCAGTGAACCCAGATTGTAGGAGCAATAAAAAGACCCTTTTTACATCATCTTCAGAATGAACCACTAAAAGAGAGCCGAAAATATGTTATAGAGTGACAAAGGAAAGGAAGGTTGAAAAGAAGAAAAGAGGGTGGAACCTACCGGTGGCAAAAAAAAAAGAGGAAAGCACGAGAGCATCTTTGAGAGCAGCAAAAGAATCGAAAAATATAGACAGACTGCGGAAAAATCAGAAGAAGGGCAGAGAAAGATGAGAATCCAACAAATAAGTCAAAAAACGAGAGAGAGTTTGAAATTCAGAAGGGGAACATCTTTGAGACCAGACAATTTAACTGCAACTTCATGTACCATCATATAAGTATTGCTCGCCTCAGTTATACATAATGAAATATGCTTTATTTTTAAACTTTGATTCTCATGTCACAGAACTGCCGCTAGGACATGGATAAAGTAAAGGACCAGGTTAGCTAGTTTGACTATAACTCTGAAAAAGAATAAGGCCAGGAGAGGTAAAGCAAGAACTGATTGCAAGCCACTCAAAAAAAAAAAACGAACACTTGCCGACTACACCAAGATCACAACTTATTTTTAATACCAAAACCACATTGAATCTCTCCTATTGAACCCACATTGTCTCACTCAAATTGAAGCCACATTCTCTCATTCCAATTGGTATATGGAAACCGTGTCATTGTTTAATTCCCTATGGGTATGCATATGATAAACCCATACGAAATTTGCATAAACTTAGGAGAACTCAAGGTGGCATATTTTTCGAAAGACCATAGATAGTTAACCGTGAACTTCTCTGACCATTGAACATTTGAATCCATCATCAAATTTATTTGAAGAATTCTCTGGTGAGCATCCAAATTATCATCACTTCTACAGTTGGTCTATCACTAGGACTAGGAGAAGGAATGGCAAAGGTCTGAACTAGACCTTCCAGGAAGCATGGAGTTCTGCACTTAATGGCTGTAGAAATTTTTGCCGAGTAAGAGAGACCTTTTGGTTAACATTTATGGTCACCAAAAATGTCTATATCAAATACAAGAAGAGCCAAAAGTAAAATACAAATAAAATACACAATCAACTTACGCGTTGCTATAAGCCAAAAGAAATGCAACAAGAACAAAGACTTACAGCAAAAGTGCAGGCTATGAATCCCGGTTTCTCTCTGTAATCCACCCTTGCGTAGAGAACTATGAAAGTATCAACATACCAGGGTATAGAAGCAAAAAAGAAACCGATGATGAACCTTCAGGCACCAAACATGAGAAGTAATTAGGGTGGCGCAGCAGTCATTGGAATAATTCTACTTATAGCAAACAACCCCAGGAGTACACAGGTTAAATGAAAAAATAATGAAAGGAAAAGCACTCGGAAGAAACAGTCATCTCAAACCGAATGTGAATAAAGAGATACAGCATACAGCTAGAAATTGCTTATAAAGCGACAAGGTAGTTGTTCGATGAAGTTACAGGAACCGGCCAAGCAACTTTCTCTAACAGGCCTACTTTCAGCAACATAAATAATGATGCATTTACTCAAATAACCGAAATTGTTTTATTGCAAGCTTGGTCATTAAACACAAATTCTGTTTTATGGCAAGAGTTGGACGTAAGACAAATTCTTAACGTAGGTGCTTAGTGGAGCTACAAAGCTACATAAACCAATAACCGAAACTGTAAACTCCTCATATTTCACCCTTGAAAAGAGGGATTTTCATGACTTAGAACTCCGGGACAAAGTATAGTGATCAATGCTCAGCAAGGCTGTCAATCAAATTTCGAAAAAAAAAAAAAAAAAAAAAAATTGGTTTTCTCCATCTCTGATCGCTAAGAAACCGCTAAAAAAACTCCGGGACAAAGTATAATGATCAATAACTCACAGGTGTTGCTGCCTGACGAAACTGGAGAATCGTGACTCGGTGTGCTTCCAGAAGACAGAGGAGGAGAATCGAGACAGGCAGATTGAGAGGGTTGCGATGCGTGCAGAGCTTACAGAGAGGGTTAAGTAGTGAAACTTTTGAATAACAAGACTATCATTTGCAACGGTTCTAATCAAATCCATCACTACGAGCTCAACTGTCCTAATACCTTTGAAAAGACATATGGTAAGTAATTTTGATTACTCGGCCATAATAAAATTTCAAAAAAATTCTAAAAATTCCAAAAAATAACCTTTTTAAAAAAAAAAAATATTCAATTTGATTATGCACAACCACGATAATGAAATAGATATAATGTCATACTTGATTATGAAAGAAAATTATATAATATCTTTGCATAATTCGGATAAACAAGCAAAAAATAAGTATTACCAATTTTTATTCCATCTAATAAATGGATAGAACAAATGGATAAGTAAATTAAATCATTGAAGGACAAGAATGCTCGTGAGATGAGATGACAAAAGAAAAAATAGTCACCAATTGTGAGAAATATATGAAGAAATACGTGTACATAAAGAGATAGATTTTGATGATGAGGGAGTTGCGTGACTCCTTAGCTACTCATTATATGATTTTGATCACATGTTTTTGTACAGAAACTTGATATTGTCTTATTTTGTCTAAAATTGGTTATTTTGTGATGGATTTTTTATATAACATAAATAAAAGATACTTTTCATTTGGGTTGAAATATTTTTATGCTAAATATAGATGAGTGCACGCAGTCTATTTGAGGTTCAGGAAAAATAAGCCAAACCCGTCCCCACCAGCAAAAAACTGGGGAAACCGTTGTTGGCCTCCTTGTGAGCCTACTAATAAGTAGCAAGTGCCCTAAGTCGACAAGTAATATAGACTCAGTGAGTTCAGATATCGTATCAATAAGGATTAAGTTTAAACAAGTAAATTTAAGTACGACTTTTCTAATGAATGAGCGGCCAAAAACTACACTAAACTAAATTAATAAAGCATGAATTTAAACTATGGCCGAGAGAGCTTAGTTGGATCTTTCTCTTAGGATATAATGTCGGGGAGGAATGTCAATCCCTCTTTGCTAACATTACGCAAAATTCTAGAAATTATCGACTCAAACATCTCATCTTGGCTTAGCCTTACTAGGTCCTGCTACCCATATGTAGGAAATAGCTCTCACTTAGGACTCGAATTCCTTCACAATCCGAAACCTTCGAGTCCTAAGTGCATACATGCGAAGGCTTAACAATGAACTCGTTCTATTCCAAAATGAGAATCGTAAGAAGTCACACCACATTCACTAGTCTCCACCACAATTTGGAATGATCTAGCTACTTGTGAGTTAATTTAGAAAACTAAGAATCAAACCAACAAATTAGAAAACCATTGAATCCTAACTTCACTTCACAATCCGATCTAGCTACTTGTGAGTTAATTTAGAAAACTAAGAATCAAACCAATAAACTAGAAAACCATTGAATCATAACTTCACTTCACAATCCGTTCCTCGCTAGGCTCAATTGAATTCTAGCATACAAGTATGGATTAAGGCTTGATTCTAAATCAAAGAATTAATATAGATGTTCTATTGCTCAAAGATAGATGTCCTAGCTAAGAGTTCATGACTCCCAAACAAGGAAACTACTCTATGCTAAAACAAAATACAATACACATCATCAGATCCAAATAACAAGCCATGATACAAGGAAACAAGAGAAAGAACAAAAAATTATTCGTGCAAACTCTTTCTCCCTTGGATTCAAATGACTTCAAGCTACTTGAACCCTTCTAGAAGGTACGAGGGAAGGTACAATGGGAGGCAGAGGAAGAAGTGGAATTGAAGGTGCAGTGGATGAAGAGGAGGGCTTCGGTGTAGGAAGTAGGGCAGGTTGGGAGTAGGGAAAAACAGTCTCGTCGAAGACCACATTGCGACTGACATAAACTTTATTGTTGGTCACATCTAGACATCTAAATCCTTTGTAATTGGGATGGTAACCCAAGAAAACAATGTTGTTGACCTATCCTCAAGTTTGTGAGCTAAGGACGAAGATGTGGGTAACATAGACACCCAAACACTCGAAGTGAGGAATAATCTGGTGGTTTACCAACAAGGACATCAAACGGACATTTAGAATGAAGAATGGGAGTGGGGAGACGATTGATAATGTAAACTGATGTAGCAAACGCAGAGTCCCAGTGGGATTTGGGCATTGAAGCCTGTGCGAGTAGAGTCAAGCCCATCTCCACGATGTGACGATGTTTTCTTTCAACTAAGCCATTTTGTTGTGGTGTGTAGGGGCAAGAGACATTGTGGTGGATACCTGAGGAGGACAAGAGGTCCTGAAATTTCTTACTCATGAACTCAGTGCCGCCATCTGATTGAAAGACTTTAATCTTAGCTGAAAATTGTTTTTCAACTAGGATCTGAAATTTGGCAAAAACAGACGGAACTTCAGTTTTAGATGATAACAAAAATAGGCAAGTGAAACGTGAATAGTGATCGACAAAGGAGATATAATAACGATATCCGTTGATGGAAGTGATGGGGCAAGGTCCCCAAATATCTCTGCGAAACCGTGTGCAGCTTTTAGACGGGGGCGAATGAGAAGAGGAGAAAGGAAGAGTAGTAGACTTGATAATAATGACAAGCATGACATTTATTATTAGGAGAATTTGAAACGACAATATTAAGATTATGAAACACATGACGATGACGTAAGCACCGGGGCCCTAACCTACGATGTCGAAAGAGAAATCAGAAACGTAAGACAAGTAAACAACTTGGTGAAGCATTGTGGTCGATGACATAGAGACCGTTCCTACCCGATCCCTTGAGCGAAGTTTTTCCGTATTGGCTTCCCTGCATTACACGAAAACCATTAGAATCAAAAATAACCTGACAATTGTGATCAGAGGTAAGTTTTGAAACTGATAAGAGATTCTTAAGAGAAGAGGGAACGGAAAGAACTCTTTGAAGTGGTAAAGATGGTGTAAGATGGAGTGTACCAATGGCTGAAATAGGTAAACCGGATCTGTTACCAAGCATAACTTGATCCTGTCCATTGTATGGACCACTGTCAGTCAGCAGTGAAGCATCCGAGGATATGTGGTGTGATGCCCCATAGTCAATGTACCATGCCGAATCAGAGGAATTGTCCAGCTGCGCCGAATGAGATTCTGGAGGAGCAGGTGGTTAATAACTTAGATTGAACCTATTGTGGCATTGAATGGCAGTATGACCTCTTTTATTGCAAATCAGGCAGAGAGGACGATTTGAGGAATCGTTTCGATCTTGCTGGTTTCTTTCGAAACCACGACCACCGTCGCGGCGCGACCCCGGAATGTCGACGACCAAAGACGACCACCACCACGGTGGCCTCGTGCGGCAACATTGAGAGAGGGTCTAGAGGAGGAGTCCAAGTGCAAGTAAATGGACAGAATCGAAGGCGATGCTCCCGAAGTCAGCAACAGATTAGTGAGAGTGTCAAAGCTCACCGGATCAACTTGTCCAGAACCGTTTGAGCAAACGGTTCAAAGTCGGCCTAGTCCATTAACCACATAGTGAGTCACATCCCGGTCGCCGAAAGTGGTTGTCCCGGCAGCAGCAAGATCATCCGCGATGGTTTTGACGCCGATCCAAATAAGTGCCCATGGATAGAGACCCTTTTCGCAGGGTCGTAGAGAGAACCGAAGATGGTTCAACCGAGCTTGAGAGGTTGAGTCATAGACCCGTTGGAGTTTGAGCCACATAGTCGGAGGCAACGGTGAGGCCGATTGTTTGTCCAATCGCAGGCGTTGGACAAAGTTGCCACGATCCAACTGGATCGTTTGGTCGAGGGCATACCACTTGGGGAAGGTATTCAGCGTGGACTGTAGAGGAGTTTCTGTGGGGGAGTACCGAGGTGGTGGTTGAGTGGAGCCATCAACGAATCCCATGAGGGATTGACTATTGAATACCGGAAGGAACTGCTGGCGCCATAGTAAATAGTTGTCTCGATCAAGTTTGATCGAAGCATGATGTGTGATGTTGTTTATAGTCACACAAATCTGGCCTAACGTCTGGCCAAGGTCGAAGAGAACACCTCGACTTGTATTTTGCGGGTGAGCGAGGGAAGCTGTAGGGGTGGTGGATGATTGAGGGGAACTTTCATTAGCCATTGGAGGAGCGAGAACCAGAAGAGGAAAGGGAAGAGAGATGCTAGGGTTCCACGCAAATTAGGGTTTTTACGTGGAGCCGGGGGTCTGGCCTGATACCATGTAAATGTTTAATTTCCAATCGTATTTCATTGAGATGTACAATGGTACATATATACACTTCGTGAGTGTTTGTTTCCTAGTTGGAGTAGGAAAGTTTTGAGAATCAAATCAAAGGAGATTAGGATTACAGTGGATTACAGTTTGGATAAGATTACAGAATCGGAATAGATTAGGATTAGATAAGGAAGGTGTGTGTGCATTGGCATTGGCTGTACCAGGATACTTGGCGTGTAAGGCGTAACGACCTTCTTGCAGCCATGGGCCGCGATCTTCCTTGCTTCCCCTTCGTTTGGCCAATTAGAGTTCCCAAAACCATCTTGGTTCAAGCTAGATCTACAATCTCTCTCTCTCTCTCTCTCTCTCTCTCTCTCTCTATATCTCTCTCTCTCTCTCTCTCTCTCTCTCTCTCTCTCTCTCTCTCTCTCTCTCTCTCTCTCTCTCTCTATATCTCTCTCTCTCTCTCTCTCTCTCTATCTCTCTCTCTATATCTCTCTCTCTCTCTCTCTCTCTCTCTCTCTCTCTCTCTCTCTCTCTCTCTCTCTCTCTCTCTCTCTCTCTCTCTCTCTCTCTCTCTCTCTCTCTCTCTCTCTCTCTCTCTCTCTCTCTCTCTCTCTCTCTCTCTCTCCGGTCTCTTCTCTTCTCCCTTTCCCAATTCTCTCCAAAATCAGATATCTCCTCTTCTATTCTTCCAGAAGGCTCTTATTTCTGGTCTTTGGCATGTCTTTCTAGGCTGTTGGGTGGAATCCCAATTCCTTAAAATCGGAATGAAAGGAGCAATGTCGAACTTAACAATCAGACTTAAATTTCGTTCTGAGACATGTTTTAACTTCGTCGCAATGAAATTCCTTTGCAAAATAGTGCGCCCCTCTGCCTTGGTCTTCTGGTGACATTCGCCGTGACTTCGCCAGGGCGAGAAACTTTCTACTTCTTCTCTCTTGCGAGCGGTTAACTAGCCACCTAGCTCGCCCATGCATTTGCAACGAGACAAAAGAATCTGATTGGTAGAGATTGTCTCCACCTGTGTACTATACTTACCTTGCCTCCTTGTCGCCAACAAATGGGCTAATAACTCATCTGATCTAATTTTAAAATGAGTACCATGCGTGTTTAAGCTAATAATAATTAAAATGTTGTATCTGGCTTAATCTTCTGCTCTATTTGAGTTGTATATGCTGGAAGAAAGTCGACCTGGCCAACTTTTAAAATTAGCCAACCATGTGGGGCATTTAAAATTAGCCAGAAAGTCTTATATATATGCATGAGCGCAACTTTTATAGTATAAGTAAATTGGCTCCTGATTCTACAGATCTTAATTTGATTCTCTCTGTTCTCTTCCATTTTATGTTATTTAGCTGTTACTATTAAATTACAAAATTGGGATTTCATTGAGGCTCTTCTTGCAGATACAAAGCTCATTTTAGACCTATACATGTCTGTCGTGATTCCTTTTGTCTACATCCAGGAAGGCATTATATCAGTTTTTTGCCTCAAATAAAGCTCATTTTGATCGTGAATCTCAGATCTGAGATGAATGGTTCAATATGTTATACATGTTGGTGATCTGTTGGGGAGACAGGAAACTGATTACATATACACATGCACTTGGAGTAAGTGGGTGTTATAAAAGAGAATCAAGGAAGAGGGAGACCACATCGTTCCAAGGCAGTTCATCTTCGTCTTTCCAGCAATTGTAACAACTGAGAAAGGAAGAGCACATCAATGGTTTCTTCAGATTCAATTCTGATCTCACCAATCATCCGTTGCCATGTTCGCTCCACCAGCCTGCCCTCCTCAGCGCATCCGATAAGCCTAAGGGTCGAAGAGAACCTCAACCAGCTGAGACATGAATGGGAGTCTTCACCTCCTTCTCCTTCAACCTCATCTTCCTTGTGTGGTGGTTTATCTGGCCTTACCCAGTTGTACGAATCCGTCGAGGATTTACTACAATTGATACAAACCCAACAAACCTTTTCTCGGCATGGACACCAAAAAGGTGTAGTAGACGAGGTCTTGGACGGTTCTCTTCGATTGTTAGATTCATTTGGGATGACAAGAGATATCACGATGGAGATGATAGACGCTCTCAAAGATTTGCAATTGGCTTTGCGCTGAAGACGTGGGGAAGAAAGCATCAGTACTACTGCATACGTTTCTCTGAGGAAGAAGCTAGGCAGTCAAATGCCTCAAGGCATTGAAAAGAACGTCAGAAAGCACTGGGTCCTCTTCTCCTTCTGCAGACGGATCTCATGATGTGGTCATAGCAGTTCTAAGGGAAGCAAGGTCCATTTCCATCACTGTCTTGGAGTCCCTCCTCTCTTTCATCTCGATCTCAAAGTTGAGATCCGCAAAGAGATCTTTCTTCCTGAAATGGGTTGGCTTCGGGCGGATTGCTTGTGAAGGGGATGAAAAGAAAATGAACGCAATGGAAATGCTGGATGTCTTCCTCAATGCGCTTAAATCTGAGAAAGAAGCCAAGCAGCTGGATCTCAAAAATGGCCAAGTGCACCTAATTAAGGCAGCCCTTGTTACCATGCAAGGTCTCGAAGAAGCCTTGAATCTTCTTCAAAGGCGTTTGATCCAAACAAGAGTCACCCTTCTCAACCTACTCAGCCATTAGCATAATCTTTCCCCATACCGGCCGGAATTCCCAAATTTTGTAAAACATTAGAACAACAAAAGTTTACTTGTGCATCAGTAAAAAAATATACATGGTGCCACAAAATTCCTAAATTATCTGTGCCTCCCAAATAGTCCTGAAATCGCTCCAAAACCTCCGTGGCGATTGAATATCTTTGCTAGCCAAAAGTTTTGGCCACCTTTTAATTGGCCACCTTTAGAACCCAAAAGTTTTGAATCCTATTTTGAATAATTAAGGTGTTTATATAATTAATGGCCCTCGTGGCAGCAATAATCGAAGATCAACAACTTAATTATTCGAAGAGAAGCTGGGAAGCTGAAACTTACAAATTTTGTCGTTGACAATCGTTTTCAAACTGCTGTAGAAAAAATAGATGAGTTAATCATATATATATATATATATATGTTTAAATATCTCTAGCTCTATCCAGAACTACTCGCGTACTAGAGGTTTTGTGATATTAATGGAAACTCCATCCCTCTTCTTCTTCTTCTTCTTGATCTTCTTCATAACTCACTTCTTCTCTCTGATCTTCTTCTCTTTGAGGGTGGAGTCGAAAGAGGAAGCAGCAATAGTAAGCACAGAACCGGCCTACTACTACAAACTCTGCAGCAACTACTCCTGCGGCAACACTCACCTTCAGTACCCATTTGGCCTTCAAAGCTTCTGCAGCCACGCCGACCTCAAAACCACCTGTGTCAACAACGACTACGTCCTCATTCGGAGCAGCCGCGTCCCTGATGCAGAAACCTCCCGTATAATCGGCAACTTGAGCTTCGACCCCCTCGGCGTCACGATTCCCTTAACCTTCGAGTCTTTGTTTGGGTGTGGACGCGTAACCAGGGAAAACGTCCCCACCATTATCAATCAGTTCTCCCTCTCCAGAGAGTACAAGTATGGCATCCTGCTCAATTGCACCCAGCGCCCTCACTTGGCCCCGCCCGGGAGTCTCCAGTCCAGCTCCTGCCTGGAGTGTAAGGGCAGCAGCAGAAGAAGCAACCTCTGCTTTTACACCAAGGAATTCAATGACTACACTGATTGTGAGAAATTCTTGGTGCTCACGAGGGAGGAGGTTAACGTCACCGCCATTAAAGACCTGAGAGGCTATATTAGGAGCAAGGGATACCATATTCGGTTCACCAAGTCAATGTCTCGCAGGAACTGTGAGAGTACTGGAGGGAAGTGTGGGTCCAGCCCTCGTACTGGGGACTTCGTTTGCTTCTGTCCTTCCAGTGTTCGTCGCTTGAACTGCTCTGATGGTATGTATTATATATATATATATATGACTTTGCGGATGACTGTCTTCATTTTTGGTAACCCCCGGTCGAATACAATCTAGAGTTAATATTTTACCCTGTGAGCTTACCTTCTTGTTGGTTTTTTTTTTCTTTTTTGCTCACTCGTGCTAGGAATGATTGAAGACCTCCGGACTTGGTTACCCAGGGATAGAAAGCACAAGATCTCCACAGGTATTATTCCACCTACCTATATATATATATATATATATGATTAATTAAACTGCCCTTTTTCATTTCTCAACAGTCTGGAGATGCATGCAAAGCGACTACTTACGTCAAATAAGTCAATCTCCATCAGTTAAATCTGATAGAATATTATGGCAGCCAATCATCAGTAATCGAGTACATTGAATTAATGCTGGCTTAATTATATCATCACTAGGATAACTTTTAGAGATTAATATTACAAGGATAAATGAGTAAAAACTATTCTAACTTATCAGTTGTTAAGAGAGGCTTCTTAACTTCAGCTAGTCATTTTGGGATAGAACTATGTTTAATTACTGATATTCTCCCTCTACTTTTTGTGTAGCTATACCTGTTTCTGCATCATTAGGAGCTATCATTGCTATTGTGACAACAGTACTACTGGTCGTATATGTGATCCGGAGGAAAACAAAAATCAACATGGATGGTGAAAGGGGAGGCCACAATATTGATAGGCACTTCATCACTTTGATTGACGGGATTTCACCTACGAGGTACACTTATTCTCAAATAAAGAAGTTCACTTCCAATTTCTCTGTCAAGCTTGGAGAAGGAGGGTTTGGGATTGTCTACAAAGGTTTCATCGAAGGAATTGGAGCCGTTGCAATCAAGCTTCTTAAGAGATCTGAGCGGACTCAGAAACTGTTCATGAATGAAGTCGCCACTGTGGGGAGAATTCACCATCACAATTTGGTGCGTCTATTAGGTTATTGTGCTCAAGATACCACTAGAGCTTTGGTTTATCAATTCATTGAAATGGGTTCTTTGGATAAATATCATATCCACGATCAGAATGGATCAGATGAACAAATTAAAGACGATTCTTTCAGTCTCACCGATCGACAAATGTGTAATATAGCAGTGGAAACTGCTAGGGGGATACTCTACTTGCACGAAGGGTGCAGAAACAAGATATTGCATTTGGATATTAAGCCTCAAAATGTTTTAATAGATTCAAACTTGTCACCCAAAGTGGCAGATTTTGGACTGGCTCGAATGATCAGTGAAGATCACAGCCACGTATCCATAACACAGGCACAAGGGACACCAGGATATGCAGCACCTGAGATGTGGACAAAAGCCTACGGACCCCTCACTGAAAAGACTGATGTGTATAGCTATGGAATGCTACTCTTAGAAATGGCACTCAGAAGGAAGAAGAACAATGACTCAAGTGAGGATAAAACTAGTCATGTTTATTTTCCAGAATGGGTACTTAGGAAAGCGCTTAGAGGTGAGCTAAAAGTGGACAAGAATGCACTTGAAAGAGCGGATACTAGAAAAGAAGAGGGAGAACAGGTGATTCTGGAAAAGATGTGCACGGTGGGTCTTTGGTGTATTCAACACATTCCCTCAAACCGGCCCACCATGAGGAAAGTGATTCAGATGCTAGAAGGGATTAATAATGAGATTCAAATACCTCCATACCCTTTTCCAGACGAGTTCAATCAGGAGGGTTTCCTAAGCCATTACTTTACACATTCGTCCCACCCCAATCCTCATCGGGTCACTGCTGCAACATAAGTTTTATACTAGAAGGAATTAATCTGCAATTTAAATTGATAGAGCTTGTTATTGTTGTTGTTCTTTTATATATTAGATGTCAACTTGCTTTCTTTAAAATTAGTGTTGCGCGCAGGAGAGTACTGCTGCTATTTCTAATTGACAATTTTATTATTGATAAGGATACAAATTCAGTAATTGTTCAGGACTACCAGTCTTTATAATTTATTATGTTTGTATAGTTTGAATTCTTATTCAATTAGACTAATTGTCCTAGTTGTAAAGTTGCTTAGCTCGGCTCTATGGTAATCTATATCTACCAATACTATGTCAATGAGAATATGCCCTCTTAGTTGCTAAACTTACAATTGTGAGCTAGTTTGAACTCATAGGGACTACGACAAACTCAATTTTTAGTGAGGATTTTCGTGGAATGATTACTTAAAGTCTCTATATCAACGGTTGAAGCGAGAACTGTGGCTATAGAAGAAACAATAATGACAGTTTCTTCAACTGAAAAGTTGTAGTTACCCTAACAAGTATATGCAATAAAAAATTGGTTGCTACCCTATGCTTTATTGCATATCAACAAAAAGTGGTAGCTACCCTAGCTAGTATATGCAATGTTGTTGACTCTGAGGACCAAAAGTTCTAGATCAAGGTATTTAATGGCCAACATGATGGCTATGAAAGAAGGCAAGGAGGTGGTTGGGAGTAATATTGTGATCATTATTAGTAAATTTATTATGTGGTCCAACTTAGAACAATATTCCCAATTTGGGCTTGCAAAGTCAATTATATGGAATTTCATCCCTTTGACTAGGAGATAGGTATCTTAATGACTCTAATTCTGGAACCTTGTGCTCATAATTCATCCGAGTCATTGAGGTGAGAATTGATGTAGATTACTTAGACCTTTGTATGTTTAATGGCCGGGTGCTATGCCTAAAACCATGCATTGACTTAGATATCCTATCGCCAGACAACATTGTGTGTGTTGTATAGGGAAAGGTGACTCGTAATCTGGTGAATGAGTCTTGAGGTGATGCGACTAATCACCTTCGAGTCAAGCTTCCGTGATCTTGAGAATTGACTCGACTTTTGTTATGGTGCATAATTCTTTGGGAGTCGAATTAATAGCATTAGTGAGGTATTTTTATGCATCTAACTACTCTGGAGGATTAGCATTATTAATGATGTGATCCTAGCTATCATTAGAAAGAGGATTAATCAATGTAATATAGACTTAAGTCCAAATATCAACCCCTAAGGACTAAGTCAATAAGTAACTGTCTTTCTAGTTTAAAACCTAAAGTTTGAGAAACCTAATTTTAAAATAGTGTTAAAAACAAAATTTTGAACTAAACTAACTATCTAGCTTGAGATCAAAAGAGATCTTTTGACAAAAATCATTATGGAAAAGCATTATGAATCCATTACCCCCCTAGAAATTTCTATGATTGAATAAAATTACTGTTTTAGAAAGCAAATCTAATGAGTTTTGTTAAATCCATGAATACTTCCTAACTCTAGCATCACCTTCTATCTCCTAGAGACAACCAGCTAGCATGAATAACACTAATTGATAATATAAGTATAAAGCTCAGCTACCTTAATGAAAACTCTTGGAATTGGTCTTATGTCATAGATGAATTAAGAACAAGTTAAAGGATATTACCAAAAAACTCCTGGAATTAACCCTAAAACATGTTTAAAACACCTTGTGTACGAACTTTGTACATCCTATTATTCATAACTTTTCCGCAACCAGTACTTTGTTAGACGACAAGCCTAAAATCAAAGAATTAAAAGCTTTTAAGTGCTCATTCATACACAAATTTGCAATCCAAAATATTAGATAAAGTATTAATCTCATTACATGGCTATGGAGTCAAAAACTCCCAACAACATAGACGAATACTCAATGCTGGAACAAATCAAAGTTTTGATTAAAGCCACGAGAAAAAAAAAATTAAACTAAGTACAAACTCCCATTTGAAGAATTGAGTTGGTTGAAGGTTGCTCCTTGGCTGAATCTCCACCTTTGACTGCAAAAGCACCAAGAGGTCGTGCTAGACTTTCGATAGCCTCTCTCAACTCTCAAAACTCAAAATTATACAGAAAACTTAACTGAACTCGAACTAAATTAGATGCCAAGCCTTCCCTTGAAGCTCCTATTTATAGGTTTGATTCTATCTAGGCTTGAAAACTTGGTCTCTGTTCCGAATCAAAACTATACCCAGCCTCATAATTGCATGAAAGTACATCCAGTCCTTCCTTATAGGGTCTTTGATTCTTTATTCTGTGTTAGAACTTTTTGGATATGAATCTGGAAGATGGGTTCATTCAGCTGCCAAGAATAGAGAACAATCCCACCACTTAGAAAGTTCATAACATAAAAGTATAAGTTGAATTACTCTAAATTTTTGTGCATCAATTATCCATCCTTTGGGCATGCTATGGTCCAAATTTGGACTCAATATGATGTCAGAATCCTGAGATATGCTTGATTATTTCTTGCAGAGTCACTGGCGCAACAACACCAGATATACCCTTGAAATGGCGCGATAGCACCAGTTGAATGGGAAACTTGCCTAAGTTCAAAATGGGCAACTTTGACCAGTAGGTTAGGCTACTTCATGGCATGCCAGCGCCTAAATCTGGTGCGCCAGTGCCAAACCGTATTCCCAAATTTGGCTTTCTGATGACTGTTTGCCGAAGGGGCATTTTTGCGGAATATTTTGAATATTTGGTACTTCTTCTGCCGCAGAAGCGCCAACCACTCCTTTAGCTTGTTTCGGTCATATCTTCCTCATTCTGTCTTTGAATTTGGTGATTCTTGTTGCATTGGATTCCTGAGAGAAATTGGAATCCAATATCGGAATTTTTTAATAAATATTGACTCGGGAGTGAAAATTCTAAGATTTTTTGGACCTAAAAATAGCATTTTTTATACACTTGTCAACAACCCCAAACTTAGACCTTTCCTTGTCCTCGAGCAAAACTAAAACAAAAAAAATAGACGAGAGTCATGATCAATAATCAAATCTTAAGAAAAACCATTGGGTACCCTTTCAAAGTATCATTCAAAGATAGAACATCAAACCTCTCCTATTCATGGTTATTTGCATAGTCAAGGCATAATGAAGCTATCCTTATTCATACAATCCATATTCTCATGCAAGTGAGTAGTTCAAATTGAAAACCATAGGCCAACCATCATTCTACTCTCCACAAACATGAAGGAATTATAAATTCTGATCAAGAGGTCGTTATAGGTTATAATGCGGCATGGGTAAGGGGTAAAGAGAAAATCAAGGAAAATCATTGAGGGTCAGTCCTCCTCCTCATATACATGTCCCTTTTTCCTGAGCATGAACCATCTCTGATAGTATAACACCACCCTAATCTTGCACTTTTGCCTCAATCCTCATCCTTCTACCATTACATCATCTTTCGAGGAGAAAACTCTGTTTGCTTTATTTCTTTGTCTCTCTCTCTTTTTTGTCTTTTTTTTCTTTGTTTTTTATTTTGCTTTGTCTGAAGTCTAGCCTACCTCACTAGTTGACTCAGAGTCCCTAAGCTTGTTGAGGCCTGAGACCCGGTGCACACTCAAGGTGGTTGTTCTCCTAACTTAGCCTTTTTTTTTTTCAACTTTTCAAATTTTCTTCTCAGATAGTCCAACACTTATTCATTCTTTTTTATCTCCTTCTTGCTCCTTATTTCCTCTCTTTTCAGAAAATTTTCTATACCCTTCATCCAACCCTCCTCATTTCAGCATAACTTGAGATTTCAATCCATGTTCATTCAAACAAAACATTTCAATAAATCAGAGAAATATAAGTCAGTAAGAAACTAGTTTTCTAATCACAAAGGCTAGCTCATGTAATATATAGGTTTTGAAAATAAAGCATGCATCATTAAAGTGTTTGACTAAAGATGATGCATCTTATGCATTAAAGTAGGTAGCTCAAAAAGGCTCAAACGATTTCAATCAAGTGACTAAATAACTTCAGAATTTTTGAAAACCTTTCTTTGTTCTGCCTCAAGCTTCCCTCAGGCTGGTTCTAGTTGAAAAATAAAATATACTCGATGCATATTCAAACATTCAAACCACTTTCAAAGACAACTTATCTCATGCCAAAACAAAATATTCAAACAAATATATTTCTCAAAAGAATGAATAAAAACTATCTTTTCAATCCAAAAATCAGAGTTTCCACTGAGTTTTGCAAAAAATAATTTTAGATTTGGAAACATTCCTCAGGTATATACTCAAAATAAAAACTAAAACTAACTACAAGTCTAACTCAACAACGAAAACAAACTTGAATTCAAAATTCGAGTTTACCACCCCAAACTTAAATTTTTGCTTTGTCCTCAAAGCAATCTGAAATAAAATATTGTAGGAAACTTCCCTGAGACTTTGAGTGGAGCAGATTGTTGTTGGATTCCTCATCTTGTGGAAAATGACTTACCTTTTGTACTTGCCAAAGTGGATTAGTAGCATTTAAAATATGAAACTTTTGCAAACTAATTTAGAATTTTATGGAAATTTAACATAGATGTCGGACTAGTGAAAATAAGAATACCGACGTGGAATGAACTAGTTAAGACCTTTGGATCGTCTGGAATTCATCAAACCCACCAAGACAACCCATTCCTTCATTAGTCGACTTTATGAATGCAAATTTTTATTCTTCTACTTGAAGCAAGTTAGTATGTGTTAGAAGAGGGTTGGGAAACAAATTTCAAGAATTTTCATTGAGCAAATTGTTAGTTCCACACTTTGAGTCCAAATTTGAGAGATAAAAGATAATTTCATAAATATGAATGGAGATTGAGTACATATCAATGTAATTTCATTTAAAATTCACTCTCATATCTTCTTCTTCTTCTTCTTCTTCTTCTTCTTCTTCTTCTTCTTCTTCTTCTTCTTCTTCTTCTTCTTCTTCTTCTTCTTCTTCTTCTTCTTCTTCTTCTTCTTCTTCTTCTTCTTCTTCTTCTTCTTCTTCTTCTTCTTCTTCTTCTTCTTCTTCTTCTTCTTCTTCTTCTTCTTCTTCTTCTTCTTCTTCTTCTTCTTCTTCTTCTTCTTCTTCTTCTTCTTCTTCTTCTTCTTCTTCTTCTTCTTCTTCTTCTTCTTCTTCTTCTTCTTCTTCTTCTTCTTTGATTTGCTTGACCTAGACATTGAGTTCCCTTTGTTTGATGGGTGCTCTCTGATGATTGTCTAGATTAAGCTAGAGGATATGTCATTGGGTACCTTCTCCAATGGTTCGCTAGTTCTAAGACTATGCCATTAGCCAAGCAAATGGTTGTAATGAGAGAGGGGAATGAGAGCTTACCCTTATTTTAGTGCTGCCTGGCCAAGATCTGGGCATGGATGATGTTCCCCACATTTAGAGGGATACCCTCAAAGAGAGGTTGAAGGATGTAAGCTCTCTTAGGTGTGACTTCTGTGAAGTATGATGTGGGGGTCAATTTGGTGAATAGGAACAAAGCCCACACCTTGGCATTAATGTGCATGTCCTTCCTATTAAGGGTGTCCTTTCTTGTTTCCCACCTAGCTCCTTTTGGGTAGAGCTTGTTTGCTATCTCAGTGGCATTCACCTCTTCTCTCAAAGTAACTAATGGTTAGGTGGGTACATCGGGTGTGTGGAGATAGGCATTCAACTCATGGGGGGGAATGCATATCTACTTACCTCTCACAAAGAATTGCCAATTCTTGGAATCAGCAAGGTTTGCATAGAACTCTTGCACCAATGCTTGTTGGACTAGGGGTTCCTACCCAATGGATCTATCCTCTCTCTTCTATCATGGCTCTATACATTCTTCTCACTAGCTCATCTAAGATAAATCCTCTCTCCAAATGAAGATTACACTTTGAAAAAGTGTCATTGAATCTCTTATGGGCTTAAGGAGTGGCAAATCTTTCCTTGTCCCAGATCTTGGGCACTCTGAACTTCACTTTTCCTACCCTCTGCCCTAGAAATTTTAAAATTTCCCCCAAAAGTCAGCAAGAAAACTTTTTGTTTTCTGCTGGAAATACCCTGAATTTCATACAGAAGTTCCCAACTTTGGGACTTTATATCTCCCAATTTCCACAGTCGAAATACCCCAAACCACAACCAAATTAAACTAGAAAGTGCCCTCTAACACCCCATACCTTTAGTTGGTGAGCCCTGAATCCAAATTTTACAAAAAATGACTCGAAAGGTAGGCTGCTCGCCGCTTATGTCTGCTAAAATGATATGAGAAGCAAACTTTCGACAATTTTCTAGCGAGGTTTCCTATGAGTTTTGGCTGCAAAAAAGGTCGGGTTTGGAAGCCCAAGTTCATTCTCTAGGGTTATGAAGTTTGTTTTGGGAGAAGAGGGCATAGAGGGATGATTTAAGTAGCCCTAAGTTGTCTCCCCGCGAGCCAACCCGGTGTTGTATTTTTCCTCGGCGCGCTGATTCAAAACTTGTTGTGTTGAACCTTCGAACTGGCGTGGCAATGCCAGTTACAAAATTTTCAATTTTTCAATTTTTTTTGTTCTTTTGATAATAAATTTTCACAAAAACATTAGGTTATTCTCGAGTGTCAAAAGGGTAGAAGTGTTACAATCCAACAAGTCGCCAGTGGTATACTTCAGCCAATGTGACATTTTTTTATTCTATTTCTTATTATGAGAAAATAGAATTTGGTATTTAATTTATGCCTTGACAGGTTGATCCACCATAGCCCATGCAACCAGTGGAGCCCCCTTCACACGGCCCGCCACCACTCTCTTCCTTGCAATTTGACTCAGGTACATCTCCTCCCCATGAATTAAACTTAGACTTACCTATTGCCTTTCGGAAAGGGGTTCGATCTCGTCCTAAATATCCTTTGTCTGAATTTGTTTCATTTTCCACTTTGTCTCCTCGGTTTCTTGGTTTTATTTCTTCCTTGTCAGTTGTGTCGACTCCAAAAAATGTAGGTGATGCATTTGGTTGAACTGGTTTCGAGAAAGGCAATGGAAGATGAAATGGAGGCTCTTGAACAACAACACACATGGACTTTATGTGATAAGCCTCCGGGTGCTAAAGTGGTGAGCTGGAAGTGGGTGTACACGATTACACTCTAAAGCCCGTCTAGTTGCAAAGGGATATACACAAACTTTGAGAATTGATTGTGATGAGACATTCTCTCCTGCTGCTAGAATGACTTCTATTCGTTTACTCTTGTCTGTGACAGTGAACAAGGGATGACAATTACATCAATTGGACGTTAAAACTGCATTCTTGTATGGTGATCTGGCAGAAGAAGTCTATATGGAGCAACCACCTGGATTTGTTGCATGCTCAGGGGGAGGAGAGAAAAGTATGTCGGTTGCGGAATTCTTTATATGGGTTAAAACAAAGCCCACACACTTGGTTCTAGAAGTTCAGTGAAGTGGTTATGAAGTTTGGATTTGTGCGCAGCAGCTCGGATCAATCAGTTTTTGTACTGAAGCATGGTACAGGAGTGGTGATCTTAGTGGTGTACGTGGACGATATTGTGATATCAGGTGATGATGTAGGAGAAATAAGTGAGGTAAAACGACATTTGGCTGAACACTTTCAGTCAAAGGATCTTGGTGTTTTACGTTACTTTCTTGGAGTGGAAGTGACGAGGAGCAAAAGCGGGATTCACATTTCACAGAGAAAGTATGGATCTACTTATAGAGACCGGTCAGTTAGGAGCTCGACCAGCAGACACACCATTGAAAGTTGGAGATTCATTGTTTGATCCTACTTCTCCCTTAATTGAGGACAAAGCAAGGTATCGACGGCTGGTCGGTAAGCTTATCCATTGCAGTATGACTAGGCCAGATCTTATGTTTTCTGTAGGGATGGTGAGTCGATTCATGGATTGTCCACGAAAGGTCCACTGAATTTGAAGGTACTTAAAGAAGTCACCTAGGCACGGCTTACTGTACAGGAACTATGGACTTTCATATGTTATTGCAGCCTCTGATGTAGATTATGTAGGGTCTCAGGTAGACCAAAGGTCCACGAGTGGATTTTGTGTTAAGGTTGGGGGAAATCTAGTGACATGGAGAAGAAGTAAGAAACAGATAGTGGTGGCTCGATCAAGTGCAAAGACAGAATATAGGGCAATGGCACACACAACTTGTGAACTTATTTGGGTGAAGTCATTATTAACGGATTGGGGAATTGAGGTGAACACACCCATGACTATGGAGTGATAATAAGGCTACCACATTCATTGCCAATAATCCGGTGTTTCAAGAGAGATCCAAACACATGGAGGTTGATTGACATTTTATCCGAGAGCAAGTGATGAAAGGAAATATCTCTACTCCATTTGTGCAAGCAGAGGATCAACGAGCAGACATATTTACTAAAGCGTTGAGTGGACCACGGCACGAGCGGCTATATATGTGTAAAACTTAGGCATGTGATATTTACTACCCAACTTGAGGGAGAGAGTTAAGATATAATACATAAAGGTGTAATAATGTAATTTTATGTATATAGAGTGGAGGGGCTTTGTTGTCATTATATGTAAATTGTGTAAGGGTTTTTTTATATAAGAAAATTAGGGCTTACAAGTTCAGTAAGCCAAGCGGCTAGAAGATTATCTCTACTCTCTGCACTAAACATAGCTTGATTTTTACAACCCCAATAGACGTCAGGGCAATGTATTGACTTGTTTATTATATATGCTTCATGTCTAGTGATTTACAAGTAAATTACAAAGAAGTATGCTTCGGGCATTCCTCCGGGAAAAAAAACAAAAAACTGTGGAAGCCATGCATAGAACTTCTGAAGGAGGGTTCATAATATTTCTAATGGTAAAGAAAGTTGAGTAGGCCTGCCCTGGTTTGAATTAAACGCCTGAATGCGCCTTCGAGACCATCCTCAAGAGATTGGATACTTTCCCCCAGTACCTCTATTTGGTTTTGGATCTCCCTCTGTTGCTCCGGTTCTAAATGTTTCTCATTCTCTAATTTGCTGAACAAACCAGAGAGAGAATCATCAACCTTCTTAACCTCGTTTCCGGTCTTTCTTTGCCCATCACAAGAAACTCGCCCTTTCCCCATCCATCTCTGAAAAATAGGGAACTGCTTGGCTCTCTTTGTAATCCTTGACACCGAGATGACTAACAGGAGCGAGTCTAAGATGGATATGGTGATCAACCGTGCTTCTCTCAGGACACTAATAACTAGACCAAGTTGATCCTCTTCATCTGGGAATAGTACTGCAGAAGAATTTCTCTGTTTATCTGCTCTCTTGATCGCTGTAAGACCATGTTTAATCTCCTTCTTCATATGCTTCTTCGAATTGAAATAAGCAGAGATCTTGTTTTCAATATCTGAATTCTCACGTCGCCTTCTGCGCAGGGCTGATTGAAGGTCTCGTAAATGACACTTCATATGGGACATTGCGTCCTTGACACTGCCACATAAATCCAGCAATCTAAGAGATCCATCCAGTGTTTCCTCGAGAGTAGTTTTCTCTATGATCCCGCTGTGGAGCAGACTTTGTTGGGTGCTTCCCAATTGAATCAAATCATGGACCGAATCGAGCAACTCCGTTAGGCACCTAAACCCGTCTGAAAACATGATCAATTCGAAGTTGGAGAAGGAAAGAGAAGAGAGAGAGGAGTTCCATTCGTTTAGTTTCTTGAGGTTCTCTGCAACCTTTTCGGCCTTGGGATGATGACTGGAGGGGGTGCTGGTGGAGCGAACATGCAGGTAACGATTGTTGCGAAACTCGGCCATCTCCATCGCCTTGAACAAGGAAGAAGATGAGAGTATAATTTATATATGACTCTTCCTCATGAAGCTGAAATACTCCTTTAATATATATACTTAAGTAACAGTACTACTTATGCATTATGCATGTGGGTGGAGGCACTGGTAATAATGTCCAGCCTTGTATGCATGCATTTCTCAGTGAGAGGAAGGAGCTTCAATGAGCAAAATAGAGTTGGCGTTTGTTTTAAAAACATATATGACCCAAATTGGCACGTATGCATGCATGTAACCTAACTCATGAAGGAGACAAGAGCATTTAAAGGGACAACTAGTCGATGCATAATAACAAAGAGATAGGCAATCAGTTCATGGCATGCAATGTGAAACTATCTTATCTTAGGTCCACATCTCTCTTCTATTCCTGATTTTGATGGCCAATGGCGTCATAGTAACAAATCAATCATGGGTCGCCATATGTACTAGTACACATGTACTAGCATTAATTGATGAGCCATACACAGTCTCCTAAGCATTAGTCCTATTATGATAGTGATAAATGTTAACTAATCAGACGTCTCCTAAGCATTAGTCCTATTATGATAGTGATAAATGTTAACTAATCAGACCAATCTATATCTAAGTACTCCTGATCGAGTGCAAATCTCCTATTATATGTTCTCAGTTTAACTCCTAATTGAGTAATTTCTGGAACATTTTCTTCACGCATTTTACATTAAAAGACCCTATATATGTTAACCCGGCCGCTTAAAAATCTCTTATACGTGTATATGATCTGTTGACACTAAATTACTCTTGTCATTAAACTACTTTTAGATCAAAATGTGGCCTCTCCCTGATTGCAATGTGGCCTCTTACAAAAAAGAAAAACAATCAAGCTAAGGCTCACGCTGCATTGTCTGTGACCCTTCGTTTACTAGAAATATACTATCCTCGCAAACAGGTTATAATAGAAAGGGGCTCACAGCTCCTGATCAAGGCAATGCTGGAGGAGGCTCACCAGCACTTGCTAGAATATTCCGAAGCTGCTCGTCATGGCACAATGTCAGGAATATTTTTATCAGACCTGGACCTGCCCGGCTGGTTCAACCGGTTTGGGCTGGAATTGGAACCCTTTTTCAGCATAGATTGACCCTTTTTTTTGGCACAAACAAACCTTTTTTAGGCACAAAATTAAATAAGCCCTCTTGTGATTACAACCTACAAGAACACTTACGCCAATCCTTATGCAAAATCCCGATTTCAATCTTTCTAGATTTCTACTAATGCTATAAAACAACAACGGGCATGTGGCTGATATGGAGTGAAAGTGTGATACCTTTCACCGGTATATGTATAGTGTATGTATATGTGTAACCACATCCAATTGTTCGTGTAGTTACAATGAAAGATACAATAAGTTACACCGGTGGAAATACGAGCTTTGAGACACCAGAACTTGTTATTGCAGTTCGGAACCAACCGGTTTAAACTGCATATATAGAATGGGATTCTTGCAGATATTAATTAACCCCACTCTTCTATGTAACTGTAACACTCTTCTCCTTATCCGTAATTCTACAATCCTTCTTAAGTTGACAAGGACTCTTCATGCTTTGTCAAAACAAGCCAATATACACTTGTATTAACATGGAGTACTGTGATTGGTATGCTACTTCAAAGGAGGAAATCAGTTTGATATATAATTGATCATGGCCTGAAAAGGGGCCATTATTTGGCTCTTGAGTCCATCCGTCTCCAAATTCTTCTATCAAAAAATACACCGGAACTAATATTTATCCGGTTCTTGGGCCTCTAGAAATTAATCTTAATGTTTCTTACTATTGTGTTGGGGATTTTTCTTATATTCTCCTTAAATTAAATTGAGTTGTCATATTTTCATCGCAATATCATCAACTGTTAATGAGAGTTGTTTGAGAAAGTGTTTTTTATCCTGTCAATCGTAGGAAGTGGAGGAATTCCTTGTGGATTGGAGTTTCTTCCATGCTCTGAAGAGTTTGACTCTGGTACTGTTGGTAATCTGATAAATCCAAAGATCGAGATGCATATATATTCTGGAGCACAAAAACGAATACTAATATTATGCATGATTTTTTACCTATATAAGTTTCAAGGATGAAATTATTTGTGCGATGAACTTATGGGGATTGTAGCTAGGTGAGTTTTTTTATATGATGAAGTATAAAAAAACTCCAAATATATATTCTGGAAACCAAGCTCTACATGTATCCGTCTCTCAAAGTTGATTGTGCCTTTAATTAGCTAGGAGAGAGAAAAGATCTTCTTCATGTGAGTGACATATTTGTACGTAAATGAATAAAACTCCAAATTACTTTTACAAAAATACTCCAAGACTTTCTTTTTTAAAATTTGAGTGTATATTTTTTTTTTTTTTTTTTGCATTTCTGGTGAAATATATTTTTAATATTTTTATATATTTTAAGAATTATTTTTGAATTTTTGGAATTTATTTACTAGTTTTATGATTTGTAAATAGGGGTAGAAATGTAGCTGAGTCGAACCTTGGTATGTTCAGGCTTGGCTTGATAGATTTTCTTTGAGCTCGAGCTTGACCTCAATTCTTTATATGAATTCGAGCTTGAGCACAAAAAAATATATAAAATACACACATTTTTTTTAGGGGAATAAAATAAAAAAAATTAGTGTGTATTGAATAAAAATACTTTTAATTAATTAATTTTTATTATTTTAATTTATTTTAATTGTTTTTTATAGTTTAATTTAAAATAAAATTTATTTTATTAATAATTGTGAATTAATATTAAATATTTTCTAAAAATATATAACTCTTAAAATACAAACGAGCTGGCTTGTCGAGCTTCGAATCAAACTCCAATCCTAAAGCTTGAGTTGGCTCATTTAACTAAATGAGCCTAATTTAAAAGCTCAAGTTTGATTTGAATTTGAAATAATTCGAACGGAATCGAGCTTTTATCAAGTCGAGCTCGAACAAGGAACAATTCACAAGTTGGCTTGGTTCAGTGCCACTCCTAGTCAATATAAAATTGATATAATGATACCATTATGACATCACATTAATTGGTTCAACCGGCGGGTCAACCCGGCTTAAACAGTTTGACCCAATCGAACCAAACCCTTTTTCGGGCCAATAGCATGAAATCGAGGCATTGTTATAGAGAAGGATTTATAGTGACGGACTGTTTAGCAAATGAGTCGAGAATAACTTAATAAATATTTGGATTTAAAAATTGTAGATGAGTGTAATATGACAGACGATTTATATTTCAGGTATAGCTAGTTAATTAAATAGAAACGTAATATTCAAAGATGAAAAAAAAAAAAAAAAAAAAAAAAAAAGTACTAAATTACTGCAAATCGGTAGATATTAATTGTTTAAAAAGAGTTGCATGAATGCATGTACCTAAATGACGGTGAAGTTATATAAATACTTATCCATATAGCATGAATATATATCTTCTATTATTAATTTAGAGGAGATTGATATCGATCATGAAACTATTTAAAGACTAGACAAGCCATATCAGGACACTTCGTATAATTGTGATCCATCTTATCATGGATCCAGCACTCTTTAAATTATTCTAAGTTGCACATACAGTCACAGATATGTACCTTTCCACCAGGTTAATTTGTTCGACTAACTCCACTTATATTGCAGAACGCCAAGAGGCAACGTTCAAGTTATTTAATCATATCGATCCTCACCCATTAATGAATTATAACTGGGATTATGTTGCATCGTCTATAATTGAGTAGGGTAATGCGTATGGAGACCTATTTCAGTGTGACATTCCGATCGCTCTAGCGCACAGCGAAGTTCATTTGTAGAGCCAGAGAAAGGGACCCGGATCCGCTGGCCACAGCCATTTGTGGCCAGCGTACGCACGGCCAATGGCGGAGCGCCCACGCACGGGATGCCCGTGCGGCGCTCCACCATGCGCGGATCCGGGTCTCAACCGGGTCGTTCAACAGACAAAAAAAAAAAAAATTTTAAACCGGCCGAAAATCCGGTTCGGCGCATGTCTGGGTTAAGAACATTTTCATCTTCCCGCCCATCCCTCTTCTTCTCTCATCTTCTCTCATCTCCATTTAATGTAATGGTATATAGTTGTACGAATGATCGTAAAGAGTTTTAACTAAAATTAGTACATAGTTGTCAAAGAACCAACAAAATAATTGATAAACATTTGGTAAATAGTTGTCCAAAGGATGGTACAGACTTGAAACTATACGTAGTATTGTGTTAGTATATAGTTGTTACCAAAAGTAGTTATAGTTGTTAGACAACAAAAAAAAAAAAAAAAAAAAAAACTCTAATGGTAAATAGTTGTCCACAGGCTGGTACAGAGTTGGTACCAAAAGTAGTATATAGTTATTAGACAATAAAAAAAAAAAAAAACTCTAAAGGTATATAGTTGTCCAAAGGCTGGTATAGAGTTGGTACCAAAAGTAGTAGATAGTTGTTAGACAACAAAAAAAAAAAATACTCTAATGGTATATAGTTGTCCAAAGGATGGTACAGAGTTGGTACCAAACGTAGTATATAGTTGTTAGATCACAAAAAAAAAAACTCTAATGGTATAGATTTGTGCAAAGGATGGTACAAAGTTGGAACTATACATAGTAAAGGGTTAGAGGATGATAAGAGTCGAAGATGGCCGACCGACCAGGTGCCCCGATGGCACTACTGGCAAAGGATGGCACTACCTTAGGCGATGCATACCGCAGTTGTTGCCTTAGAATGGTATATAGTTATCTGAATGTTAGTACTGAGTTGTGTACCAACGTAGTATATAGTTGTCCAAAAGGCTGATATAGAGTTGGTCCTAAACGTAGTATATAGTTGGTAGACCACAAAAAAAAATGCTCCTATGGTATAGAGTTGTGCAAAGGATGGTACAAAGTTGTAACTATACGTAGTATATAGTTGTTAGACCACAAAAAAATTAGACAAAAAAAAAAAAAAAAAAAATACTGTAATGGTATATAGTTGTCCAAAGGCTGGTACAAAGTTGTTACTAAATGTAGTATATAGTTGTTAAACCAAAAAAAAAAAATGCTCCAATGGTATAGAGTTGTGCAAAGGATGGTACAGAGTTGTAACTATATCGTGAGTATATAGTTGTTAGACCAAAAAAAATTAGACAACAAAAAAATACTCGTTCTTAACCGGACGCATACCGAACCAAATTTTCGGCCGGTTTAAAATTTTTTTTTTTGGTCCGTTGAACGACCCGGTTGAGACCCGGATCCGCGCATGGTGGAGCGCCGCACGGGCACCCCGTGCGTGGGCGCTCCGCCATTGACCATGCGTATGCTGGCCACAAATGGCTGTGGCCAGCGGATCCGGGTCCCAGAGAAAGAACCTGCTTTTTGTTGAAAAGCAATTGGCTGATTTGTTCAGCAAAGGGCTCTCAAACACTCGATCAGTCTCTTCAGCTAATTGAAAATTTGTGCATCATTGCTACCAACCATGCTCAAAAAAATAAAATTAAAAAACTGTACATTCCATTAGCAGGAGACACATGCATGGAATCATACCCTCGTGTCCATGTGGTGGCCCCTTGCATTAAATACTAGGCACATCCATTGCAAATCATCTTGGAGTCTAATCTACATAAATTATGTACGCACACGAGTGGCATGCATACATGTAACCGGACAGGCCCTGGACAATTCTAGTCAACCAAAGAAATTAATAAATAGCTAGCCCGTGTGTACATGTCCCACATAAGCTAATATATTAACATTATATGGTAACTCGTTTGCCCGTTCTTCTTCATGAATGATACTGGATCTCAAATTAGGTACAGAAGATACACGAGCGATGCTCGGCCTATTCAACCACCCACCGCCCTTGTCTCCCCAAGAAAGACAACCACATTAATGGTGGCAGCTCACCGAATTAATTAATAAGCCTCCCCCCGTGCAAGAGAGGCTCCAATAACACACGTCTTCAATAAATGTCCACACGAGGCCAAGATGCTTCGTGTCTCCCAACCTTTGCAACACCTCATATATAGTTAATCTAACATCTCGTCTCCTCCCAACCAAAACTTCCATAGTTTAAGCTCTTGCTCTGAAATGGGTTTGGCAAAATCTAAGATATTGGGTTTATGGAGATCGATTGACTATATATATATATATATATATATATATATATATATATATATATGGAGTTATTTAATCTGTCCACGGTTTGGAATGAAGTGTAGAAAAGGAAAAGTTGGTGGCAGTAGCGGTGGGTTGAGTAGGAGACATGGCTGTAGATGGGAGCTTGGCATGGACAGCATAAAACATGATCAGAAGAGTTTAAATCTGGGTTTAGTTTCATCAGATCGAGGAAGGGAATAAAGAAATGGTGGTTAGCGTGTGGTTTGTCCAGAGATGGGTTACAAGATCCGGTAGGACGTAGGAATGAGACACATGGTGAGCACACGTACGTGCACGGTTAAGGCTGTAATCTTTCTCTTTACCTTGGTCTTGAGAGGACTATAAATAAGTCCAGAGAAGAGGGTGGGAAACTCACAACCTTCTCCATTATCGTTCTCATCGATCCCTTCCTAGCTGCAGAGATAAAAAAGAAAAAAAATGGCAAACGCAGCTACAATGGCTGAAAATCCTTACCATGTTCGATCCATCAGTCTGCCCACCAGATCCCATCCCCTCGCCTCAACGATCGAGGAAGAGCTTCAGAAGCTGAGGTCCTCTGAGGCATTTACAGAAACGACTGGAGTTCCCTCCGCCGCGGCCATTTCCAGTGGCTTGTGCGGACTCGGAGAGGTGTACGATTCGGTGGCGGCGCTTCTCCTCTTGCCACAGACCCAACAAGCCCTCGCCCAGAATCGGAACGAGAAATGGGTGGAGGAATTGCTGGACGGATCGGTAAAATTGGTGGACATGTGCGATGCATCGAGGAATGTGTTGTTGCACATGAAGGAGGACGCGAAGGAGCTCCATTCCGCTCTGCGTAGAAGAAAAGGAGATCAGGAGTCCATGGAATGCAAAATCGCTCACTACTTGTCCTCCAGAAAGAAGCTGAAGAAGCAAATCAACAAACACCTGGCGACGTTGAAGAAGATGGAGGGCAACACGGCTTGCCCTCCTCTCTCCGACCAAGACCCACATCTACAAATGGCCGCGAGATTCCTCCAAGAAGTGAAGTCCATCACCGCTTCCATTTTCCTCTCCATCTTATCTTTCATTTCTTCCTCACCCAAGTCCGGCAAGTGGAATTTGATCTCCAAATTGATGCGCAAAGGGGTTGTCGTCACCAAAGGGGAACAGAACACAAACGAGGTCGAAAGCGTCGATCTCGCTCTTTCTTCCCTGCAATCCCACGTTGCAGAGATTGAGAGCGTGAAACAAGCACAGAAACAGATGGAGGCCTTGGAAGTTCGCCTCGACAGCCTTGAGGGTGGAATTGAGCGCGTACTCAGGCGCTTGATTCAGAACAGGGTCTCTCTCCTCAACATCCTCACACAATAGAGCCTTGATATCATCTCTTTCTCAATTCTGAGCAGAACCCAGTATCAGAAAATCCAATTTTAGGGATTTTTCCATGGGTTTGCGAAATGTAAACATCAAATACTATACAATATGTACTTTGTATAAACTATATAGTACAGTGGCAGAATACATTTTCATGTATTTCACCATGAAATTTCTTCTCGCTTTACATCTATTCGTCACAAGCACAAGACAAATCGATTAATCGAATAACAACATTATTAAATCTTTAAATCGATGAATCGAATAACAAAACCCGCTCGAATATACAAGCACGACGGTGGGTTTGCTTTATTATACGTATATCAATCAAATGGGCAATAGGCAGGAATCTACCCATAACCTTAGCTTTCATGGTCAACTCTTCACATGGTCTACCTAATCTAACATTTCGGATCAGATATGACACCTATAAATAATTAAATCTGGAGTTCTTCTCCACCTTACTCTATTGGGTGATGTGAGTACGAAGATTGATATGAGTACTGTTTTTTAAACGAAAAAAGGAAAAAAGTGAAAAAAGGTTTTCCTCTAGTATCCCAAAATTGGGTGTAGTATAAACTAAATTGTCATGGAAGCATGATTGTGCGTACATAATATTTAACATATATATATGATTGTGTAAAATTAAAAATGGTATTTACCATATATATATAACATTATAACTCTAGATTTATGCAAAAATATTTATACAATTGAGTTAATAGTTTTTATTATCGATTAACATTGAGTATGTTGTTAATCTGGTCCTTATAATTTGAAAAAATTATTGAACAACTTAAAAGATCGGCCACTCATTCTTATACAAAAGAACATAATTATATGTACTTGTGGGTCGTCCATTTCATGTATATTTTTATTTTTTTAATCCTTATATTTTTATATAGCATATTACATACCAAATTGAAGACAGTCCTTTTGAAAAAATTATTAAATTTTTTTTTGTGACCCTAACCTGGGTAGGCCTGACCCAAGTCAGGGGCGACTTGAGCGACTCGTTTGAGTTGAGTTGGACTGATTCAAATTTGGGAGAATTACGTACAACTCATAGATCCATTGTTGGTTAAATATTGAACCATGGATGCATATTGGCAAAATATTAAGTCATGGATATAATGACAAAAATGCCCTTATCTAAACCCTTGAACCAGTTTATACAAAAAAGAATGAATTAATAGTATGTTATCCAGAATAGGAAAGTATATTATGTATAATATAATAGTACGTTATATACCATCAACTTATATGTTATGTCAGCTTTATAAGGCAAAACACCTCTCAATTAACCATGAAAAACTACACCAATAAGTAGCATGTTACGCAGAATGAAAAAATATGTTGTATATAGCATAATAGTATATATATTATAGACCATTAACTAATATGTTATATCAGCTTCATATGATCAAACACCCTTAACATTGACTTATATAGTATGTTATACAAAAGAGAAAAATATATTTTGTATAATATAAAAGTATGTTATAGACCATTAACTAACATTTTATGTCAGTTTTATATAGCCAAACACCTTCAACTATGAGAAATTATACATTAACTAGTATGTTATGCAGAACGGGAAAATAAGTTATGTATAACATAATAATTAATATGTTATAGAACATTAACCAATATGTTATGACAACTTCTTAGGGCCAAACCGGTTCAGGTTTAGTACTGAGGGGCATTTTTCGTCTTTATATCCTGACTCGATATTTTATCCACATTTCTCTATGGTTTGATATTTAGATAATACTTGATCCATGTGTCGTAATTCTCATTTTTGGGTGCTTGAGTTGGGTCCGAGTCCCAAGTCAGTTCTGAGTCCCAGTTCCCACAACCATGCATGGAAGTGAATTGTAATGGGTAATAAATTTATGTATCAAATACAAATTCGCGAACAATTCATATACATATACCATACCAAAGAAATGATAATTAATTGTGAAATATCATTATTTAATATTCCGTATAGAAATTAGTATATAACTTAGTATATAATTTATATACAATTGGAAGATATATCACACTCAAATTAAAATTTCTGTACGTGGTCAGTTTTGGATTTCTGGTAGATTTTTCTAATTTATAAATTAATTGGGTGGAGAGTACGGATCATCAAATATATATCACATATGCCTGCAGGATCTTAAAGGCAGGATTTCTTCTTTTTTATACACAGATCATACTTTTTTGAAGATTTGGGTAAAAATAATCACCCGGAAGACTGAAAACAGTACTGTTAAACACTTTATTAATTCAAGTGATTTAAAAAGGTGGCAAATATAATCCGATCTTGAATTTTTTGGCTTGGGTTAGGTTACGTCAAATTCACATAAATTAAAATTGAAAGATATTAATAAATTAAAAGCTAGAATATTAAGAAGAATATATGAACAACATCGATCACTAATGAATCAATGGTTGCCTTTTTTCCAGAAAATAAATTTTAAATACAAAACTATATAATTTAATTTTTAATATTTTAAATTCAAAATTAACTAGTGCTACTTGCTTCATGATTAATTAACTAATGCTACGTGCCCAAAACAATTAACATATTATTTTTAGTGGTACTTTTAGGCCAAGCATATATAGAAAGTAGAAACACTTAGTCATTGTTCATATATGTCCTCTTTTTCCAAGTCAACATTGTAAATTTGGGCAGTTAATTAACATTAATGTTTGAAAACAATTAATGAGAAAATATTTTAATTAACGAGCTGCATGTAAAGAGAGATTTGGTTAAGTACTGCATGATTAACTGAACAAAGTATATGTATATGAATTCCAGGAACAAGTAGTATATTTTTTACTGATATACAAGTGAAATTTTGTTGCATGTTCTGGCTCTTTACAAAATTTGCATTAATTCCCAATATTGGGAAAGATTCTACTAATGGCTGAGTAGATTGAGAAGGGAGACTCTTGTTTGGATCAAACGCCTTTGGAGATTGTCCAAGGCATCTTCGAGACCTTGCATGGTAACAAGAGCTGCCTTCAGTTTTTCATGGGTTTTTTCCATAACCAGCTGCTTGGTTTCTCTCTCTGATTTGGGTCGATTAAGCGCAGTGAGGGAGGCACCCAACTCTTCCATTTCGTTCATTTTCTCTTCATCCACGTCTGGTGCAATCCGGCCAGAGCCACCCCATTTGATGAAGAAAGATTTCCTCGCCGATCTCGGCTTTGAGATTGAGATGAAAGAGAGGAGGGACTCCAAGACAGTGATTGAAATGGACCTTGCTTCCCTTAGAACTGTTATGACCACATCATGGGACCCGTCTCCAGAGGGAGAAGAGGACCCAGAACATTCTGACGTTCTTCTCAATGCCTTGAGGCATTTGACTGCCTTCTTCCTTAGTGAAACATATGCAGTAGTACTGATGCTTTCTTCCCCACGTCTTCTACGCAGAGCCAATTGCAAATCTTTGAGAGCGTCTATCATCTCCATTGTGATATCTCTTGTCATTCCAAATGAATCTAACAATTGAAGAGAACAGTCCAAGACCTCGTCTTCTACACCTTTTTTGTGCCCATGCCTAGAAAAAGTTTTTTGGGATTGTGTCAAATGTAGTAAATATTCCTCGACGGATTCGTACAACTGGGTAAGGCCAGATAAACCACCACACAAGGAAGATGAGGTTGAAGGAGAACGAGGTGAAGACTCCCATTCATGTCTCAGCTGGTTGAGGTTCTCTTCGACCCTTTGGATGATCGGATGCGATGAGGTGGGCAGGCTGGTGGAGCGAACATGGTTACGGTTGAACGAGGAGAGGATTGAATCAGGGGAAGCCATTGGGAGCTCTTGATCTCTTCTGAGATTTTACAACTGCAAGAAAGAGGATGATGATCGAACTAGGAAGGGTATAAATAGCAGTCTCCCTCCTCTTTCAATCTCTTTTATAACACCCACGTACTCCAATTGCAAGAAATTTTTTATGTAACTATATATATATCTGGACGAAAGGCTTAATAGGTTTCTTGTCTCCCCAGCAAATCACCAACATAATATAATGCACCATCTCAGATCTGAGCAGGTTCACAATAAGAAATTAATGAGCCTTAGTTAATTGAGGTTACAACTTTGTATGATGGCCTCCTGGAAGAAGACAATAATCGGAATCACCACAGCCATGTATCCATAAAAAATTGAGCTTTACAATAGCAATAAGAACCTCAATGAATTTCCAATAATTTGTATTTTAATGAATATATAATAACAGAAAAAATGGAAGAGGACAAAGAGAATCAATGATCTGGAGAACCACGAGGCTATTTAATCATACAAAAAATTACTCTGTGTATGGACGACTCAATTAAGAATACAAAGGATAATTTTAAATGCCCCACATGGTTGAGCAGATTCTTGTTGTCTAGACTTTCTTCCAGCATATACAACTGAAATAGAGCAGAATATTAAGGCAGATACAACATTTTATTATTAATTAGCTTAAACATGCATGGGTGATGGGACCCTTTTAAATATTAGATCAGATGAGTTATTGCCCATTTGTTGGTGGTTTGCCGGGAAGACAAGGAGGCAAGGAACGTAGTACACAGGTGGGGACAATCAGATTCCTTTTGTCTTCTTGCAAATGCATGGGCGAGCGAGGTAGGTGACTATGTAGTGGTGCTAGCTATACATATATATAAAAGCATCAAATTAGAGGAGCTAGGTACGTAGACGAAGCTGCAACAAATTAAGTCCGTCTTCTCTGAATCTGATCAGGTGCAAGGATCAAGATGGCTGCTTCAGTTCCCTTCCCAAGCAACTGTCACCGTGTCCGATCTACAAGCTTGCCCTCAAGATCTCACCCAATTAGCTACAAGGTCGGAGAGAACCTTGGTCAACTGAGACAGTACTGGGAAGAGTCATGTTCACCTTCCACTTCCTCGTCTTCCTTGTGCAGTACAGGTTTATCTGCCCTCTGTGACTTGTATCAATCCATCGCTACAACTCCCACAAGCCCAGCAAGCGCTTGCTCATTTTGAACAGGTTTTGGATGGGTATGTAAGGCTATTGGCCGGATGCTTGAGCCACCGGAAGGGAAGTCATGTTACAGATGATAGAGGCAGTCAAAGATGAAGTTTTTTTACAATTAATTAAAAAAAATAAAAATTGACAAAAATGTCATTGTTCCAAATTTAATAGCCAAAATGTCATTTTCAACCTTTGACCAAGGTTGACCACCTTGGTCAAAGGCCACGTAGGTGACACGCTAGCTCGCAGATGCCTGTGTGTCGCCAAATTTATTTTTTTTAAAAAAAGGAAGGCGGCATCGAAATGTCGCCAACCCAAAAAAAAAAAGGGAGGCCCCTTAAAAACAAGAGGCGGCTTCTAAATGCCACCTCCCTATGTTTTGGGAAACCGCCTTCCCAAAAAAAAAGGCCTATAATGGATAAGTCCCCCAATATACAAAGTGAGATTTATTTTTGGGAGGCAGCTTTTAGAAGCCGCCTTCCTAAAAAATAGTAGGAGGCGGCTTATCCATTGTAATGGATAAGTCCCCCAATATATTTAGAAGCCGCCTCTAATTTTTTGGGAAGGCGGCTTTTAAAAGCCGCCTCCCAGCAAGCCAGCGAGTCGCCTACATGGCCTTTGACCAAGGTGGTCAACCTTGGTCAAAGGTAGAATATGACATTCTTATAATTATTTTTGAAACAATGACATTTGTGTTAATTTTTATTTTTTTTAATTATTTGTAAAAAAACTTCCTCAACCTACTCAGCCATTAGCAGACTCTTCCAAAATATTGGGAACCCAAAGTTTTGTAGAAAGTTAGATCGAACACAAAATTATACTTGTATATGATCACTAAATATATATTCCCAGACAAGAACTCGCTGGAATATATATTCATAATGAATCAGTGAATAGAGCTAGTCTCTTGAACAAGTTAAATCTCTCTTCACACTTAATTATATATAGATTTCTTTGATAAATACAAAAACCTCCGATACGCCATTCCAGTAAGATGTTTTCATATGAGCCATTTTCTATTGTCTTAATGAGTTAAGCTCGCACATCTCTATACTGTCTTTTTCTCAAAGCAAGAAAAAAGATCTCCTTCCTCTCTGTCTTCTTGTAGCTCTACAGTCATCAGCAAGCTTTCTCCCTTTCCTGGTTATGTAGTCGGCAGACTATATGACACCAAAAAAATCGTCACTCTTTTACAGTCATCTTGTCTTTAGGATGTCGGTGAATTCACATGCATTGGGAGTCTAGTAGGGCTCCACCCTTTAATAATCTTCCACTAGGAGACCTATTTGTAGTCACCATAATCTCGTATTCTTGTTTATCAGTGTCCAAAGCTTTCACATTGATTGTCATGTCCCAAATTTCAGCATTTAACATAAATACACCAAAATTGAGCAAAAGCAAAAGTTTTGTCCATCCACTGATTTAGTCAAGATATGATTCTTGTTGCCCTCAATCTTCACCAACTTCAACTATCCATCTTCTAACAAGGATCTCATAAAATGGTACCTCAGGTAAGAATGCTTCGTCCATGAATGAAACATCAAACTCTTAGCAAGATGAATTTCACTTTGACTGTTACTAAACAAACTGCAATCAACTCCATAATAATCTAATTCATTCATTAGACGCTAAAGCCAAATAAACCCTTACTTGTCTCCATTGCAATTACATACTCAGCTTTAATTGAAGATAAAACAACTTTTTTTGTGTAGTTTAGGAACCCAACTCACGGCAACCAGCCCCATCTCTCCCTCGGCCCCCATCTCCCTTGGACCCCGAATGAATGAGTGTGCATGAACGACAATGGATGTAGTCGGCTAGACGGAAGTATTTGTGTTCCGTGTTTTCGGCGTGTTAACGTCACAGGTGAACATATAGAGCTTCTTCGATAGACTGTGTGAATTCCGACAAACTGACGAAAGCTAGAACTTTTGGTGTGATAAGGCTTCTTCTTCAGAAAACTTTTTCGACGTAAGACTGACACTCTTCCTTTGATCAATCCACTTTTGTTGGTGGAGCTAGTGAAGACTGACACTCTTCCTTTTCCTCAATCGATCCACTTAATGAGGATCTTCAAAGGGGTTTTGTTATTCCTGGCTTCCTTTGTTGAGCGAAGACCAAACTTGGTCGAGTTAGACTTGAGAAGAGTTGGGTGTTGACGAGGTAGAAGTTGGTGTCGATGTGGCTTAATAGCGACGTGCTAGTGCTGATAGGGATGACACGAGTGCTGATGACGCGGCTAAGAGATGGTGACTGGGCTAGGAGCGGTGTCTCAAAAAATTAATTAACATGCCAATAATCAGCCTAAGATGGTAAAATGATAGCTCGGTAAATAACATGGGCTTACCCTAGATGGGCCAGTCGGATTTTGGTGTCTATAGGTAAAAATATCCATTTACAAAATATATATGTCAGGTCTAACCACGGGTTGAACTGGGCATGGTTGAAACCGATTGAACCGGTTCAACCAAAATCAAATGTCCAACCGGTTCGGTTTTCACAACATGGCTATGGACTATGAGTTTTATTTGACCCGGCTGAATCGGTCCGGCGTAAGTTCTGATCTCATGATTTTCATCACATGACTCCGAAGTTTAATTTTAGGGTTACCCGCCCTGATGTCCTCTTGATGCTAGTCGGGTGGTCGGTGTTCCGGTCGTTGCCTGTCACCACTGAAAAGAGGCCTGATTCCGTAAGGCAACACTTTCTTTGAGGAGGCATTTCAGCCTTTTTGGATTTCCTCTCAGTTTTCCATTTCAGCTGACTATTCTAGTGTTTTTCACTTCTTCTCTACCGGAGATTTAAAGTTTCACGTTTGAGCTGCAAACCGACCGCCAAGTTCGTCTGCAAAACCCCAATAAAATCCTCGCTGGAAGCTAAAGTGTTCATTGCCGAAATCCTTCATCGTTTTCGGTGGTTCGGTTCAATTTCAGGAACTAGTTAGGAAGAAGGGACAAGAGAATACTCGCATGGATGAGCAGAAGGAAAAAGCACTTGTTCTCGTCGCCAGAAAAGCTTGTTTTGGTCTCCCAACGGCGTGCCCGTCATGCTTACCCGTATACCTGTGCCTTCGATTTGCAAATGTGTCTTTCGGAATGCATATTGATACAACCAATCCAGATTCAGGTCAGCTGATTATTACTATGATTGTCTACACATCTGCTATCGCATCATCTTTATCATCCTGTTAGCTTAATTTCTTTTGTTTTTGCTTGAGGTGATGAATTGGAGAGTTGTGTACTTCATTAATAAAAGAGTTTACATATATAAAGGGAGAGGAGGGCTAAGATTACTTGCTTCCAATTTTTCCTTCCTTCCAAATAGAAATTTATTTTCAGTAATGGTGTTCACTAGACTCTAATAAAAATTTGTCAAAATTATCAAAATTAATGAAAATGAAATACTAATAATAAACATATGTAGAATAAGAAAAATCTTTTTTAAAACCAATTAAGGCATTTAATGGTTAAAATGAAAAATGGAACCTGCTGATCTTGGCTGTACTTGGTTTCATAATCCCTTTTGTCAAGTCGGGTAGAGGTTTTGGCAAAAAACCTATTCGATAGAGGTGTATATGTTTGCTGACTGGAGGGTCCTTTGGTCGTGGTAGTTTTCAGTATGTATTTCAGGGAAAACATAACTTTTTGGTTCAGTATTTTATTTCTCTATGCACTTTGTGTACTCCTATTATTTTGTTTTGACGCTTTGCAGGTCTGTATTATAGGCATGTTGACATAGATTGTATGTTGCCATCTTCTTTTGGATGCATTTTCGTACTGGTTTCCCTTTCTGTTTGAGTATTCTACTTTTTGGATTGGCTATTACATTTTTCTCTTACAACTACTTTTCATGAGATTCTGAAAATGAAATTTATAATGTAAAGTTTGATCATGATTTCTGTGCTGTCCTAGGACTGAAGTTAGTCTCTTTTTTGGATTTTTGGATTCCGGACTTCTCTTAGATGTAAGAGCCAAATCTTAGATTTGGGTTTCCTTTTTATCGGCTTTCACTGTTGAGTAGTTTCAGTGGTACTTTAGAAATTCATTGTAATTTTGATTATGCTGTAACATCATGTAAATGGTAAGAGTTGCACCCTTCAACTCCTAGTGATCTTGTTGATTAGCTGTCAACAAATCATAAAATTAAAGTTGTGAAGTAGTCCTAAGCCTTGAAGCTCATGAAAATTAACAAATGAGTTTGCCTGTGCTAGCCAGGTTTTGCAGTTTGATGTGAATATTTGATAAAAAAAACTTTTATTTCATTATGTATAAGTTTAGAGCTCAGTCACAGAAACGCAAGTTGAAAAATAAGTACCTAGAAACTTTGTAGTCATGTTTTCAAGAGAATACATCTTTGGTAACCTATGATAGTAATGCATTATTTTTTTTAATGAACCTATTTCTCCAAATCATTTTTTCAAGACAGTGATACTATGAAAACATTGATTAGATTTATGATAAAACATGACAGAGTCTACCTGAATTAAAGTACTACAGTTGATTTAGATGACTGGTTGTTCTGTTGCTGAATGGGTTGGGACTTTTGTGAGGTGCTGATTGCCACATTGCTTAGGGGTGTTAGCAAGCTAAGCAAGTTTCCAGTTTCCTGTCAGAAATTGTCCTGTCCTTTCAGGCGATATTTTTAATGTCTTTCGGTATCTTTTCTTTTTCCATCTCACTTTGCACCTCCTGATCTAGTGAAACAACTGTGGCTTTTAATGTGATTGGAGAACTAAAAATTCTCTATGAGTAGTTAGGAGTGAACAGTAAAGCTTTGGGAAACTTTATTCCTGTCTCTTAGAGGTTTCACGTGTTGATTATACCATGCTGCATCCAAGTAAATAATTTTCCTCCGGAATCTTGACCGGATGTCGAACTTTTCAATTTATCAAATTTGTGTGTTTTGTTCATGATTAACTGACTATTGTCCTACCTTGTCATTATTTGTAATGGTAATTTATATCTGCTGCAGATGCCATTCCATATGTTGAATATGATGAATATGTGGCATTCAGCAATGAGAAGGGTGGTGTTATTGAAACACTAAAAGATGATGGTATTGTCGATTTGGACTCAAAACTTCCGAGTAACTGTATTCCGGATTGGCTCTCGATGAAGGCAATGGTTAGCTCATGGCTTGCTGATGCGACTATGTATGAGCTATGGGTAAACTCTGATGGAAATGTGGCAAATCAAATATATTTTAGTGATCTTTCGTGGCTGATTGGGAAGGTTCTCCACTGGAAGCAAACTAGAACTGTCAAGCACATGCTTGGGATAACTAACACCAATACTGAAGAAAGAGAAGCACAGGTTATCTAGAACTTTTATTTTATTTGTTATCATTGGACCTACACTATGATCTCCTTTTTCCTACTGTGGTGCTGAACATATAATTACATGGGTGTTTCCCAAAATTTATGGTGTTTCACTTAATTTCATTTTTTCTTTTTAAGGTGACTACAATTTCAGAAAGGTCAATTCAATTCCTTTCTGTTTAGAATGGTTGTTTTATATATTTTTTTGAAAATATTTTCCTTCAAATCATTACAAGAAGGTTGTTCTAGACTTCTTTTTTCTTGTATTATTAATAGATATAAGTTTCTGCCTGGACAGATTTACAGGAATGCATCCCTAGCATATGAGGCACTGTCCATGAAGTTGGGAGAAAAGCGTTTTCTGTGTGATGACAGGTGACCAAAAAATAAATCAACACTTATATGCTTTATTTTGCACTTTTCTGGCTTTGATTTAATCACTCAACCAAACGTCCTCCCTCCCTTCCACCCCTCTTTCTTTTCTATGGTGTAATTCAGCTTATTTAAAGTATGTGTATGATGTTCTGTTTACCTGTTTTTTGTTAAACTTATGCAGACCTACCAGTCTGGATGCTCTTTTCCTTGGACATTTGCTTTTTGTCCTTCAAGCCTCCAATGTAAGTTGTTTCTATTTCCCACCTCCAATCATATGCAACTAGTTTTCAGCATGGCTATATGGCCCTTGTTCAGTTTTCTTTTACTAAGTCTAGGAAGTGAGTGAATAACTTACCTAGACCTGTAACCAATCTTTTATTTATTTTGAGTAATTTTCAAACGTGGCCTCTTAGATGGGGTAATTAGAAACAGTGAGGTAATTATCAGGTTCTAGTGAAAAAATACTAAAATTACTCATTTGTTAAATTTATTCTATAGAACTTGTACATGAGAGAATAATCATGGGAACCAAACTTTCCTCCCCGTTTCCCTTGTTTCAATGGCAAAAGGGTGGAGGTGGGTTTAGGCGTTAAATTTTTGGATTAAGATTTATTTCCTATATTGTAAATCGATCTTAGAATCAAATAGATCATCATTGGTTGAGTTCCTGACAGCAATTGAGATCATAGTCAATCAGATCAAAGATTGATGGTTGAGATTACTATCGATCACTATCAAAAGTCAATCAGATTAAGATCAATGGTGGAGATCACCAATGGACAGGGCAACTTAGACGGTTAGAATCCATTGATCTCTTCAAAAGATCAACAATTTGGACGACATTGAAAAAGGTGAATGACACATCGACTACACATGAGCAGACACATGTCGAGATGTAGACAGTTATTGTCATAATTACATTAGTTATTTGACACATGTCTTAATCCTAAGCAGAGTAATGTGTCTTTGACTTGTTGAAATCCTGGGTAAAAACTTAACCTCTGACATGTGTCTTGATATGGTGAATGCAAGATTTCGTGTTAGCATGTCCAATTTGAACGAAAGCAGGTTTGTGTTGCATCTGTCATGAACTAATTGGTCAAAAAGAATGAAAAGTATGAGGAGATTTAACTTCTTCCGTACCTGCAAGTAGCCATCATTTTAGAGCTGTGGAGGTCTTCTTGGCTGGAGGGCTGGAATTGGAGCAAATAACTGTAGAGTTACTGGAGACCTCAACAAAATTGAACTCCAAAGCCTCGATGAGTTGAACTCGATGAATCGAAGACTTGAAGCCTCAGAGGACTTGAGAATTTTGATTCCCCAACAAAATGTACAATTTTGAACATCAAAGGGACAAAGAATCCTAAAGCCTTGACCCACCTTAGTTTTGGCATAGTGGAGCAGGGTACACCTCCATCCCCTGCCTGGAACATAGTGTAGAAGGTACTCTTCCTCTCCCCTCTCTTTTTTGACAAAGAGTGTTAAACTGCCATTCATTTGAGAGAGACTTGGGGAGGTTCATCTTTGCAAATATGAAGGAGAAACATTATCATCCATTGCTGAAAAAGTGGGCCTTGCTTTTATTTTTCATATTATGAGAGTCTTTTAAAAAATTGAAAGATTATTATAATGATATAATGCATCCTATTAAGATTACTATGTTGATTTAAGATACTAAAAGATCTATTTCGGAAAAAAAGTGTGAAAGGAGTTATAAAATATGCTTAACTTTGAAAAATTATATTGAAGGATAAAAATATGGTCAAGGGAAACTGTTTAGTATAGAATATGCAAAGGGCAAGTACTGTTGACTAGTTGTAAAATGAAATAATTAACATATGTTCTGTTTCTAATGCAATATTTGCAATTTTTGTAGAAAAAAGGCAATGGGAGGTTCACTTCTTTGATGCCCTTCATGTTATACAATATTAAGAGCGACGCTTCTGCTGTTCATCCCTTCTATCTAATGAGACTTTGTTTTTGTCTTCATCTTTCATTGCTTAGAGTCACAATGTCACCTTTCCCTAACAACACGTAGAAAAGAGGGAGAGGTGCAGCATTGTTACCCTGGAACAGAGGGCGCTCCTTAATTTTGAATGTATTCTTTTTGAACTAGAAGGTTGCAGTGTATAATATTGGGGCTGGCCACAGAGTGGTGTGACTGCCTTGTGTAACCTCAAAATAAGAAAGATACAAGTGAGTTTAGGTCCTTTATTTCTTCTCTATTTTGAGTTCCACTTGGGCCCTTATCAATGAAGTCTCTGATATTATCTTCAAAACTTGCATGAGGCCTCCCCATAGTGTTCTGGTGAAGATTTCAGCCTTGTTCTTACATATGATAACTTTAACTTTTGACAAAGTGCTGACAGGTTTTTATTTGATTGTTAGGGCTTAGTGAGTCTTTGGTCCTTCAGGGTTTTCTCCTCTGAAATTCTTTAGCTCCTTAGGTTCCTTTTTTTTTATTTTCTTTTGATCATCCTTCTGGTTGAGTTGATATGAGCTGAAATTGATTAGCTGGTACTTGGTCATTTTTATGATCTTGTCTGTCAATCAGCACTCAAATTTGGAACGCTTGATCATAGTTCAAAGACAGTGACACCCCACCACCACCATTTTGTTTAGGATACTGAGGGGAGAGCTATAGCCCCTGTTTTACTTCTTTTATCATGAACAATTTTTGGTGTTCATATTACCCTTGAACTATACTGATTCTGTTTATTACATGCCATCTGATAAGATGAGGAAATATGTGTTTATTGCATATTCGGAATTTTTCTAAATAAGGGTCCCTTTTTAAGAAATTACCTTTACTGAGTTAATTAAGTATTGAACTCAAACCTATTTTCAAGCTAGTGTATGAGCTAAACATAGCCTTGTTGTATAAGGAAAGGCATCACTTGACAGACATTACTTAACTAATGAGTTTCAAGTTGAAAAGAGGTTTGACCTTTAATAAATATCTTTTTTATGCTAAGAACATTAACATTTTAGTATGTAGAGTATTTGCGTTTTGAATACTGGATTGTGAAAGCCTCTTGCAAGTACTGAGCAGGTGTGTGCATGTAAGTCCTCGATTTATTTTGTTGTATGTTAATGTTTCAGGAAACCTCACTGTTGCGAACCAAGCTTATGATGCATGATAATTTGGTGAGGTACACAGAAAATCTTAAAACAGAGTTCCTAGAAGCTGGTTCCTCATCCACATTTGTTCCCAGATCTCCTTCTGACCCTTCAACGTCGTCAACACCTAGGAAGGGACCCTTTTCACAAGGTAAGACAGTGCCTATTTTTTCACATGCAACTAGTTAATGCTGAGAGGCAATGGGATGGGTAACATCATGTGAGCATTCTTTATTGCTAGCACTGGTGGGACTCGGAGGTCAGCCGCTGGTCCAAATTTTCTCTCAAATAGCACTCTAAACATTTTTTGGCTTTTCGGTAGATGTCGACTATTTATTTATCAAAAAATGTCCCATTCTATGAGGATGGCTGAGCAGTCACTCGGTCACCAAGGTAAAGATTTTTTGCTTTTTTTTTTTTTTTCCACTTTTCTAGATTCTCTTGTTTTTACTATAGTGACAAATAGCTCAAACCCTCCATCTTAAGGAGATTGGGACATGGGGTCTCTCACTAAAAGACCCCCGACTTAGACCATCAGCTGCAGCTTGAAGCTCTCTTTATTTTGTTGGATTGGCGTCTTTTGTCTCTTATTATTTTTCTAGATTTCATTCTAATGGGGAAGCGCATTGAGCTCAGGTTCAAAGAGGAAAACTAAACCCAAACGGGAGAAAACTGAAGAGGAGAAAACGTTCAGAAGAAGAGCCAAATACTTCCTGGCCACCCAGTTGGTTGCTGTTCTCGTTTTTCTGTCACTCATGGGTGGTTCTGATGACGCTGAAGTGGAGCTTGAAGACGATGAGGATGGATTGGTTTATGAAGACTAAATTTTTGCTTTTTGTTTTTTTTTGCTGCGTGCTTTTGCCTCAGAAACAGTGATTAGTTTTTCCCACAAGTTGGGTTACAGTTGAGTTGAGGAGGCGGAGGCCGTAAATTTATGTTCCCATTTTTTATGTGAATAACCGGGAATCAACAAATTTTGAAAAGGCTAAGCTAGTCTAGCAAGAGTAAGACTTGATTTCGATCTGTGTTCCTTCTCTCGCCACAAACAAATGGTGCTTATGATTTACGAGCTGATGTTTGCTCGGAAAGACTAAAGCTGTGCCCCCGGACTTAATTATATTGATTAAAAATTAATCTTATAAATAAGTTTCAATAAACATTTGTATAATGTATGTATTACATCAATAAACTACCTTCCTCAGTGATACGTTAGCTTTTCTGGGATTCTTGGTATAATAATGAAGGAAAAAATAGCAAAGAGAAAGAGAATGTAGTGTTCAAAATTTCAAGGAAGGTGTCCTTAAATCTCTCTCTTCGCCTACAACGGTCCCCAACTTCCTCAGCTGGAGGGGACAACTGATCTTTAGTCATGTAGACCCGTGTTCTTAGGAGTGTTTAAAAACTTATGGTAGAGTCTAAACTCCCGAATTTTCTCCCCGACAGATCTCGAATTACTCATGGAGATGCACCCCAGTTTCTCTCAACTGATCCCTTCTCCATAGAAAGGTTCTCACTTCTCAGACAACTTCAAAAATCGCCAAGTCTTCCGAGTTTAATGCCGAGAAGAGATGGCAACCTTAACTATGAGAATCCAACGGTATTTTTCATTACCATATTACTACTACCCGGAGTTCTCAGAGTAGACCCTGTTGAATGCGCTGTCAAGATGTTCCTGAAATCGGCATCCCTCGCCTTCTTCCTGCTCTTCCTGTCTCTGCAACTCGTACTGAATCATGGGACAACCAACGACGGAAGAAAGGTAAATTGTTTTCACCTTTGTGCTTCCTCTGTTTTTTCATATACTGTAGGAGAGTAAAAATTTTGATGGCGTCCGTGATCAGACATACATCGTTTACATGGGAGATTTGTCGGAGACGACGTCGTCCCCGGCTGCACTTCACCATAGCCTCCTCAGTGAAGTCTTGGGAGAGTAAGAATCTCACCTCGCTTCCTTCACAATTAATGTCTCTGTTTGAACCCATTTTTTGTTGCATTGAACTTATCCGCCTGGCTCTCTGCAGCGATGGTATTGCAAGGGAATCACTGGTGCGAAGCTACACAAAGAGCTTCAATGCATTCGCTGCAAGACTACTCCCGGAGCAAGCTCGGAAAATAAAGGGTCAGTTCATTTTCATTTAAACATGTATATAAATGGGTTCGGCTGAAAGTTCCCGCTTGAGCAGCAATATTGTTCCCTTTTTTTTCAGTTTTCTCATTGATTTTCATGAAAGAAAGAACCCACCCACCCAGATGAACCTTACTTGGGTAGGTTTTTGTCCATTCTTAAAGAGTACATCAACAAATTTTCTCTTTTCTTGGTGGAGTGCTACAGAAATGGAAGGTGTAGTTTCAGTTTTCCAGAGCAAGGTACGCCACCTTCATACAACAAAATCATGGAATTTCATCGGTTTCCCTGAAACTGTCCCCCGGAATCTCAAAGTTGAGAGAGATGTTATCATTGGATTTCTGGATACAGGTAGTACTCACGAGTCTTCTGATTTCTTGTTAGATTAATTCATATATATATATAGATGCGCAATTGACCAATTAGTTTAATTGAGCAGCTTCTCATCATCTGGTTTCGATGCAGGAATTTGGGCAGATTCTCCAAGCTTCAACGACAAAGGTTTGGGACCACCACCATTGCACTGGAAAGGCAAATGTGACACTGGTCCAAACTTCACCGGCTGCAACAAGTACGTACCCTTCTTCAACCTTCTCTCATGACATCCCTTCTCAAACCCGAAAATCGATCCCACCAATGAAAAAAAACTCACTTCTCTTTGATTTGCATGCAGCAAACTCATAGGTGCAAGGTACTACTACTACACCAGCGGGGATGACACTAAAATGGACCTTCTATCTCCAGTGGACACCGAGGGCCATGGAACCCACACCGCTTCCACCGCGGTCGGAGTCCCCGTGGCCGGAGCCAGCCTCTACGGGTTCGCCAGCGGCACCGCGCGTGGCGCCGTGCCCTCGGCTCGCATGGCCATGTACAAAGTCTGTTGGTCTGAGGGTTGCAGAGACGAGAACCTTCTTGCTGCATTCGATGATGCCATTTATGATGGTGTGGACGTGCTCTCTATCTCTCTCGGTGCAAATTATGATAATGTGGAGAGTATGAGGGATGTCCTTTCGGACCCTATTGCAATTGGGGCATTTCATGCTGTGAAGAGAGGTATATTTGTGTCGTGCTCGGCTGGTAACAATGGACCCTCTATGCAGACTGTGACCAATGCTGCTCCATGGATCATGACCGTGGCTGCTTTGAGCATTGGGAGAGACTTCAGGACCCTGGTTAGGATTGGCAACAAGAAGATGTTCAGTGTACGTAATAATATATATTCACATGCATGCACGAGTCTTCGATTTCATGATCCTTTTGCTTAATTTTTATGTTATCTTTGCCACTTTTCTATCTTTAATCTAATGAACTGCATGAATTAATGAATAGGGATTCTCTATTAACACATTTTCACCGAGGAAGCGAATGTACCCTCTGATCTTGGGGGCTCAGGCTACGAATAGATCCACTGGAGATGGACCATCAGGGTGAGATCGATTTTTTTTTTTTTTTTTTTTTTTTTTTTTTTTTTTTTTGGCCTGTTTTTGTTTTAAAATTTCACGGCACAGTATGAATTAGGGTTTCTGGTGTTTATTAATTATTCCATTTACAGTACATGCGACTTTCAATACCTGGACCCTAAGAAAGTGAAAGGTAAGATCGTCTTGTGCGACGAGAACTCTTTTAACCCACCTGAAACGATAGCGCAATTGGGAGGCCGAGGAACATTGGTGGGCGTGAGTAATTTAGGGGACACCCCCTTTACCTTTCGAATCCCCGCTGCCTTGATCGACAACAGAGTAGCAAAGCTCATTGAGGAGTATGCAAACTCCACAAGGTATATAAATATATATATATATATATATATAGATCATGAAGCTACTCGTTATCATCTTCTTAAGTTGCATCTTCATTAGTGGATAAAACCCACTTCACAAACTGAAGATCAATGGATGTTCTGTAATCTGTTTCATATATTGCAGAGTTCCCCGAGCCGTGATTTATAAATCTATTGTTGTTCCCAAGCGGAGAGCTCCTATGGTGGCTTCATTTTCTTCCAGGGGTCCAAACTTCAGTAGTACAAGGATCCTCAAGGCAAGTTCTGGGCATCGGGATGCCTTTACATCTCTTCTCTCTCGCTCTCTTTTTTCTCTCTTTTCTTTCTCTGATATCTGTTTTTTTTTTTTTTTTTTTTTTTCTCCTTTCTCATGCATGGATGTACAGCCAGACATTTCAGCGCCGGGTCTGAACATTCTAGCAGCATATACACCGCTATCAACTGTAACCGGGAACGAGGGGGATCCAAGGCATGTCGATTACAGCATACTATCAGGAACATCAATGTCTTGCCCTCATGTTGCAGGGGCAGCTGCCTATGTCAAGTCCTTCCACCCCGACTGGTCCCCGGCTGCTATCAAATCTGCCCTTATTACCACCGGTATGTATATATTGATCACCCAGATAATCCTTAATTAACCATAGTACTGATCATTTCTAAAGTTGGGTCCATGGTTTACCTTAAAATATATAACTACCAAAGTTAGGAAATATGTTTATCATTAATAAACTAGGAATATTTTGTTAGGATCCTGATTTAAGTGTCTGTCTGTCTTCTTTGTTTCATCAGCTCTTTAGCTTTTGACATATTGGCTTGGTGCATATATAATATATTTTTTAATCTCTGATATAAGTTATATATGTCAATTTGTTTCCACCTGCAGCAAGGGAGATGGAGTTCGGAGACTGGACCAACATACCCAATGAGTTTGGCCACGGTGCAGGTCAGGTGAACCCAGTCCAAGCACTACGCCCGGGTCTGGTTTATGATGCAGATGAGAATTCTTACATAGGCTTCCTCTGCAAGGAAGGCATCAATGGCAGCCTGATGGCTCCATTAGTAGGAAAGCCGGTGGACTGCTCGCATCAGAGACCTCTCCGGGGCTCCGACGGCCTGAATTACCCTTCGATGCAGTTCATGGTCGAGAGCGGAATGGAAGCCCGGCCGTTTGCGACAAATTTCCGGCGATTGGTCACCAACGTGGGCTCTGAGAAAGCGGTCTACAAAGCTACTTTCGTAACCAGAAGCAAGCTGTTGAAGGTTACAGTGATCCCAGACACCTTGAGCTTCACAAAGATGCATGAGAAGAAGTGGTACAAGGTGATAGTGAGCGGAGGGCCTTTAGGGAATCTGGGTGGAGTCTCGGGATCGCTTGTGTGGACTGACTCGGTTCACCGAGTGAGGAGCCCTATTGTCGTCTACAAGGAGTACTTGTAAGTAACTTGAGGGGAGCAGCAGTACTTTAATTAACGTGGCTTTTGAAGATAGAAAAGAATAGCTAGCTAGCAATTCTAGCACGAGTAATTGTTTTTTGTGTTAGCAAACATTTTCTGTTTAATAGCTTTTAAACAAGCTAGAGAACTTCAAGGGCTTAGTTTTAAATTAAGAAATTAATGCATATTGCATTCAATGAACTATCAAATTGGTGCAGAATAGTCTTGAAAGTTCTATATAAAATAGTACTACTATCAATTAATTGCATCAATCTCTAATTCGATCAACGCGTGTTTACAAAATTAGAAGATGGGATGGTGCATGCCCCGGAGTCTCTCCCAACTTGTAGTCAGAGTTACATAGAAATGTGCAGTGAATCAGTGCCCCAGATCCGCTGCAAACTAGTGGCGGCCAAGAACCGATGCTAAACTCCAAAGCATTGCTAAAAAGCCACTTTCTAACTGAGAGCTTTGTTTTTTTAAGTCGTCTTCGCCCACCCGCCCGCCCGCCCGCCTGCCTCATGTGTACGCGTGCCCCCCCGGCCTATTGACTGTGCGTACCAATATGCACAGCCCTTGTTCCTAGCAGATCCAGGACCATGAATAAGACTAGTGTCCAATTCGAGATCCAGGATTTTTCAGGAGGTATTTGCTGATAGGTAGCTGAGAGCTAGATGGGGCACAATATTCTTCCTCTTCACTTGGTGGACAGAATGACTCACATTCTAATGGTCTTTAACAAGTATATATTATGGTTTTCTTTGCATTAATTACTTGTTTCTAGCGATGTGAATCCGTGTTTTCCCCAAACAAAGTAACTTTGGTACTATTAATTGGCATCTAAGTCAACAGTAGTACTAAGTCAATTCCATTAAAAAGCAGAGAAATCCTGGATGGAGAACAAGCCAGTTTCAAAGTGGCCGGTACTCTTCCACTTCCAAGTGACAGAAATATCATGAACAATTGGACAGGAGTGTAACGGAGAAATAGTCCCTTTTTTCCTTAATTAGTGGCGGTCTTCTGCAGAGATCAGTACTGCATTGCTTCATCCCGTCTTGACAATTGAGACAGACAATAACTAGCAAGTGGAAGCTCTCAATTAAATTGACAGTCCTGAAAATTGAAATTGAGACTGTCCATATATTCATGCATGACACAAGGCTTCATTTTCTCAACCTTAGAACATGCAATTTAATAGAAATCTGAGAGTGGAGAAAGATCGAGATGCCGAAAGTGGCCACATCAATTGAGTTCTGAATGAAATGTTAAAACTTTAGCATATGTTGTTTTTTATTTTATTTTGGCTTGAGTAATTGTTATATTCTTGTTTTGAAAAGTTAGATCACTAATTGTTAGACATTGGTATAATGGGAACTTCATTAGTTAGTGAAATTTTATAATATAATTAATATATGTAATCCTAGGGCTTGTTTAATTACATAGAAGATAAAATGCAAACAGAAAACTTTTAGCTGGGGAAGTTTTTATGGTATTCGTCCAGGTTTTTAGAGGAAAATAAATTGTTTACACTGGTTCTTCTTGTCCAGAAAATGTCGACGACGAAGAAGAAAGTCGTGTTATTATTGGTCCTAGCTATACGTGAAATGAAGTTAATCGATATACAACAGATATCATTTTTTTAAAAATTTATATAATTTTATTGTTTCTAAATTTGTGCATCTTTTAATTTTTTACTTATTTAATTAAGTACTGATCATTATTTCGAATTAGAACTTGGAAAATGTTCCTAAATGAAATAAAATAGGTGATTTTGTTAGAAAAATTGTCATGAAATCATCAAATTAATTCATATGACTACTAGTAAAGTAATATGCATTAATTTGTCACAAAAACTAACTTCATAACTACAAAGTAACACATTTTATCATGAAACTAATTTTTCTTGACAATAACTAATAAAACAAAAGGAACAAATAATTAAGAGTGACAGCTTCGGTTGCGAAACATTTTCTTTATAACAATATATTAATTATCATGGTTTTAAATTTCCTAACAACAAATAATGATCGGTCTTCTGTTAATTTTTCCAAGAAATGTAAATATATAATCTGCCAAGAATTTTTATTTTTGCCATGGAATTACTTTTTTTATGACAAAACATCATGTAACAATATCATTGTTAAAAATTGGAATTTCTTGTTACAAAATTTAAGGTTTTTGTCACAAATTTTTTTCTGGGCAAAAAGTTTTATTTCTCATAGTGCCAAAAGTGACATAAATTAATTGATAGTTATAGGTCACATTTATGTAAGTCCAATTGAACAATGACAATAGTAAAATAAAAGTTTCAAGAAATTAAAGTTAAATCCCTACACTTACAGGTGAATTGTCAGTACGTAAGCCGTTTGGAGAAAAATTCCCTCATTGAAGAATAATATATAATTTCATAAAGAATGAAAATAAAATAAAACTTTATATGATATATTAGCTTATCTCTATGAAATAATATTTATGAAATTTCAATGGGAATTAAAATGTATAATATGATTGAAGTTAATTATAGAATATAGGTATCATATATATATATATATATATATATATATATATATATATAGTACTAGCTAGCTATCTATCTTTTCCTCTGATCATGATCTGAATGTGGCTAATGTATAATTAAATATTCAATCTAACACAATATAAACTCCAGTACACAATTTTTCCAACGGATGGAATTATATGCGTTAGTCCTCTATATATTGGTGAAGTCAATAGAACAGTTTTGATTCAACAAAAGACATTGAATATTGGTTAAATCGACAGAAGCAAAATTTTCCAATTCCAGTACAAGAAGTAATTAATTAAGAAGTTGATGCTTGGACGGCAATCTAGAGTGTTTGTCCAATTAATTACTACTATTAATGGACAAGACCCAATATTATTCTCTTCCATTAATTATCTAATTAAGTAGTATATATAAACCACAAAATTTCCAAGCTTCTTCGACATTGAACCTAACTAATTAGGAGATGAAGGCCCAGAGGTTTCCTGTTAGGGGCTTATCAGTATCTACAGACATGCGTACTTTCCTGTGAGCTTCCTCCACATTAATTAATTACTTCAAAAGTTCAAGACATTTGCATAAGGGGTCCAATTCTCGAACCAGGGACTCCGTAACAAGAATGGGTCTTGCATCCAATCGAAGCTGCCGTGCTTGGGGACGTAGAGCTCCGGCAAGTTCTCCCTCGCCCAACCTCCGGCGACGGCCTGTTGCACCGACGACGACACTTCCCCCAGCTCGGCCCTCTCCATTATCTCTAACTTGCTGCTCTGATCCTTTGACAATTCCTCCCCTTCCTCCTCCTCCTTAGGGTTGCCGGCGAGTTTATTGTTGGCGTGTGATAATAAGTTCTCCACTACTTCCGAAGACGAAGCCGTGTCCGTTCTCGACGGGGTACTAGTAGTGTTCGACTTGGTCTGTTCTTCCTTCATTGCTCTCTGCTCCAACACTTTCAGAGACGTGGCTTTCATGTATATCTTGCACAACACAATGTCTTCCTGCAAGTATATATATATATATATATATATATCAATATAGATCAACGTACTAATTAATTAATTAGTTCTGCATGGTATGGTATATGGTATAATGTAATATTATTATACCTTCGGATGGTAATAAGTGTCGGGCATCCGGTACTCGTTCATCACCCAATCTGTCTTGGTACCTCTGGGAGCCCTCCCTTTGTAGAACACGAGCGTCTTCTTCAACCCAATGACTTTCTTGGGGTCCTTCCCGCTTCTGATGGGTCGGTCCGATCCGGTGGCCTTCCAGAACCCATTATCCGTGGTCCGGTTCGGCCTTCCTCCATTACCGTGCTTCCGGTCCCTGGGGACGAAGAAGTACCATTCTCTCTCACCGATCTTCGCCAGCCCTGTAATCAAATTAACCAGGTGTTAATAATTAACAGAAACACGTACGACCGAACGAAGAAATGAATTAATTAAAAGGGTTTGATTTAATTCATATATATATATATATATATATATATATATATATACATACCTGGAAGCTCCCATGGATCGTGGCGGTAGATGTTAACGGTGCCGATGATGTCAAAACTGAGCCTCTTTCCGAATAAAACTCCCTTGAGATAGAAGTCGAGGAGTTCTTCTTCTGTGGGGTGAAATCTGAACCCGGGGAGCTCTTCTAAGGACGACTGATCATCATCGCGACTGCAGCTTGATTTCTCGTCCATGCTTCCACAGCCAAAATTAATTACTAACTTCGCGAAATAAATAAGAGAGAAGGAGAAGACTGCACCACGCTGTAGAACGAGTTGGGGGGATTTATTAATATAAGTATGTATATATATAGGCGGAGATGGATACTGCATGTTAAGGACTTTGGAGAAGGGGAGAGGAGACGATGAGATGAAGAAAAGGGTCAAACGTCTCCATTGAAGTGGAAAGAAGTTTGCAGGTCCCACGCGGTTATGGGACTCGGACTGCTTTTGTGGAAGAGAACAAGGTGACCCGTGTATTTAATTAGCTAATTAAAGACTTTTACTTGGAAGGGAATGACCATATATTTACATATATCTAATGGTGGCCATCTTGACCTCAAGGCTGGCCCAATCACACTCGTTATTAATTTAATCCCCTCTTCTGTTTTTATATATATATATATATAAACCCAGTTAATTATTCCATCTTTGCTCTCTTCTTCATGGGATGGGACCGACGCATTTTCACCATTTGGATTGATATTAACATTAACTAATCAGTTGTTTTCTAAGTAAATGATTTGACACCAGAATTTTTATGTATGATTAATCTTAAAAATAAAATTGGGTTGGGTTGGGACCAGATGAGTAGTGAAGAAATCCTTGGACTGGGTCAAGCATCCACCTTGTATATACATATATATATATATAAAGCCTAATGTAAACGGAAACAGAGTTCCATTCAATTAATATCGCGGCAAAGTGATTAGACAGATCAAAGTGTTTGTTTTTTTTTGTTTTTTTTTGTGTCGTGAATCTCGTCTTCTTCAACCTGGTCTTTCCTCGACCCTGTTTTGTCCTTTTTTGAATGTTCCGTGATCATCCGGATCGAGAACCCAGTGCAAGTGCTGCAGGTTAATTAATTCATGCACCTAAATCTGTGAAACAAATGTGAAAACCACAATGGTTGCACATTTAATCTCTAAAGCCAACAGGGAATAACGGCGGCTGTGATCAATCGCAGTAAATTAATCAAAGGAATGTGTCTTATTAGGTTGAGTGATGCAGATCAATTTTTGAAGATTTTTGTATCAGACGAAGAATTAATTCAGACGAGCAGTGAAGTAAAGGCCTGATAATTTGCGCTCTCAATAAATTAAAGTTCCAGTTTTAATTGCACTTATTTTCTTAATTATAGTGGGTTCTGTAGAACAAAATATTGACTGAAATTAAGAACATTAATTGTTCCCTAACCACATGTGGCATTTATTAAACGAAAGAGACTTAATCAAGTTAATTAATCAGAGTTGTGCAACATTTTTTTTTTTTTTTTTTTTTGCTACATCATTTTAATTTATTTAGGCTTGAAACAAGGTAATTTTTTGAAAAAAAGCAGGCAACTGATTAATTGTATATTTTTCTTTAAATAAATTAATTAAGCTTTTAAAATTTATATTTTGGTTCTAAACTGAAGATTCTTTCTAAAATTTTCTTCCGTTGGAATATTTCTAAGAGAAGAAATTTTTTTGACAGAATTGAACCCCACTCGTATACTCGAAACAGATACAGTGTCAGATTACTGAAGGTGTTAATTAATGGAGTCTGGAGTCCATTGTTTCTAGAGATCCTACCTAGTCGAAGTCTCTGGTCCATTCTACTCTCTCCTCCACACCTGGTATCGAGTGTAAATAAAAGCCTCCCGGCCTGCCTAACCTTTTAACAAGGTTTAAAAGATTCAATTCAAGTTTCAACTTCAAAGCAACAGTCAATAATCACCTCCGCGTTTCAGCATTTTCAACATTATCTTTCTTTCCGGAAAAGAAAGCTACGTTATCGCTTCCTAGCTTTCTCTCTCTCTCTCTCTCTCTCTCTCTCTCTCTCTCTCTCTCTCGATTGATATATCGTTGGAATACTTTTGATCACAAATTAATTTTCCAGTGCAGCAATGGGGTGGAGAGAGAGAGAGAGAGAGAGAGAGAGAGAGAGAGAGAGAGAGAGGAGGAGGAGGAGAGATGCCATTCGATGGACTAAAGGAGTCAAGGCAAGAAAGACCCACTTTTTCAAGTCTCCGCACTTGATGACAAATCAGACTCTTGACTCCACACATAAGTTTCTGCGTCTTTCCGTGGGAGTGGCCATGAATGTTCTCATCAATTAGGAAATTGAGGACGGAGACGATGGAAAGAAGATACCGTTGGAAAGCGAAAGCTCATGATCGGAGGTTGCTTCCTCCTTTCCGAGCAACTTCTTGGGATCTTTTCTTTGTTTCATATGTGTGAAGTTACTGTTCGTTTGTATGCTACACAGCATGACTTAATTATATTACATTCGGTAGATGCTGGACCACGGCATCCACTACTTCTGCTCTTGTACTCTGATTATAATGCTTCCATATATATATATTTCAACCAACTTGAAGTAGAGTCTCTGAATTAAAAAGAGGGTGCACTTCAATTAAAGCCCGAGTTTGTTTAAGCCTAAGAACTTGATTTCACACCCATGTATATAAACCCCACAATCTGGTCCCAAACGTTTACAATTAGAATAACTGATCCATGTCGGACCACTTATGGTTAAAGCGGTTGAATAAGGTTTAACCCAATGTTTTAAAAACCGGACCAGCCATCGAACTGCTAGTATATTTTGTTTTGGTGGAACCCCAGTTAGACCTGTTCAACCATTGAATATTATACCCTATAATGTCTAAATATATAATGTCTATAGGTATGTAATCACGTATAAGTGGCCAGTCCGTGAAAAGGTGTAACCGTTAGTACAAGATCGATAAATAGATATTTACAAGTTATGTAAGTTATCTCTCTAAGGTCTTCCGTAGATTTACGTTCTCGCAATGACTTGTGACGTCACGAACGTAGCCCTAGAGTTAATCACAAACTCAGTCTCGAACTTGTTGGAGTTGGTCCTAAAAGATCCATCTCTATACCGAGAATAGTTTATGTAGCGATAAAAAAATTGTTTGTTGCTACAAGTTCTTAAGTGGTTTTTAATAATCTATAAGTGTTCTAACAGCAATTCGGCAGAGTTTCGTTGTAGAGGAATCTTGTTGGAGTTGGTTTTGAAATCCAACACTGAATTTGGAACAGTTTATGAACAGAACAAAAAGAAAAGTTTGTTGCTATGACGTTCTTAAGATTTCTAACACTTTTTTTTATGATCGATCAATGTTCTAACAAGAATTCAAGAGAGCTTCGTTGTAAAGAAATTTGGGTCCTGAATCTATGAGATGGTGTTTATAGGTGAGGGGTTTGATTTTATTTAACGGAAATTCTAATTGCTTGATTCACTTGGATCATGTCACATGGTATTAGTTTCACCTGATTACATCACTCGTTCTTCCAAATGCTAATCAGATGGATAAGGAGTGATTTATTTTTATTTCGGTTACCCAATTGCCCAATTCTCAATTCCCAAATTACTGTCTTCTATTTGAAACAGATATGAAATATGTCTATTCGATTACCCGAATGGTAATTTAGTAATTTCTTTAAAAATTATAATCTTTCTTTTAATCAATCTGACTTTTTTTTCTTAATAAAAATTTAATTAATTTTATTGGTATTTAGTGTTATTATGAACATGATATTAGAGTTATTTTTTAGAATTTCATTAGTAATTTTTATTTAATATAAATTAAATTTTTTGTGACTTTTTAAATATTTATTAAGGTTTAGATCAGTGTTATCAGACCCAGCCCAGCCCGATCGATTCGACCAATTTGGGCTGGAATCGGTCTCTTTTCGGGTTAAACTCAGCAAAGCCCAGTCAATGTTAAAAACCCACTTAACCCAATCAGGCTTTGCGATTTAACCGATAACCTGTCGACCCAGCGGGCCAAAAAAAACTGCGGGTTGACAGATACAAATTAAGCATACCGGAGGAAGAGGAGGAACCAGATGAGAAGAAAAAACAGAAGAAGTTGGAGAGAATGAGAGGGAGAGGAGTGGGAGAGAGGAGAAGGAGAGAAGAGAGGGTCGGGCGGGAAGAAGAAGGAGAAAAGAAGAGGGAGAGAAGAAGAGGGAGAGAAGAAGAGGGAGAGAAGAAGAGGGAGAGAAGAAAAGGGAGAGAAAAAAAGGACAGGGAGAGTAGAAGGGGGTTCAGAGATAACAAGATGGAGAGGAGGAAAGGGAAAGAAGAAGATGGAGAGGAGAAGGAAGGGAAAAATAAGAGAAGGAAGAAAGGGATAGAAGAAGACGGAGAGGAGAAGGAAGGGAAAGAAGAAGGAAAGGTCGTCATTCGGGCTTCTGCCTTCTTGAGCCACTAGGAGAGCCCTAGAATACATTTAGTGTTGTGAAGATTAGGGTTTAGGGTTTTACTTGTTATGCTGATGACATCAGCATAGTTCAACCGGTGGGTTAGCCTGGTTGAATTGTTTTGGCGCGACTTTAGTCTGATTTTTTTTTCAAAAGTCCCTTACCGTAGCCTTCAACCAATTTTTCCTTCAAATTATCTTACTATAGCCTTTTTCCATAATTTTCTTTAAAATTCCCTTACTATAGCCTTAAACCATGAATTTTCATAAAATCTGTAGGCATTATTTTCTTTAAATTCCCTAACTATAGCCTTAAACGAAGATTTTATGTAAAATTCCCTTACTATAGCCATCAACCATGATTTTTCTTCAAAATCTTTTACTATAGCCTGGTGCCACGAATTTCTTCAAATTATCTCACTTTATCCTTCAGTCTTACTTTTGGACAAACTCCCTTGCGATAGCCTTCCACCGTTATTTTTCTTCTAACTCACTTACTATCTCTTTTTTCCATGATTTTTGAAAAAAAATCTTTAATATAGCCTTGAACAATAGTTTTCTTCTAATACTATTACTATTGCCATCTGCCATGATTTTACTTAAAATTCCCTAACAATAGCATCAAGTTTTGATTTTTCTTAAAATTCCCTTACTATATCCTTCAACTATGATTTTTCTTAAAATTCTCCTACTACAAGCATTTGCTAAGTTTTTTTATTTAAAATCCCTTACATTCTCATACTATAGCATTCAGCCATGATTTTACTTCGAATCTCTTGCTATAGCCTTCAATTATGATTTTTCTTTAAATTCCATTACTATAGCCTTAAAGCATGATTTTTCTTAAAATTCCCTTACAATAGCCCTTTGCCATAATTTTTCTTCAAATTCCCTTACTAAAGCTTTCAGCCATGTTTTTTTTTCAAATTCCATTACTATAGCGTTGTGCAACAAATTTCTTCAAATTATCTTAATATATCCATCATTTTTAATTTTCGTCAAAAGTTCCTTACTATAAACTTCAACCATTAATTTTCTTCAAATTCACTTACTATAGCCTTTTTTCATGATTTTAGAAAAAATTCCCTTAACATAGCCTTGAACCATAGTTTTCTTCAATTTCTATTATTATAGCCAGCAACAATGAGTTTTCATAAAATTCCCTTACTATAGCACTCAATTTAGATTTTTCTTAAAATTCCTTTACCATATCCTTTAGCTTTGATTTTCTTTAAATTCTCTTACTACAAGAATCGACCAAGTTTTTTTATTTAAAATCCCTTACTATAGCCTTAAACCAAGATTCTTCTTAAAATTCCCTTCCAGTAGCCTTCAATCATTTTTTTCTCAAAATTCTTTTACTATGACCTTCAACCATGATTTTTCTTCAAATTCCTTTCTATAGCCTTTAGCCTTGATTTTTGATAAATTTCCTTTACTATAATCTTGAACCACCATTTTCTTTAAATTTTGCGACGTTAGCTTTCAGCCATGATTTTACTTCAAATTCCGTTACTATAGCCTTCAATTAAGATTTTTCATATTATTCACTCTCTATAGCCTTCAACTCTAATTTTTTAAATATTTTCTTACTACAATATTCAGCCATTATTTTCTTTAAAAATCCATTACTATAGCCTTAAACCATGAGTTTTCCTAAACTTCCCTAGCCATTATTTTCTTTAAATTCCCTTACTATAACCTTAAACCATCATTACTCCTAAAATTCCATTACAAAGGCCTTCAACCATGATTTTTCTTCAAATTCTCTACTATAGCCTTGTGCCACCAATTTCTTCAAATTCCCTTACTATTGCCTTTAGTCAGATTTTTTGTGAGTAGTCCCTTACTGTAGCCTTCAGCCATTTTTTCATTCTACTTCCCTTACTATAGCCTTTTTCCAAGATTTTCTTTAAAATTCCCTTACTATAGCCTTCCACCATAGTTTTTTTATAAATTCAATTACTATAGCCTTCAACATGATTTTTCCTCAAAATCCTATACTATAGGCTTCAGTTTTGATTTTTCTTAAAATTCCCTTACTATAACTTTCAGCTATAATTTTTCCTTAAATACGCTTTCAAAAACCTTTAGGCATGTTTTTTTCTTTAAAATCTCTTACTATAGCCTTAAACCATGATTTTTCTTAAGATTCCCTCACAATAGCATTCAACCATGAGTTTTCTTCAAGTTCCCTCACTAAAGCCATGTGCCAAAAATTTCTTAAAATTCTCTTACCATTGGTATTAGTCATAAATTTAGTCAAAATTCCCTTATGATTTCTCTTTCAAATTCCTTTCTATAACCATTGGCAATGATTTTTGTTCAAACTCCCTTAATTATAGCCTATGGACGACAATTTTTTTACATTCTCTTACTAAAGCCTTAAGCAATGATTTTACTTCAAATTTCCTACTATAGCCTTCAATACTAATTTTTCTTTGATTCCATTACTATAGCCTTAAGCCATGATTTTTATTGAAATTCCCTTACCATAGCCTTTTGCTATAATTTTTCTTCAAATTCCCTTACTATAGCCTTGTGCCACGAATTTATTTAAATTATCTTAATATATTCTTTAGTCATATTTTTTGTCAAAAGTCCCTTACTATAGCCTTCAACTATTATTTTTCCTCTAATTCACTTACTATAGGCTTTTTGCATGATTTTTGAAAAAAATCCCTTTTGATAGCCTTGAACCATAGTTTTCTTCAGATTCTATTATTATAGCCTACAACAATGATTTTTCATAAAATTCCCTTACTTTGGCATTCAGTTTTGATTTTTTTTTAAATTCTTACTATACCCTTCATCTCTGATTTTTCTTAAAATTCTCTTACTAAAAGCATCGGTCAAGTTTTTTAATTTAAGATCCCTTACGAAAGCCTTAAACCAGGATTTTTCTAAAAATTCCCTTCCAATAGACTTCCCTCATTATTTTTCTTCAAATACTCTTACTATAGCCTTGTGCAACGAATTTCTATTCAAATTCCTTACTATAGCCTTAAGCCTTGGGTTTTGTTAAAATTCCTTTACTATAGTTTTGAACCACCATTTTCTTCAAATTTTGCGACCACAGTTTTTTACCTTGATTTTACAAAAAAATTCCTTAATAAAGCCTTCTATTAAGATTTTTCATATTGTTCCCTCTCTATAGCATTCAACTCAGATTTTTTAAAAATTCTCTTACGACAACCTTCAGCCATTTTGTTTTTTAAAGTCCATTACTATAGCCTAAAACCAAGAGTTTTCCTAAAACTTTCTAGGTATTTTTTAAAATCCCTTACTATAGCCTTAAACCATGACTTTTCTTAAAATTTTATTCCAGTGGCCTTCAGTCATTATTTTTCTTCAAATACCCTTACTATAGCATTGTGCTACGAATTTCTTCAAATTCTATTACTATATCCTTCAATTATTTTTTTCTCAAAATTCTTTTACTATATCCTTCAACCATGATTTCTCTTCAAATTCCTCACTATAGCCTTTAGCCTTGATTTTTGATAAATTTCCTTTACTACAGTCTTGAGCCACCATTTTCTTCAAATTTTGGACCATAGCTTTCAGCCATGATTTTACTTAAAATTCCCTTACTATAATCTTCAATTAAGATATTTCATATTATTCCCTCTCTATAGCCTTCGACACTGATTTTTTAAATATTCCCTTACTACAATCTTTAGCCAATATTTTCTTTAAAAATCCATTACTATAGCCTAAAACCAAGAGTTTTCCTAAAACTCCCTAGCTATTATTTTCTTTAAATTCCCTTACTATAACCTTAAACCATCATTATCCCTAAAATTCCATTACAAAGGCCTTCTGCAATGATTTTTCTTCGAATTCCCTACTATAGCCTTGTGCCACCAAATTTCTTCAAATTCTCTTACTATTGCCTTTAGTCAGATTTTTTGTGAGTAGTCCCTTACTGTAGCCTTCAGCAATTTTTTTCTTCAAATTCTCTTACTATTGACTTTTTCGATGATTTTCTTTAAAATTCCCTTACTAGACTTCCACCATAGTTTTTCTAAAATTCAATTACTATAGCCTTCAGCCATGATTTTTCCTCAAAATCCCATACTACAGGCTTCAGTTTTGATTTTTCTTAAAATTTCCTTACTATAACCCTTTAGCTAGATTTTTCCTTAAATACGCTTAATAAAACCTTCAGGAATGTTTTTTCTTTAAAATCCATTACTATAACCTTAAACCATGTTTTTTCTTAAAATTCGCTCACATTACTATAGCCTTGTGCCTAAAATTTCTTTAAATTCTCTTACCATAGAAATTAGTCATAAATTTTGTCAAAGTTCCCTTAATATAGCCTTCGACCATGATTTCTCTTCAAATTCCTTTCTATAGCCTTTGGCCATGATTTTTGTTAAAACTCCCGTAATTATAGCCTATGAACCACTATTTTTTTACGTTCTCTTACTATAGCCTTTAGCCTTGATTCTACTATGAATCTCTTACTATAGACTTCAATTATTATTTTTCTTTAAAATCCATTAGTACGCCCTTAAACTATGATTTTTCTTAAAATTCACTTACAAAAGCCTTTAGCAGTAATTTTTCTTCAAATTCCCTTACTATAGCCTTCAACCATGTTTTTTCTTCAAATTCCGTTACTATAGCCTTGCGCCACGAATTTCTTAAAATTATCTTAATATATCCTTCAGTCATAATTTTGGTCAAAAGTCCATTACTATAGCCTTCAACCAATATTTTTCTTCAATTTCACTTTCTATAACTTTCAACCATTTTTCCTTCAAATTCTCTCGCTATAGTCTTTTTCCATGATTTTCTTTAAAATTCCCTTACTATAGCCTTCCACCATAGTTTTTTTAAATTTCAAGAACTATAGCCTTCGGTCATGATTTTTCCTCAAAATCCCATACTAGAGGCTTCAGTTTTGATTTTTCTCAAAATTCCCTTACTATCACCCTTCAGCTATGATTTTTTCTTAAATACGCTTTCTAAAACCTTCAAGCTCCGGGCATGTTTTTTCTTTAAAAATCCTTACAATAGCATTCAACCATGAGTTTTCTTCAAATTCCCTTATTATACGCTTGTGCCAAAAATTTCTTGAAATTCTCTTACCAAAGCAATTAGTCATAAATTTTGTTAAAATTCCCTTACTATAGCTATGGCCATGATTTTTGTTTAAACTCCCTTAATAACAGCCTATGAGCCACTATTTGTTTTACATTGTCTTACTATAGCCATCAGTCTTTAATTTACTATGAATCTATTACTAAGACTTCAATTATTGTTTTTCTTTAAATTCCATTACTATGGCCTTAAACCATGATTTTTCTTAAAATTCGCTTACAAAGCCTTCAACCATAACTTTTCTTCAAATTCCCTTACTATAGCCTTCAGCCATGTTTTTTCTTCAAATTCTGTTATATAGCCTTGTGCCACGAATTTCTTCAAATTATCTTAATATATCCTTCATTCATAATTTTGGTCAAAAGTCCCTTGCTATAGCCTTCAACCATTATTTTTCTTTAAACTCACTTCTATAGCCTTTTTCCATTTTATTTGAAAATATTCCCTTAAGATAGCCTTGAACCATAGTTTTCTTCAAATTTTATTATTATAGCCTGCAATAATGAGTTTCATAAAATTTCCTTACTATAGCATTCAATTTAGATTTTTCTTAAAATTCCTTTACGATACCCTTCTGCTCTTATTTTCTTAAAACTCTCTTACTACAAGCATCGGCCAAGTTTTTTTATTTAAAACATCTTAATATAGCCTTAAACCATGATTTTTCTTCAAATACCTTTACTATTGCCTTCTGCAATGAATTTCTTCAAATTCTCTTTCTATTACCTTCAATTATTTTTTTCTAAAAATTATTTTACTATAGCCTTCAACCATGATTTCTCTTCTAATTCCTTACTAGAGCCTGTAGCCTTGATTTTTGATAAATTTCCTTTACTATAGTCTTGAATCACCATTTTTTTCAAATTTTGCGACCATAGCTTTCAACCATGATTTTACTTCAAATTCCCTTACTATGGCCTTCATATAAGATATTTCAAATTATTCCCTCTCTATAGCCTTCGACACTGATTTTTTAAATATTCTCTTACTAGAATCTTTAGCCATTATTTTCGTTTAAAATCCATTACTATAGCCTAAAACCAATAGTTTTCCTAAAAATCCCTAGCTATTATTTTCTTTAAATTCCCTTACTAGAGCCTTAAACCATCATTATTCCTAAACTTCCATTACAAAGGCCTTAAGCCACGATTTTACTTCAAATTCCCTACCATACCCTTGTGCCACAAATTTCTTCTAATTCCCTTACTGTGGTCTTAAGTCAGATTTTTTGTGAGTAGTCCCTTACTGTAGCCTTCAACCATTTTTTCCTTCTAATTCTCTTACTATAGCCTTTTTCCATGATTTTCATTAAAATTCCCTTACTATAGCCTTACACCATAGTTTTTTTAAAATTCAATTACTATAACCTTCGGCCATGATTTTTCCTCAAAATCCCATACTATAGGCTTAAGTTTTGATTTTTCACAAAATTCCTTTACTATAACCCTTTAGCAACGATTTTTCCTTCAGTTCGCTTACTAAAACATTCAGGCATGTCTTTTTCTTTAAAATCCCTTACTATAGCCTTAAACCATGATTTTTTTAAAATTCCCTCACAATAGCATTCAACCATGAGTTTTCATCAAATTTTCTCACTATAGCCTTGTGCCAATTTTTTTTTAAAATTCTCTTACCATAGGCTTCAACCATGATTTCTCTTCAAATTTAATTACTACAGGCTTCCACCATGATTTCTCTTCAAATTCCTTTCTATAGCCTTGTGCCATGATTTTTATTACAACTCCCTTAATTATAGCCTATGAACCACTATTCTTTTACATTATCTTACTATAGCCTTCAACCTTCATTTTACTATGAATCTCTTACTATAGACTTCAATTATTATGTTTCTTTAAAATCCATTACTATGCCCTTAAACCATGATTTTTCTTAAAATTCACTAACAATAGCCTTCAACAATAATTTTTCTTCAAATTCCCTTACTATAGCCTTCAACCATGCTTTTTCTTCAAATTTCGTTACTATAGCCTTATGCCACGAATTTCTTCAAATTATCTTAATATATCCTTTCAGTCATCATTTTGGTCAAAAGTCCCTTACTATAGCCTTCTACCATTACTTTTCCTCAAATTCTATCATTATAGCCTGCAACAATAAGTTTTCATAAAATTCCCTAACTATAGCATTCAATTTAGATTTTTCTTAAAATTCCCTTACTAAACCATTCAGCTCTTATTGTCTTAAAATTCTCTTACTACAAGCATCAGGCAATTTTTTTTATTTAAAATCCCTTAATATAGACTTAAACCATGATTTTTCTTAAAATTCCCTTCCAGTAGCCTTTAGTCATTATTTTTCTTCAAATACCCTTACTGTAGCCTTGTGCACAGAATTTCTTCAAATTCTCTTATTATAGCCTTCAATTATTTTTTTCTCAAAATTCTTTTACTATAGCCTTCAACTGTGATTTCTCTTCAAATTCCTTACTATAGCCTTTAGCCTTGATTTTTGATAATTTCCTTTGCTATTGTCTTGAACCACCATTTTCTTCAAATTTTGCGACCTTTGATTTTAGCCATGATTTTACTTCAAATTCCTTTACTATAGTCTTCAATTAAGATATTTCATATTATTCCCTCTCTATTACCTTCGACTCTATTTTTTTATATATTCACTTACTACAATCTTTAGGCATTATTTTATTTAAAGATCCATTACTATAGCCTTAAACAATTAGTTTTCCTAAAAATCAGAAATTATTTTCTTTAAATTCCCTTATTATAACCTTAAACCATCATTATTCCTAAAATTCCATTTTTAAGGCCATTACCCATGATTTTTCTTCAAATTCCCTACTATAGCCTTGCGCTACCAATTTGTTCAAATTCCCTTACTATTGCCTTTAGTCAGTTTTTTTTGTGAATAGTCCCTAAGTGTAGCCTTCAACCATTTTTTCCTTCTAATTGTCTTACTATAGCCTTTTTCCTTTATTTTCTTTAAAATTCCCTTACTATAGCCTTCCACCATAGTTTTTTTAAAATTTAATTACAAAAGCATTCAGCCATGATTTTTCCTCAGAATCCCATACTATAGGCTTCAGTTTTGATTTTTCTTAAAATTCCCTTACTATACCCTTCAACTATGATTTTTTCTTAAATACGCTTAGTAAAACCTTCAGGCTTTTTTTTTCTTTCAAATCCCTTACTATAGCCTTAAACCATAATTTTTCTTGAAATTCCCACACAATGGCATTCAACGATGAGTTTTCTTCAAATTCCCTTACTACAGCCTTCTGTCAAAAAATTTCATAAAATTCTCTTACCATAGCAATTAGTCGTAAATTTTGTCAAAATTCCCTTACTATAACCTTCGACCATGATTTCTCTTCAAATTCCCTTCTGTAGCCTTTGGCCATGATTTTTATTAAAACTCCTTTAATTATAGCTTATGAACCACTATTTTTTTTACATTGTCTTACTATTGCCTTCAGCCTTGATTTTACTATGAATCTCTTACTATAGACTTCAATTATTCTTTTTCTTTAAATTCCATTACTATAGCCTTTGACCATGATTTTTGTTAAAACTCGCTTAATTATAGCCTATGAACCACTGTTGTTTTTACGTTCTCTTACTATAGCCTACAACCTTGCTATGAATCCTTACTATAGACTTCAATTATTGTTTTTCTTTAAATTCCAAAACTATGCCCTTATGCCATGATTTTTCTTAAAATTCCCTTACAAAGCCTTTTCCCATAGTTTTTCTTTAAATTCCATTACTATAGCCTTCAACCATTTTTTTTTTCAAATTCCGTTACTATAGCCTTTTTCCATTATTTTTGAAAATATTCCCATAAGATAACCTTGATCCATAGTTTTCTTCAAATTCTATTATCATAGCCAGCAACAATGAGTTTTCATAAAATTCCCTTACAATAGCATTCAGTTTAGATTTTTCTAAAAATTCCCTTACGATAACCCTTCAACTCTTATTTTCTGAAAATTCTCTTACTACAAGCATTGACCAAGTTTATTTATTTAAAATACCTTAAAATAGTCTTAAACCATGATTTTTCTTAAAATTCCCAGCCTTCAGTCATTAGTTTTCTTCAAATACCCTAACTGTAGCCTTGTGCATCGAATTTCTTCAAATTCTCGTACTATAGCCCTCAATTATTTTTTTCTCAAAATTATTTTACTATGGCCTTCAACCATGATTTCTCTTCAAATCCTTACAATAGCCTTTAGCCTTGATTTTTGATAAATTTCCTTTACTATAGTCTTGAACCACCATTTTCTTCAAATTTTGCAACCATAGCATATTATTCCCTTACTATAATATTATTATAGTCTGCAACAATGAGTTTTCATAAAATTCCCTTACTATAATATTCAGTTTAGATTTTTCTTAAAATTCCCTTACTATACCATTCAGCTCTTATTTTCTAAAAATTCTCTTGTTACAAGTAAGGCCCAATTTTTTTTATTTAAAATCCCTTAATTAAGCCATAAACCATGTTTTTTCTTAAAATTTCCTTCCAGTAGGCTTCAATCATTATTTTTCTTCAATACCCTTTCTATAGCCTTGTGCAACGAATTTCTTCAAATTCTCTTACTATAGCCTTCAATTATTTTTTTCTCAAAATTCTTTTACTATGGCCTTCAACCGTGATTTCTCTTCAAATTCCTTACTATAGCCTTTAGCCTTGATTTTTTATAAATTTCCTTTACTATAGTCTTGAACCACCATTTTCTTCAAATTTTGTTACCATTGCATTCAGCCATGATTCCACTTCAAATTTCCTTACTATTGCATTCAATTAAGATATTTCATATTATTCCCTCTCTATTGCCTTTGACTCTGATTTTTAAAATATTCTCTTACTAAAATCTTTAGCCATTATTTTCTTTAAAAATCATATACTATTGCCTCAAACCAAGATTTTTCCTAAAACTACCTGGAAATCATTTTCTTCAAATTCCCTTACTATAATCTTAAACCATCATTATTCCTAAAATTCCATTAATAATGCCATTAGCCATGATTTTTCTTCAAATTCTTTTCTATAGCCTTGTGCAACCAATTTCTTCAAATTCCCTTACTATTGCCTTTAGTCGAATTTTAAGTGAGTAGTCCCTTACTGTAGCCTTCAGCTATTTTTTCCTTCTACTTCCCTTACTATAGCCTTTTTCCATGATTTTCATTAAAATTTCCTTACTATAGCCTTCCACCATAGTTTTTTTTAAAATTTAATTACAATTGACTTAAGCCATGATTTTTCCTCAAAATTCCCACACTATAGGCTTCTGTTTTCATTTTTCTTAAAATTCTTTTACTATAACCCTATAGCTATGATTGTTTCTTAAATACGCTTACTAAAACATTCAGGCATGTTTTTTTCTTTAATGTCCCTTAATATAGACTAAAACCATGATTTTCCTTAAAATTCCCTCACAATACCATTCAACCATGAGTTTTCTTCAAATTCCATTACCATAGCCTTGTGCCAAAAATTTCTTAAAATTCTCAAACCATAGCAATTAGTCATATATTTTGTCAAAATTCCCTTAATATAGCCTTCGACCATGATTTCTATTCAAATTCCCTTGTATAGATTTTGGCCATGATTTTTGTGAAAACTTGTTTAATTATACCTTATGAACCACTATTTTTTTTACATTGTGTTACTATAGCCTTCAGCCTCGATTTTACTATGAATCTCTTACTATTGACTTCAATTATTGTTTTTCTTTAAATTCCATTACTATGCCCTTAAACCATTTTTTTTTTAAAATTCGCTTACAAAGCCTTCTGCCATAATTTTTCTTCTAATTCCCATACTATAGCCTTCAGCCCTATTTTTTATTCAAATTCCGTTACTATAGCCTTGTGCCACAAATTTCTTCAAATTATCTTAATATATCCTTCTGTCATAATTTTGGACAAAAGTCCCTTGCTATAGACTTCAACCATTATTTTTCTTTAAATTCACTTATTATAGCCTTTTTTCATCATTTTTTAAAATATTCGCTTAAGATAGCCTTGAAGCATAGTTTTCTTCAAATTCTATTATTATAGCCTGCAACAATGAGTTATCTTAAACTTCCCTTCCTATACCATTCAGTTTAGATTTTTCTTAAATTTCCATTGCTATACCATTCAGCTTTTATTTTCTTTAAATTCTCTTACTACAATCATCGGCCAAGTTTTTTTATTTAAAATCCCTTGATATAGCCTTAAACCGTGATTTTTCTTAAAATTGCCTTCCTGTAGCCTTCAGTCATAATTTTTCATCAAATACCCTTTATATAGCCTTGTGCAACGAATTTCCTCAAATTCTCTTACTATAGGCTTCAATTATTTTTTTCTCAAAATTCTTTTACTATAGCCTTCAACCATAATTTCTCTTCAAATTCCCTTACTAAAGCTTTCAATTATGATATTTCATATTATTCCCTCTCTATTGCTTTCGACTCTGATTTTTAAAATATTCTCTTACTAAAATCTTTAGCCATTATTTTCTTTAAAAATGCATTACTATTGCCTCGAACCATGAGTTTTCCTAAAACTCCCTAGAAATCATTTTCTTCTAATTCCCTTACTATAATCTTAAACCATCATTATTCCTAAAATTCCATTAATAATGCCTTCAGCCATGATTTTTCTTCATATTCCTTTCTATAGCCTTGTGCTACCAATTTCTTCAAATTCCCATACTATTGCCTGTAGTCAGATTTTAAGTGAGTAGTCCCTTACTGTAGCCTTCAGCCATTTTTTCCTTCTACTTCCCTTACTATAGCCTTTTTTCATGATTTTCATTAAAATTCCCTTACTATAGCCTTCCACCATAGTTTTTTTAAATTTAATTACAAAAGCCTTCAACCATGATTTTTCCTCAAAATCCCATACTATAGGCTTCATTTTTTTTTTCTTAAAATTCTTTTACCGTAACACTTCAGCTATGATTGTGTCTTAAAAATGCTTACTAAAACATTCAGGCTTGTTTTTTTCTTTAATGTCCCTTACTATATCCTGAAACCATGATTTTCCTTGAAATTCCCTCACAATAGCATTCAACCATGAGTTTTCTTCAAATTCCCTTACCATAGCGTTGTGCCAAAAATTTCTTAAAATTCTCTTACCATAGCAATTAGTCATAAATTTGTCAAAATTCCCATAATAAGCCATAATTGTTTTTGAAATTCGTTGACTATAGCCTTCAACCTTGTTTTTTCTTCAAATTCCGTAACTGTAGCCTTGTGCCACGAATTTGTGCAAATTAGCTTAGTATATCCTTCAGTCATTATTTTGGTCAAAAGTCCCTTATTATTGCCACCAACCATTACATTTCTTCAAATTCACTGACAATAGCCTTTTTCATTATTTTTGAAAACATTCCCTTAAGATAGCCTTGAACTATAGTTTTCCTCAAATTTTATTATTATAGCCTGCAACAATGAGTTTTCATAAAATTCCCTTACTATAATATTCAATTTAGATTTTTCTTAAAATTCCCTTACTATACCATTCAGCTCTTATTTTCTTAAAATTCTCTTGTTACAAGTAAGGCCCAATTTTTTTTATTTCAAATCCCTTAATTAAGCCATAAACCATGATTTTTCTTAAAATTTCCTTCCAGTAGGCTTCAATCATTATTTTTCTTCAATACCCTTTCTATAGCCTTGTGCAACGAATTTCTTCAAATTCTCTTACTATAGCCTTCAATTATTTTTTTCTCAAAATTCTTTTTACTATGGCCTTCAACCGTGATTTTCTCGTCAAATTTCTTACTATAGCCTTTAGCCTTGTTTTTTGATAAATTTCCTTCACTATAGTCTTGAACCACCATTTTCTTCAAATTTTGTTACCATTGCATTCAGCCATGATTCTACTTCAAATTTCCTTATTATAGCTTTCAATTAAGGTATTTCATATTATTCCCGCTCTATTGCCTTCGACTCTGATTTTTAAAATATTCTCTTACTAAAATGTTTAGCCATTATGTTCTTTAAAAATCAATTACTATTGCCTCAAAACATGAGTTTTCCTAAAATTCCCTAGAAATCATTTTCTTCAAATTCCCTTACTATAATCTTAAACCATCATTATTCCTAAAATTTCATTAATAATGCTATTAGCCATGATTTTTCTTCAAATTCTTTTCTATAGCCTTGTGCAACCAATTTCTTTAAATTCCCTTACTATTGCCTTTAGTCAGATTTTAAGTGAGTAGTCCCTTGCTGTAGCCTTCAACCATTTTTTCCTTCTACTTCCCTTACTATAGCCTTTTTCCATGATTTTCATTAAAATTCCCTTACTATAGCCTTCCACCATAGTTTTTTTAAAATTTAATTATAATAGCCTTCAGCCATGATATATCCTCAAAATCCCATACTATAGGCTTCAGTTTTGATTTTTCTTAAAATTCTTTTACTATAACACTTCAGCTATCATTGTTTCTTAAATATGCTTACTAAAACATTCAGGCATGTTCTTTTCTTTAATGTCCCTTTCTATAGCCTGAATCCATGATTTTCCTTAAGATTCCCTCACAATAGCATTCAACCATGAGTTTTCTCCAAATTCCCTTAGCATAGCCTTGTGCCGAAAATTTCTTAAAATTCTCTTACACAAGCAATTAGTCATATATTTTGTAAAAATTCCCTTAATATAGCCTTCGACCATGATTTCTATTCAAATTCCCTTGTATAGATTTTGGCCATGATTTTTGTGAAAACTCCTTTAATTATACCTTATGAACCACTATTTTTTTTATATATTCTTACTATAGCCTTCAGCCTTGATTTTACTGTGAATCTCTTACTATAGACTTCAATTATTGTTTTTCTTTAAATTCCATTACTATGCCCTTAAACCATTTTTTTTTAAATTCGCTTACAAAGCCTTCTGCCATAATTTATCTTCTAATTACCATACTATAGCCTTAACCCCTATTTTTTATTCCAATTCCGTTACTATAGGCTTGTGCCATAAATTTCTTCAAATTATCTTAATATATCCTTCATTCATAATTTTGGACAAAAGTCCCTTGCTAGAGCCTTCAACCATTATTTTTCTTTAAATTCACTTACTATAACCTTTTTCCATCATTTTTTAAAATATTCGCTTAAGATAGCCTTGAAGCATAGTTTTCTTCAAATTCTATTATTATAGCCTGCAACTTTTAGTTTTCTTAAACTTCCCTTCCTATAGCATTCAATTTAGATTTTTCCTAAAATTCCCTTACTATACCATTCAACTTTTATTTTCTTTAAATTCTCTTACTACAATCATCGGCCAAGTTTTTTTATTTAAAATCCCTTAATATAGCCTTAAACCATGATTTTTCTTAAAATTCCCCTTATGTTGCCTTCAGTCATTATTTTTCTTCAAATACCCTTACTATAGCCTCGTGCAACGAATTTCCTCAAATTCTCTTACTATAGCGTTCAATTATTTTTTTCTCAAAATTCTTTTACTGTAGCCTTAAACCATAATTTCTCTTGAAATTCCCTTACTTAAGCTTTCAATTAGGATAGTTCATATTATTGCCTCTCTATTGCCTTCGACTCTGATTTTTAAAATATTCTCTTACTGAAATCTTTTCCCATTATTTTCTTTAAAAGTCCATTACTATGGCCTGAAACCTTGAGTTTTCCTAAAACTCCCTAGAAATCATTTTCTTCAAATTCCCTTACTATAATCTTAAACCATCATTATTCGTTATATTCCATGAAAAATGCCATTAGACATAATTTTTCTTCAAATTCCTTTCTATAGCCTTGTGCAACCAATTTCTTCAAATTCCCTTACTATTGCCTGTAGTCAGATTTTAAGTGAGTAGTCCCTTACTGTAACTTTCAGCCATTTTTTCCTTCTACTTCCCTTACTATAGCCTTTTTCCAAGATTTTCATTAAAATTCCCTTACTATATTCTTCCACCATAGTTTTTTTAAAATTTAATTATAATAGCCTTCAGCAATGATTTTTCCTCAAAATCCCATACTATAGGCTTTAGTTTTGATTTTTCTTAAAATTCTTTTACTATAACACTTCAGCTATGATTGTTTCTTAAATAAGCTTACTAAAACATTCATGCATGTTTTTTTCTTTAATGTCCCTTACTATAGCTTTAAACCATGATTTTCCTTAAAATTTCCGCACAATAGCATTCAACCATGAGTTTTCTTAAAATTCCCTTACCATAGCCTTGTGCCAAAAATTTCTTAAAATTCTCTTACCATAGCAATTAGTCATAAATATTGTCAAAATTCCCTTAATATAGCCTTCGGCCATGATTTCTCTTCAAATTCCCTTCTATAGCCTTTGGCCATGATTTTTGTTAAAACTCCTTTACTTATATCTTATGAACCACGATTTTTTTTACATTGTCTTAAAATTCCCTTACTATACCGTTCAGCTTTTATTTTCTTTATATTCTCTTACTACAATCATGGGCCAAGTTTTTTTATTTAAAATCCCTTAATATAGCCTTAAAACATAATTTTTCTTAAAATTCGCTTCCGGTAGCCCTCAGTCATTATTTTTCTTCAAATTCCCTTACTATAGCCTTGTGCAACGAATTTCCTCAAATTTTCTTACTATAGCCTTCAATTATTTTTTTCTCAAAATTCTTTTCCTATAGCCTTCAACCACGATTTCTCGTCAAATTCCCTTACTAAAGCCATCAATTAGTATATTTCATATTATTCCCTTCTCTATTGCCTTCGACTCTAATTTTTAAAATATTCTCTTTCTAAAATCATTAGCCATTATTTTCTTTAAAAATCCATTACTATTGCCTCAAAACATGAGTTTTCCTAAAACTCCCTAGAAATCATTTTCTTCAAATTCCCGTACTATAACCTTAAACCATTATTATTCCTAAAATTCCATTAATAATGCCATTAGCCATGATTTTTCTTCAAATTCCTTTCTATAGCCTTGTGCTACCAATTTCTTCAAATTTCCTTACTATTGGCTTTAGATAGATTTTAAGTGAGTAATCCCTCACTGTAGCCTTCAGCCATTATTTCCTTCTACTTTCCTTACTATAGCCATTTTTCATGATTTTCATTAAAATTCCCTTACTATAGCCTTCCACCGTAGTTTTTTTTAAATTTAATTACAATAGCCTTCAGCCATGATTTTTCCTCAAAATCCCATACTATAGGCTTCAGTTTTGATTTTTCTTAAAATTCTTTTACTATAACACTTCAGTTATGATTGTTTCTTCAAAACGCTTACTAAAACATTCAGGCTTGTCTTTTTCTTTAATGTCCTTTACTATAGCCTAAAACCAAGATTTTCCTTAAAATTCCCTCACAATAGCATTCAACCATGAGTTTTCTTCAAATTCCCTTACCATAGCCTTGTGCCAAAAATTTGTTAAAATTCTCTTACCATAGCATTAGTCATATATTTTGTCAAAATTCCCTTAATATAGCCTTCGACCATGATTTCTCTTCAAATTCCCTTCTATAGCCTTTGGCCATGATTTTTATTAAAACTTCTTTAATTATAGCTTATGAACCACTATTTTTTTTACATTGTCTTACTATAGCCTTCAACCTTGATTTTACTATGAATCTCTTACTATAGACTTCAATTATTGTTTTTCTTTAAATTCCATTACTATGCTCTTAAACCATTATTTTTGTAAAAATTCGCTTACAAAGCCTTCTGCCATAATTTTTTTTATAATTCCCAGACTATAGCCTTCAGCCCAATTTTTTATTCAATTTCCGTTACAATAGCCTTGTGCCACAAATTTCTTCAAATTATCTTAATATATCCTTCTGTCATAATTTTGGACAAAAGTCCCTTGCTATAGACTTCTACCATTATTTTTCTTTAAATTCACTTATTATAGCCTTTTTCCATCATTTTTTAAAATATTTGCTTAAGATAGCCTTGATGCATAGTTTTCTTCAAATTCTCTTATTATAGCCTTCAACAATGAGTTTTCATAAAATTCTCTTATTAAAGCATTCCGTTAAGATTTTTCTTTAAATTCCGTTACTATACCATTCAGCTCTTATTTTCTTAAATTTCTCTTACTACAAGAATTGGCCAAGTATTTTATTTAAAATCCCTTAATATAGCCTTAAAACATGATTTTTTGTAAAATTCCCTTCCAGTAGCCTTCAGTCATTGTTTTTCTTCAAATACCCCTACTATAGCCTTGTGCAATGAATTTTTCAAATTCTCTTACTATTGCCTTCAATTTTTTTCTCAAAATTCTTTTACTATAGCCTTCAACCGTGATTTCTCCTCAAATTCCTCACTATAGCCTTTTGCCTTGATTTTTGATAAATTTCCTTTACTATAGTCTTGAACCACTAGTTTCTTCAAATTTTGCAACCATAGCTTTCAGCCTTAATTTTACTTCAAATTCCCTTACTATAGCTGTCAATTAAGATATTTCATATTATTCCCACTCCATAGCCTTCGACTCTGATCTTTTTAATATTCTCTTACTACAATATTTTGCCATTATTTTTATTAAAAATCCATTACTATAGCCTTAAACCAAGAGTTTTCCTAAAACTCCCTAGCTATTATTTTCTTAAAATTCCCTTACTATAACCTTAAACCATCATTACTCCTAATATTCCATTACTAAGGCCATTAGCCATGATTTTTCTTCAAATTCCCTACTATAACTTTGTGCTAAGAATTTCTTCATATACCCTTACTATTGCCTTTAGTCCAATTTTTTGTGAGTAGTCCCTTACTGTAGCTTTCAGCCATTTTTTTCTTCAAATTCTCTTACTAAAGCCTTTTTCCATGATTTTCTTTAAAATTAATTTACAATAGCCTTCCACCATAGTTTTTTTAAAAATTCAATTACTATAGCCTACCACCATAGTTTTTTTAAAATTCAATTACTATAGCCTTAAACCATGATTTTTCACTAAATATGCATACTAAAACCCTCAGGCATGTTTTTTCTTTAAAATCCCTTACTATAGCCTTAAACCATGATTTTTCTGAAAATGATCTCACAATAGCAGTCAAACATGAATTTTCTTCTAATTCCCTTACAATAGCCTTGTGCCAAAGATTTCTTAAAATTCTCTTACCAAATCAATTAGTCATAAATTTTGTCATAATTCCCTTACTATAGCCTTCGACCATGATTTCTCTTCAAATTCCTTTGTATATCCTTTGGCCATGATTTTGATTTTTGTTAAAACTCCCTTAATTATATCCTATGAACCACTATTTCTTTTACGTTCTCTTACTATAGCGTTCAGCCTGGATTTTACTCTGTATCTCTTTCCATAGACTTCAATTATTATTTTTCTCTAAAATCCATTACTATGCTCTTAACCCATGATTTTTCTTAAAATTCTCTTACAATTGCCTTCAGCCATAATTTTTCTTCAAATTTCCTTAGTGTAGCCTCCAGCCATGTTTTTTCTTCAAATTCCGTTTTTATAGCTTTGTGCCACGAATTTCTTCAAATTATATTAATATATCCTTCAGTCCTAATTTTGGTTAAAAGTCCCTCGCTATAGCCTTCAAGCATTATTTTTCTTCAAATTCACTTACTATAGCCTTTTTACATTATTTTTAAAAATATTCGCTTAAGATAGCCTTCAACCATAGTTTTCTTCAAGTTCTTTTATTATAGCCTGCAAATAATGAGTTTTAATAAAATTCCCTTACTATAGCATTCAGTTTAGATTTTTTTTAAAATTCCCTTACTAAAAGCATCGGCCAAGTTTTTTTATTTAAAATACCTTAATATAGCCTTAAACCATGATTTTTCTTAAAACTCCCTTCTGGTAGCCTTTAGTCACTACTTTTCTACACATACCCTTACTATAGTCTTCTGTAATGAATTTGTTCAAATTCTCTTACTGTAGCCTTTAATTATTTTTTTCACAAAATTCTTTTACTATAGCCTTCGACCATGATTTCTCTTCAAATTCCTTACTATAGCCGTTAGCCTTGATTTTTGATAAATTTCCCTAATATAGTCTTGAACCACCATTTTCTTCAAAATTTGCGACCATGGCTTTCTGCCATGATTTTACATCAAATTCCCATACTCTAGCCTTCAATTAAGATATTTCATATTATTCCCTCTCTATTTCAAACGACTCTGATTTTTAAAATATTCTCTTACTACAATCTTTTGCCATTATTTTCTTTAAAAATTCATTACTATAGCCTTAAACCATGAGTTTTCCTGAAACACCCTGGAAATTATTCGCTTTAAATTCCCTTACTATAAACTTAAACCATCTTTATTCCTAAAATTTCATTACTAAGCCCATTAGCCATGACTTTTATTCAAATTCCCTACTATAGCCTTGTGCCACCAATTTCTTCATGTTTCTTTACTATTGCCTTTATTCAGGTTTTTTTAGAGTAGTCCCATACTGTAGCCTTCAGCCATTTTTTCCTTCCAATTCTATTACTATTGCCTTCTTCCCTGATTTTCTATAAAATTTTCTTACAATGGCCTTCCACCTTAGTTTCTTTAAAATTTAATTACTATAGTCTTCAGCCATAATTTTTCCTCAAAATCCCATACTATAGGCTTCAGTTTTGATTTTTTTTAAAATTCCCTTACTATACCCTTCAGCTATGATTTTTCCTTAAATACGGTTACTATAACCTTCAGGCATGCTTTTCTCTTTAAAATCCCTTACTATAGCCTTAAACCATGATTATTCCTAAAATTCCCTCACAATAGCATTCAACTATGAGTTTTCTTCAAATTTCCTTCTAAAGCCTCGTGCCAAAAATTTCTTAAAATTCTCTTACCATAGCAATTGGTCGTAAATTTTGTCAAAACTCCCTATATATAGCCTTCGACCATGATTTCTCTTCAAATTCCTTTATATAGCCTTTGGCCAAGATTTTTGTTAAAACTCCTTTAATTATAGCCTATGAACCACTATTTTTTTACATTCGCTTACTATAGCGTTCAACTTCGATTTTACTATGAATCTCTTGCTATAGATTTCAATTACTGTTTTTCTTTAAAATCTATTATTATGCCCTTAAACCATGATTTTTCTTGAAATTCTCTTACAATAGCCTTCACCCATAGTTTTTCTTCAAATTCACTTACTATAGCCTCTAGCCATGTTTATTCTTCAAATTCTGTTACTATAGCCATTTGCCACGAATTTCTTCAAATTATCTTAATATATCTTTAAGTCATAATTTTGGACAAAAGTCCCTTGCTATACCCTTTGACCTTTATTTTTCTTCAAATTCACTTACTATAGCCTTTTTCCATTATTTTTGAAAACATTCCTTTAAGATAGCCTAAAACCATAGTTTTCTTCAAATTCTATTATTATACCCTACAACAATGAGTTTTCATAAAATTCCCTTACTCTAGCATTTTGTTTAGATTTTTCTTAAAATTCCCTTACTATACCCTTCAACTCTTATTTTCTTAAAATTCTCTTACTAAAAGCATCGGCCAAGTTTTTTTTATTTAAAATCCCTTAATGTAGCCTTAAACCATGATTTTTCTTAAAATTCCTTTCCAGTAGCCTTTAGTCATTATGTTTCATCAAATACCCTTACTATAGCCTTGTGCAATGAATTTCTTCAGATTCACTTACTATAGCCTTCAATTATTTTTTTCTCAAAATTCTTTTACTATAGCCTTTTAGCCATGATTTCGCTTCAAGATCCTTACTATAGCCTTTAGCCTTGATTTTTGATAAATTTCCTTTACAATAGACATGAACCACAATTTTTTTTAAATTTTGCGACAATTGCATTCAGCCATGATTCTACTTCAAATTCCCTTACTATTGCATTCACTTAAGATATTTCATAATATTCCCTCTCTACTGCCTTCAACTCTTTTTTTTTGAATATTCGCTTACTTCAATCTTTAGCCATTATTTTCTTTAAAATTCCATTACTATGGCTTTAAACCATGAGTTTTCCTAAAACTCCTTTAAATTTTTTTTTTTAAATTCCCTTACTATAACCTTAAACCATCATTACTCTAATATTCCATTACTAAGGCCATTTGCCATGATTTTTCTTCAAATTCCCTACTATAACCTTGTGCTAAGAATTTCTTCATATACCCTTACTATTGCCTTTAGTCCGATTTTTTGTGAGTAGTCCCTTACTGTAGCCTTCAGCCTTTTTTTCCTTCTAATTCTCTTACTATATCCTTTTTACATGATTTTCTTTAAAATTACCTTACGATAGCCTTCCACCATAGTTTTTTTAAAATTTCATTGCAATAGCCTTCAGCCATGATTTTTCCTCAAAATCCCCGACAATAGGCTACAATTTTGATTTTTCTTAAAATTCCCATACTATTCTGTTCAGCTATGATTTTTTCTTAAATAAGCTTACTAAATCCTTCAGGCATGTTTTTTTCTTTAAAATCCCTTACTATGGCTTTAAACCATGATTTTCATAAAATTCCCTCACAATGATATTCAATCTTGAGTTTTCATCAAATTCCCTTACTGTAGCCTTGTGCCAAAAATTTCTTAAAAATTCTCTTACCATTGCAATTTGTCATAAATTTTGTCTAAATTTCCTTTGTATAGACTTCGACCATGATTTCTCTTCAAATTCCTTTCTATAGCCTTTTGCCATGATTTTTGTAAAAACTCCCTTAATTATAGCCTATGAACAACTATTTTTTTACATTCTCTTACTATAGCATTCAGCCTTGATTTTACTACGATCTCTTAATATAGACTTCAATTTTTTTTTCTTTAAAATCCAATACTCTGCCCTTAAACCATGAGTTTTCTTAAAATTCTCTTACAATAGCCTTCACCCACATTTTTTCATCAAATTCCCTTACTATAGCCTCCAACCATGGTTTTTCTTCAAATTCCGTTACTATAGCCTTGTGCCACGAATTTTTTCAAATTATCTTAATATATCCTTCAGTCATAATTTTGGTCAAAACTCCCTTGCTATAACCTTCCACCATTATTTTTCTACAAATTCACTTACTATAGCCTTTTTCCATTATTTTTGAAAATATTCCCTTAAGATAGCCTTGAACCATTGTTTTCTTCTAATTCTATTATTAAAGTGTTCAACAATGAGTTTTCATAAAATTCCCTTACTATAGAATTCATATTAGATTTTTCTTCAAATTCCCTTACCATTCCCTTCAGCAGTTATTTTCTTAAAATTCTCTTAATACAAGCATCGGCCAAGTTTTTTTATTTAAAATATTTTAATATAACTTTAACCATGATTTTCCTTATAATTCCCTTCCTGTAGCCTTCTGTCATTAGTTTTCTTCAAATAACCTTACTATAGCCTTGTGCAATGAATTTCTTAAAATTCTCTTACTATAGCCTTCAATTATTTTTTTCTCAAAATTCTTTTACTATAGCCTTCAACCATGATTTCTCTTCAATAGCCTTGCCTTTTGACAAATTTTTTTAATATAGTCTTAAACCACATTATTCTTCAAATTTTGTGACCATAGCTTTCAGGCATGATTTTACTTCAGATTCCCTTACTAAAGCCTGCAATTAAGATATTTCATATTATTCCCTCTCTTTTACCTTCAACTCTAATTTTTTAAATATTCTCTTACTACAATCTTTAGACATTATTTACTTTAAAATTCACTTACAATAGCCTTTTTCCATAATTTTTTAATATATGCCCTTAAGATAGCTTGGAACCATTGTTTTCATCAAATTCTATAATTAAAGATTGCGACAATGAGTTTTCATAAAATTCCCTTAATATACCCTTCAGCTCTTATTTTCTTAAAATTCTCTTACTACAAGCATCGGCCAAGTTTTTTTATTTAAAATCTCTTAATATAGCCTTAACCATGATTTTTCTGATAATTCCCTTCCTGTAGCATTCAGTCTTTATTTTTCTTCAAATACCCTTACTATAGCCTTGCGAAATGAATTTCTTCAAATTCTCTTTCTATAGCCTTCAATTATTTTTTTCTCCAAATTATTTTACTATAGCCTTCAACCATAATCTCTCTTCAAATTCTTTACTAGCGGCTTTAGCCTTTCTTTTTGATAATTTTTGTTAATATAGTGTTAAACCATAATTTTCTTCAAATTTTGCAACCGTAGCGTTCAGCCATGATTTTACTTCAGATTCCCTTACTGTAGCCTTCAATTAAGATATTTCATATTATTCCCTCTCTATTACCATCGACTCTGATTTTTTAAATACTCTCTTACTACAATCTTTAGGCATTATATTCTTTAAAACTCCATTACTATTGCATTAAACCATGAGTTTTTATTCTCGTCCATCAATCTTTAGCCATTATTTTCTTTAAAAATCCATTACTATTGCGTAAAACCACGAGTTTTCTAAAAACTCCCTAGCTATTAATTTCTTTAAATTCTCTTACTATAACCTTAAACCATCATTACACCTAAAATTCCATTACAAATGCCTTCAGCCATGATTTTTCTTCAAATTACCTTAGTATAGCCTTAAACCATAGTTTTTTTAAAATTGATTTACTATTGCCTTCAGCCATGATTTTTCCTCAAAATCCCATACTATAGGCTTTAGTTTTGAATTTTTTTAAAATTATCTTTCTATAACCCTTCAGCTATGTTTTTTTCTTAAATACACTTACTAAAACGTTTGGGCAAGTTTTTTCATTAAAATCCCTTACTATATCCTTAAACCATGATTTTTCTTAAAATTCAATCACCATTGCATTCAACCATGGGTTTTCTACAAATTCCATAATATAGCCTTGTGCCAAAAATTTCTTAAAATTATCTTACCATAGAAATTTGTCATAAATTTTGTAAAAATTTCCTTACTATAGCCTTCGAGCATGATTTCTCTTCAAATTCCTTTCTATAGCCTTTGGCCATGATTTTTGCTAAAACTCCCTTAATTATAGCCTATTAACCACACTTTTTTTTACATTCTCTTACTATAGACTTTATTTATTATTTTTTATTAAATTCCATTACTATACCCTAAAACCATAATTTTTATTAAAATTCCCTTACAATAGCCTTCAGCCAAAATATTTTTTCAAATTCCCTAACTATTGCCTTCAGCCTTATTTTTTCTTCAAATTCCGTTACAATAGCCTTGTGCCACTAATTTTTTCAAATTATCCTCATATATCCTTTAGTCTAATTTTGGTCAAAACTCCCTTGCTATAGCCTTCAACCATTATTTTTCTTCATATTCACTTACAATAGCCTTTTTCCATTATTTTTGAAAATATTCCCTTAAGATAGCCATGAACCATAGTTTTTTTCAAATTCTATTATTATAGCCTGCAACCTAGAGTTTTCATAAAATTCCTTTACTACAGCATTCAGTTTTGATTTTTTTAAAATTTCCCTTACTATACCCTTCTGCTCTTATTTTCTAAAAATTCTCTAACTACTAGCATCAGCCAAGTTTTTTTTTTTTTTAAATCCCTTAATATAGCTTGAAACCGTTGTTTTTCTAAAAATTCCATAGGCTTGTGTAAAGAATTTCTTCAAATTATCTTGCTATAGCCATCAATTATTTTTTTCTCAAAATTATTTTACAATAGCCTTCAACCATAATTTCTCTTCAAATTCCTTACCATATCCTTTAGCCTTGATTTTTTATAAATTTCCTTTACTATTGTCTTGAACCACCATTTTCTTCAAATTTTGGGACCATAGCTTTCAGCATGATTTTACTTTAAATTCCCTTACTATAGCATTCAATTATGATATTTCATATTATTCCCTCTCTATAGCCTTTGACTATGATCTTTTAAATATTCTCTTACTACAATCTTTAGCCATTATTTTCTTTAAAAATCAATTACTATAGCCTAAAACAGTGAGTTTTCTTAAAACTCCCTAGCTATTATTTTCATTAAAGTCTCTTACTATAACCTTAAACCATCATTACACCTAAAATTCCATGACAAAGGCATTCAGACATGATTTTTCCTCAAATTGCCTTACTATAGCCTTTAATCATAGTTTTTTTAAAATTCAATTACTATAGCCCTCAGCCATGATTTTTCCTCAAAATCCCATACAATAGGCTTCAATTTAGATTTTTCTTAAAATTCCCTAACTATAACCCTTCAGCTAGGATATTTCCTTAAATATGCTTACTAAAACCTTCAAGCATGTTTTTTTCTATAAAATCCTTTACTATAGCATTCAACCATGATTTTTCTTAAAATTCCCACACAATAGCATTCAACCATGGGTTTTGTCAAAATTCCATAACTATAGCCTTCTGCCTACAATTTCTTAAAATTCTCTAACCATAGAAATTAGTCATAAATTTTCTCAAAATTTCCTTACTAGAGCCTTCGACCATGATTTCTCTTCAAATTCCTCTGTATAGCCTTCGGCCATGATTTTTGTTAAAACTCCCTTAATTATAGCCTATGAACCACTATTTTTTTTACATTCTCTTACTATAGCCTTCAGCCTTGATTTTACTATGAATCTCATATTATAGACTTCAATTATTATATTTCTTTAAATTCCATTACTATACCCTTAAACCATGATTTTTCTTAGAATTCCCTTTCTATAGCCTTCAGCCTTGTTTTTTTCTTCAAATTTTGTTACTATAGCCTTGTGCCACGAATTTCTTCAAATTATCTTATTATATCCTTCAGTCATTATTTTGGTCATAAGTCCCTTGCTATAGCCTTCAACTATTATTTTTCTTCAAATTCACTAATTAATGCCTTTTACATTATTTTTGAAAATATTCCCTTAAGATAGCCTTGAACCATAGATTTCTTCAATTTTTATTATTATAGCCTGCGACAATGAGATTTCATAAAATTCCCTAACTATAGCATTAAGTTTATATTTTTCTTTAAATTCCCTTACTATACCCGATCTTATTTTCATAAAATTCTCTTACTACAAGCATCGGCCAAGTTTTTTTATTTAAAATCCCTTAATATAGCTTTAAACATTGATTTTTCTTTAAATACGGTTACAAAATATTATCTTACCATACCCTTCAGCAATGATTTTTCCTTTAATACGGTTACTAAAACCTTCAGGCATGTTTTTTCTTTAAAATCCCTTGCTATAGCCTTAAACCAGTATTTTTCCTAAAATTGCCTCACAATAGCATTCAACCATGAGTTTTCTTCAAATTCCCATACTATGGCCTTCGACCATGATTTCTCTACAAATTCCTTTCTATAGCCTTTGGCCATGATTTTTCTTAAAACTCCCTTAATTATAGCCTATGAACCAAATTTTTTTTTACATTCTCTTACTATAGCCTTCTGCCTTGATTCTACTATGAATCTCTTACTATAGACTTCAATTATTATTTTTCTTTAAATTCCATTACTATACCCTTAAAACATGATTATTCTCTAAACTCCCTTACAATAGCCTTCTGCCGTAATTGTTCCTCAAATTCTCTTGCTATAGCCTTCAACCTTGTTTTTTCTTCAAATACCCTTACAATGGCCTTGTGCAACGAATTTCTTCAAATTCTCTTACTATAGCCTTCAATTATTTTTTTCTAAAAATTCTTATACTATAGCCTTCAACTATGATTTCTCTTCAAATTCCTTACTATAGCCTCTAGCCTTAATTTTTAATAAATTTCCTTAATATAGTCTTGAACCACCATTTTCTTCAAATTTTTCGATCATTGCTTTCAGCCATGATTTTAGTTCAAATTCCCATACTATAGCCTTCAATTAAGATATTTCATATTATTCCCTCTCTATTACATTCGACTCAGAGTTTTTAAATATTCTCTTACAACAATCTTTAGCCATTATTTTCTTTAAAAATTCATTACTATAGCTTTAAACCATGAGTTTCCTATAACACCCTGGAAATTATTCTCTTTAAATTTCCTTACTATAACCTTAAACCATCATTATTCCTAATATTCCATTACTAAGGCCATTAGCCATGATTTTTATTCAAATTCCCTACTATAGCCTTGGGCCACCAATTTCTTCAAATTCCCTTACTATTGCCTTTAGTCAAATTGTTTTTTAGTAGTCCCTTACTCTTGCCTTCAGCCATTTTTTCCTTCTAATTCTCCTACTATAGCCTTTTTCCATGATTTTCTTTAAAATTCTCTTACATGGCCTTGCACCAGAGTTTTTCTAAAATTTAATAACTATAGCCTTCAGCCATGACTTTTCCTCAAAATCCCATACTATATGCTTTAGTTTTCATTTTTCTTAAAATTCCCGTACTATACCATTCAGCTATGATTTTTCCTTAATTACGATTACTAAAACTTTCAGGCTTGTTTCTTTCTTTAAAATCCTTTAAACCATGTTTTTTTCTAAAATTCTCTCACAATAGCATTCAACCATGAGTTTTCTTCAAATTCCCTTACTATTGCCTTGTGCCAAAAATTTCTCAAAATTCTCTTACCATAGCAATTAGTCATAAATTTTGTCAAAACTCCCTTACTATAGCCTTCGACCATGATTTCTCTTCAAATTCCTTTCTATAGCCTTTGGCAATGATTTTTGTTAAAACTCCCTTAATTATAGCCTATGAACCACTGTTTTTTTACATTCTCTAACTATAGGGTTCAGCCTTGATTTTACTAAGAATCTCTTGCTATAGACTTCAATTATTATTTTTCCTTAAAATCCATTACTATGCCCTTAGTTTTTTTTCAAATTCCCTTACTATAGGCTCCAACCATGTTTTTTCTTCAAATTCCATTACTATAGCCTTGTGCCATGAATTTCTTCAAATTATCATAATCTATCATTCAGTCATAATTTTGGTCAAAAGTCCCTTGCTATAGCCTTCAACCATTATTTTTCTTCAAATTCACTTACTATAGCCTTTTTCCATTATTTTTTAAAATATTCCATTAAGATAGCTTTGAACCATAGTTTTCTTCAAATTCTATTATTATAGCCTGCAACAATGAGTTTTCATTAAATTCCCTTACTATAGCATTCAGTTTTGATTTTTCTTAAAATTCCCTTACTCTACCCCTTTGCTCTTATTTTCTTAAAATTCTCTTACTACAAGCATCGGCCAAATTGTTTTTTGAAAATCCCTTAATATAGCCTTAAACCATTATTTTTCTTAAAATTCCCTTCCAGTAGCCTTCAGCCATTATTTTTCTTCAAATACCCTTACTATAGCCTTGTGCAACGAATTTCTTGATATTCTCTTACTGTAGCCTTCAATTATTTTTTTCTCAAAATTCTTTTACTATAGCCTTCAACCATGATTTCTCTTTAAATTCCTTAGAATAGTCTTTAGCTTTTATTTTTGATATATTTGCTTTACTATAGCCTTGAACCACCATTTTCTTCAAATTTTACGACCATTGCATTCAGCCATGATTCTACTTCAAATTCCCTTACTAGAGCATTCAATTAAGATATTTCGTATTATTCCCTTTCTATTGCCTTCGACTCTGTTTTTTTAAATATTCTCTTTCTTCAATCTTTAGCCATTATTTTCTTTAAAAATCCATGACTATGGCCTTAAACCTTGAGTTTTCCTAAAACCCTTCAGAAATTTTTTTCTTTAAATTCCCTTACTATAAACTTAAACCATCATTATTGATAATATTCCATTACTAAGGCCATTAACCATGCTTTTTCATAAAATTCCCTACTATAGCCTTGTGCTACCAATTTCCTCATATTCTCTTACTATTGCCTTTAGTCAGATTATTTGTGAGTAGTCTCTTATTGTGGCCTTCAGCCATTTTTTCCTTCTAATATTATAGCATTTTTCCATGATTTTCTTTAAAATTCCCTTACTTTAACCTTCCACCATAGTTTTTTTTTAAATTTAATTACAATGGCCTTCAGCCAGGATTTTTCCTCAAAATCCCATACTATAGGCTACAATTTTTATTTTTCTTAAAATTCCCTTACTATACCCTTCAGCTATTATTTTTTCTTAAATATTCATACTAAAACCATCAGGCATATTTTTTTGTTTAAAATCCCTTACAATGGCCTTAAACCATGATTTTTCTTAAAATTCCCACACAATGGCATTCAACCATGAGTTTTCTTCAAATTCCCTTACTATAGCCTTATGCCAAAAATTTCTTAAAATTCCTTACTATAGACTTCGACCATGATATCTCTTCAAATTCCTTTCAATAGCCTTTGGCCATGATTTTTCTTAAAACTCCCTTAATTACAGCCAATGAACCACTGTTTTTTTACATTCGCTTTCTAAAGCATCCAACCTTGATTTTACTATGAATCTCTTGCTATAGACTTCAATTATTATTTTTCTTTAAAATCCATTACTATGCCCTTAATCCATGATTTTTCATAAAATTCTCTTACAATAGCCTTCACCCATAGTTTTTCTTCAAATTCCCTTACTATAGCCTCCAGCCATGTTTTTTCTTCAAATTCCGTTACTATAGCCTTGTGCCACGTATTTCTATAAGTTATCTTAATATACCCTTCAGTCATAATTTTGGTCAAAAGTCCCTTGCTATAGCCTTCAACCATTAATTTTCTTCAAATTCACATAGTATAGCCTCTTTCCTTTATTTTTTAAAATATTGCTTTAAGAATGCCTTGAACCATACTTTTCTTCAAATTTGATTATTATAGCCTTCAACAATGAGTTTTCATAAAATTCCCTTACAATAGCATTCAGTTTAGATTTTACATAAAATTCCCTTATAATACCCTTCTCCTATTATTTTCTTAAAATTCTCTTACTACAAGCATCGGCCAAGTTTTTTTATTTAAAATCCCTTAATATAGCCGTAAACCATGATTTTGCTTAATATTCCCTTCCAGTAGCCTTCTGTCATTATTTTCTTCAAATACCCTTACTAAAGCCTTGTGCAATGAATTTCTACAAATTCTCTTACTGTAGACTTCAATTATTTTATTCTCAAAATTCTTTTACTATAGCCTTCAACCATGATTTCTCATCAAGTTCCTTACTATAGCCTTTTGCCTTGATTTTTGATAAATTTCCTGTACTATAGTCTTGAACCACCATTTTCTTCTAATTTTGTTTCCATTGCATTCAGCCATGATTCTACTTCAAATTTCCTTACTATTGCATTCAATTAAGATATTTCTATTTATTCCCTCTCTATTGCCTTCGACTCTGTTTTTTTAAATATTCTTTAATTACAATTTTTAGCCATTATTTTTTTTAAAAATCCATTACTTTGGCCTTGTACCTCGAGTTTTCCTAAAACTCCTTAGAAATTATTTTCTTTAAATTCCCTTACTATAACCTCAAACCATCATTATTCTTAATATTCCACTAGTAAGGCCATTAGCCATGATTTTTCTTCAAATTCCCTACTATAGCCTTGTGCTACCAATTTCTTCATATTCCCTTACTATTGCTTTTAGTCAGCTTTTTTTGAGTAGTCCCTTATAGCCTTCAGTCATTTTTTCTTTCTAATTCTCTTATTATTGCCTTTTGCCATGATTTTCTTTAAAATTCCCTTACGATATCCTTCCGTCGTTGTTTTTTTAAAATTTGATTGCAATAGCCTTTAGCCATGATTTTTCTTCACAATCCCATACTATAGGCTACAGTTTTGTTTTTTCTTAAAATTCCCTTACTGTACCCTTCAACTATGATTTTTTCTTAAATACGCTTACTAAAACCATCAAGCATGTTTTTTTCTTAAAAATCCCTTACAATGGTCTTAAACCATGATTTTCTTTAAATTCCCTCACAATGGCATTCAACCATGAGTTTTCTTCAAATTCCCTTACTGTACACTTGTGCCTAAAATTTTTTAAAATTCTCTTACCATAGCAATGAGTCATAAATTTTGTCAAAATTTCCTTACTGTAGCCTTCGACCATGACTTCTCTTCAAATTCCTTTCAATAGCCTTTGGCCATGATTTTTGTTAAAACTCCCTAAATTATAGCCAATGAACCATTGTTTTTTTACATTCTCTTTCTAAAGCGTCCAACCTTGATTTTACTATGAATCTCTTGCTATAGACTTCAACTATTATTTTTCTTTAAAATCCATTACTATGCCCTTAAACCATGATTTTTCAAAAAATTCTCTTACAATAGCATTCACCCATAGTTTCTTCAAATTCCTTTACTATAGCCTCCAGCCATGTTTTTTCTTCAAATTCAGATACAATAGCCTTGTGCCACGTATTTCTTCAAGTTATCTTAATATATCCTTCAGTCATAATTTTGGTCAAAAGTCCATTGATATAGCCTTCAACCATTATTTGTCTTCAAATTCACATAGTATAGCCTTATTTCATTATTTTTTAAAATATTCCCTTAAGATAGCCTCGAACCATAGTTTTCTTCAAATTTTATTATTATAGCCTGCCACAATGAGTTTTCATAAAATTCCCTTACTATAGCTTTCAGTTTAGATTTTACATAAAATTCCCTTACTATTCCCTTCTACTCTTATTTTCTTAAAATTCTCTTACTACAAGCATTGGCCAAGTTTTTTATATAAAATCCCTTAAAATAGCCTTAAACCATGATTTTTCTTAAATTTCCCTTCCAGTAGCCTTTTGTCATTATTTGTCTTCAAATACCCTTACTATAGCCTTGTGAAACGAATTTCTTCAAATTCTCTTACTGTAGCCTTCAATTCTTTTTTTCACAAAATTCTTTTACTATAGCCTTCAACCACGATTTCTCTTCAAATTCCTTACTATAGCCTTTAGCCTTGATTTTTGGTAAATTTCCTTTACAATAGTCTTGATCCACCATTTTCTTCAACTTTTGCGACCATTGCATTCAGCCCTGATTCTACTTCAAATTCCCTTACTATTGCATTCAATTATGATATTTCATATTATTCCCTCTCTTTGCCTTTGACTCTATTTTTTAAATATTCACTTACTACAATCTTTAGCCATTATTTTCTTTAAAAATCCATTACTATGGCCTTAAACCATGAGTTTTCCTAAAACTCAGAAATTATTTTTTTAATTTCCCTGACGAAAACCTTAAACCATCATTATTCTTAATATTACTTTACTAAGGCCATAAGCCAAGATGGTTTTTCAAATTCCCTACTATAGCCTTGTGCTACCAATTTCTTCATATTCCCTTACTATTGCCTTTAGTCAAATTTTTTGTGAGTAGTCACTTACTATAGCCTTCAGCCACTTTTTCCATCTAATTCTCTTACTATAGCCTTTTTCCATGATTTTCTTTAAAATTCCCTTACTATAACCTTCCACCATAGTTTGTTCAAAATTCATTTACAATGGCCTTCAGCCATAATTTTTCCTCAAAATCCCATACTATAGGTTACAATTTTGATTTTTCTTAAAATTCCCTTACTATACCCTTCAGCTATGATTTTTTCTTAAATACGCTTACTTATACCATCAGGCATGTTTTTTTCTTTAAAATCCCTTACTATGGGCTTAAACCATGATTTTCTTTTAATTCCCTCACAATGGTATTCGAATTTTATTTTTCTTTAAAATCCATTACTATGCCCTTAAACCATGTTTTGTCTTAAAATTCTGTTACAATAGCCTTCACCCATAGTTTTTCTTCAAATTCCCTTACTATAGCCTCCAGCCACATTTTTTCTTCCAATTCCATTACTATAGCCTTGAGCCACGAATTTCATCAAATTATCTTAATTTATCCTTCAGCCATAATTTTGGTAAAAAGTTGTTTCCTATAGCCTTCAACCATTATTTTCCCTCAAATTCACTTACAATAGCCTTTTTCCATTATTTTTCAAAATATTCCCTTGAGATAGCCTTGAAGCATAGTTTTCTTCAAGTTTTATTATTACAGCCTGCAATAATGAGTTTTCATAAAATTCCCTTATTATAGAATTTAGATTATATTTTTCATAAATTTCCCTTACTATACCCATCTGCTCTTATTTTCTTAAAATTCTTTTACTACAAGCATCGCCCAAGTTTTTTTATTCAAAATCCCTTAATATAGCCTTAACGATGATTTTTCTTATAATTCCCTTCCAATAGCCTTCAGTCATTAGTTTTCTTTAAATACCCTTACTATAGCCTTGTGCAACGAATTTCTTCAAATTCTCTTACTGTAGCCTTCAATTATTTTTTTCTAAAATTTTTTTCACAATAGCCGTCAACCATGATTTCTCTTCAAATTCCTTACTATAGCCTTTATCCTTGATTTTTCATAAATTTCCTTTACTATAGTCTTGAACCACCATTTTTTTCAAATTTTGCGACCATTGCATTCAGCCATGATTCTACTTCAAATTCCCTTACTATTGCATTCAATTAAGATATTTCATATTATTCCCTCTCTATTGCCTTCGACTCTGGTTTTTAAAATATTCGCTTACTACAATCTTTAGCCATTATTTTCTTTAAAAATTCATTACCATGGGCTTTAACCTTGATTTTTCCTAAAACTCAGAAATTATTTTTTTTAAATTCCCTTACTATAACCTCAAACCATCATTATTCTTAATATTCCATTACTAAGGCCATTAGCCATAATTTTTTTTCAAATTCCCTACTATATCCTTGTGCTACCAATTTCTTCATATTCCCTTACAATTGCCTTTAGTCAGATTTTTTGTGAGTAGTCCCTTACTGTAGCCTTCAGTCATTTTTTCTTCTAATTCTCTTACTGTAGCCTTTTTCCATGATTTTCTTTAAAATTCTCTTACTATAGCCTTCCACCATAGTTATTTTAAAATATAATTACAGTGGCCTTCAGCCTTGATTTTTCCTCAAAATCCCATACTATAGCCTATAGTTTTGATTTTTCTTAAAATTCCCTTACTATACCCTTCAACTATAATTTTTTCTTAAATACGCTTTATAAAGCCATCAGGCATGTTTTTTTCTTGAAAATCCCTTTTTATGGCCTCAATCCATGATTTTTCTTAAAATTCCCTCACAATGGCATTCAACCTCTTACCACAGCAATTAGTCGTAAATTTTGTCAAAATTTCCTAAATAGGGCCTTCAACCATGATTTCTCTTCAAATTCCTTTCAATAGCCTTTGGCCATGATTTTTGTTAAAACTCCCTTAATTATAGCCTATGGACCACTTTTTTTTTACATTCTCTTACTATAGCCTTCATCCTTGATTTTATTATGAATTTCTTACCATAGACTTATATTATTATTTTTCTTTAAATTCCAATACTATACACTTAAGCCATGATTTTTCTTAAAATTCCCTTACAATAGTCTCAAGCCATAATTTTTCATCAAATTCCCTTACTATAGCTTCCAGACATGTTTTTTCTTCAAATTCCATTACTATAGCCTTGTGCCACAAATTTCCTCAAATTATCTTAATATATCCTTCAGTCGTAATTTTGGTCAAAAGTCCCTCAACCATTATTTTTTTCAAATTCACTTACTATAGCCTTTTTCCATTATTTTTGAAAATATTACCTTAAGATAGCCATGAACCATAGTTTTCTTCAAATTATATTATTATAGCCTGCAACAATGAGTTTTCAAAAAACTCCCTTACTATACTATTCAGTTTAGATTTTTCATGAAATTCCCTTACTATACCCTTCTGCTCTTATTTTCTTAAAACTCACTTACTACAAGCATCGGCCAAGTTTTTTTTTTTAAAATCCCTTAATATAGCCTTAAACCATGATTTTTCTTAAAATTCCCTTCCAGTAGCCTTCAGTCATTATTTTTCTTCAAATTCGCTTACTATAGCCTTGTGCAACGAATTTCTTCAAATTCTCTTACGTAGCCTTCAATTATGTTTTTCTCAAAATTCTTTTACTATATCTTCAACCATGATTTCTCTTCAAATTCCTTACTATAGCCTTTAGACTTGATTTTTGATAAATTTCCTTTACTATAGTCTTGAACCACCATTTTCTTCAAATTTTGTTACCTTTGCATTCAGTCATGATTCTACTTCAAATTTCCTTACTGTTGCATTTAATTAAGATATTTCTATTTATTCCCTCTCTATTGCCTTCGACTCTGTTTTTTTAAATATTCGCTTACTACAATCTTTAGCCATTATTTTCTTTAAAAATTCATTACTATGGCCTTGAACCTTTAGTTTTCCTAAAACTTTTTAGAAATTTAGAAATTATTTTCTTTAAATTCCCTTACTATAACCTCAAACCATTATTATTCTTAATATTCCATTACTATGGCCATTAGCCACGATTTTTCTTCAAATTCCCTACTATAGCCTTGTGCTACCAATTTCTTCATATTCCCTTACTATTGCCTTTAGTCAGATTTTTTGTGAGTAGTCCCTTACTGTTGCCTTCAGCCATTTTTTTCTTCTAATTCTCTTACTATAGCCTTTTTCCATGATTTTCTTTAAAATTCCCTTACTATAGCCTTCCACCATAGTTTTTTTAAAATTTAATTACAATGGCCTTCAGCCTTGATTTTTCCTCAAAATCCCATATTATAGGCAAATGTTTTGATTTTTCATAAAATTCCCTTACTACTCCCCTCAGCTATAATTTTTTTTTCAATACGCTTATTAAAACCATCAGGCATATTTTTTTCTTGAAGATCCCTTTTTATGGCCTTAAACCATGATTTTTCTTAAAATTCCCTCACAATGGCATTCGACCATGAGTTTTCTTCAAACTCCCTTACTAAAGCCTTGTGCCAAAAATTTCTTAAAATTCTCTTACCATAGCAATTAGTCGTAAATTTTGTCAAAATTTCCTTACTATAGCCTTCGACCATGATTTCTCTTCTAATTCCTTTCAATGGCCATTGGCCATGATTTTTGTTAAAACTCCCTTAATTATAGCCTATGAACCACTTTATTTTTTACATTCTCTTACTATAACCTTCTTCCTTGATTTTATAATGAATTTCTTACTATAGACTTCAATTATTATTTTTCTTTAAATTCCATTACTATACTCTTAAGCCATGATTTTTCTTAAAATTGCCTTAGAATAGTCTTCAGCCTTAATTTTTCATCAAATTCCCTTACTATAGCCTCCAGACATGTTTTTTCTTCAAATTCCGTTACTATTGCCTTGTGCCACGAATTTCCTCAAATTAATTTAATATATCCTTCAGTCGTAATTTTGGTCAAAAGTCCCTTGCTATAGCCTTCAACCATTATTTTTTTTCAAATTCACTTACTATAGCCTTTTTCTATTCCTTTCGAAAATATTCCCTTAAGATAGCCTTGAACCATTGTTTTCTTCAAATTCAATTATTATAGCCTGCAACAATAAGTTTTCAAAAAATTCCCTTACTATAGCATTCAGTTTAGATTTTTCATAAAATTCCCTTACTATACCCTTCTGCTCTTATTTTCTTAAAATTCTCTTGCTACAAGCATCCGCCAAGTTTGTTTATTTAAAATCCCTTAATATAGCCTTAAACCATGATTTTTCTTAAAATTCCCTTCCAGTAGCCTTTAGTCATTATTTTTGTTTAAATACCCTTACTATAGCCTTGTGCAACGAATTTCTTCAAATTCTCTTACTGTAGCCTTCAATTATTTTTTTCTCAAAATTTCTTTTACTATATCTTCAACCATGATTTCTCTTCAAATTCCTTACTATAGCCTTTAGACTTGATTTTTGATAAATTTCCTTTACTATAGTCTTGAACCACCATTTTCTTCAAATTTTGTTGCCTTTAAATTTAGTCATTATTCTACTTCAAATTTCCTTACTATTGCATTCAATTAAGATATTTATATTTATTCCCTCTCTTTTTCCTTCGACTCTATTTTTTTAAATATTCTCTTACTACAATCTTTAGCTATTATTTTCTTTTAAAAATCATTACTATGGCCTTGAACCTTGAGTTTTCCCTTACCGTTGTCTTCAGCCATTTTTTTCTTCTAATTCTCTTACTATAGCCTTTTTCCAGGATTTTCTTTAAAATTCCCTTACTATAGCCTTCCACCATAGTTATTTTAAAATATAATTACAGTGGCCTTCAGCCTTGATTTTTCCTCAAAATCCCATACTATAGCCTATAGTTTTGATTTTTCTTAAAATTCCCTTACTATACCCTTCAACTATAATTTTTTCTTAAATACGCTTACTAAAACCATCAGGCATGTTTGTTTCTTGAAAATCCATTTTTATGGCCTTAAACCATGATTTTCCTTAAAATTCCCTCACAATGCCATTCAACCATGAGTTTTCTTCAAATTCCCTTACTATTGCCTTGTGCCAAAAATTTCTTAAAATTCTCTTACCATAGCAATTAGTCATAAATTTTGTCAAAATTTCCATACTATAGCCTTCGACCATGATTTCTCTTCAAATTCCTTTCAATAGCCTTTGGCCATGATTTTTATTAAACTCCCTTAATTATAGCCTATGAACTACTTTTTTTTTAATCTCTTACTATAGCCTTCATCCTTGATTTTATTATGAATTTCTTAATATAGACTTCAATTATTATTTTTATTTAAATTCCATTACTATACCCTTAAGACATGATTTTTCTTTCAATTCCCATACAATAGTCATGAGCCATAATTTTTTATCAAATTCCCTTACTATAGCCTCCAAACATGTTTTTTCTTCAAATTCCGTTACTATAGCCTTGTGCCACGAATTTCCTCAAATTATCTTAATATATCCTTCAGTCATAATTTTGGTCAAAAGTCCCTTGCTATAGCCTTCAACCATTATTTTTCTTCAAATGCACTTACTATAGCCCTTTTCCATTCTTTTTAAAAATATTCCCTTAAGATAGCCTTGAACCAGAGTTTTCTTCAAATTCTATTATTATTGCCTGCAATAATGAGTTTTCATAAAATTCTCTTACTACAAGCATCAGCCAAGTTTTTTATTTAAAATCCCTTAATATAGCCTTAAACCATGATTTTTCTAAAAATTCCCTTCCTGTAGCCTTCAGTCTTTATTTTTCTTCAAATACCCTTACTATAGCCTTGTGCAACGAATTTCTTCAAATTCTCTTACAGTAGCCTTCAATTATTTTTTTCTCAAAATTCTTTTACAATAGCTTTCAACCAAGATTTCTCTTTAAATTCCTTACTATAGCTTTTAGCCTTGATTTTTAATAAATTTCCTTAATATAGTCATGAACCACCATTTTCTTCAAATTTTGCGACCATAGCTTTCAGCCATGATTTTGCTTCAAATTCCCTTACTATAGCATTCAATTAAGATATTTCATATTATTCCCTCTCCATTGCCTTCGACTCTATTTTTTTAAAATATTCACTTACTACAATCTTTAGCCATCATTGTCTTTAAAAATCCTTTACTATGGCCTTAAATCTAAAGTTTTCCTAAGACTACTTAGAAATTATTTTCTTTAAATTCCTTTACTATAACGTTAAACCATCATTATTTTTAATATTCCATTACTATGGCCATTAGCCATGATTTTTCTTCAAATTCCCAACTATAGCCTTGTGCTACCAATTTCTTCAAATTCCCTTACTATTGCCTTGAGTCAGATTTTTTGTGACTAGTCCCTTACTGTAGCCTTCAGTCATTTTTTCCTTCTAATTCTCTTACTATAGCCTTTTTCCAAGATTTTCTTTAAAATTCCCCTACAATAGCCTTCCACCATTATTTTTTTAAAATTTGATTGCAATTTCCTCCAGCCATGCTTTTTCTTCAAAATCCCATACTATAGGCTACAATTTTGATTTTTCTTAAAATTCTCTTACTATACCCTTCAACTATGATTTTTTCTTAAATACGCTTACTAAAACCTTCAGCCTTGTTTTTTTCTTTAAAATCCCTTACTATGGCCTTAAACCATGGTTTTCTTTAAATTCCCTCACAATTGCAATCAACCATGAGTTTTGTTCAAATTTCCTTACTATAGCCTTGAGCCAAAAATTTCTTAAAATTCTCTTACCATAGCAATAAGTCATAAATTTTGTCAAAATATCCTTACTGTAGCGTTCGACCAAGATTTCTCTTCAAATTCCTTTCTATAGCCTTTGGCCATGATTTTTGTTAAAACTCCGTTAATTATAGCCTATGAACCACCGTTTTTTTACATTCTCTTACTATAGCGTTCAGCCTTGATTTTACTATGAATCTCTTACTATAGACTTCAATTATTATTTTTCTTTAAAATCCATTATTATGCCCTTAAACCATGATTTTTCTTAAAATTCTCTTTCAATAGCCTTCACCCATAGTTTTTCTTCAAATTCCTTTATTATAGCCTCCAGCCATGTTTTTTCTTCAAATTCCATTACTATAGCCTTGTGCCAAGAATTTCTTCAAATTATCTTAATATATCCTTCAGTCATAATTTTGGTCAAAAGTCCTTTCCTACGGCCTTCAACCATTATTTTTCTTCAAATTGACTTGTTATAGCCTTTTTCCATTATTTTTGAAAATATTCCTTTAAGGTAGCCTTGAACCATAGTTTTCTTCAAATTCTATTATTGTAGCCTGCAACAATGATTTTTCATAAAATTCCCATACTAATGAATTCGGATTAGATTTTTCTTAAAATTTCCTTACTGTACTCTTCAGCTTTTATTTTCTTAAAATTCTTTTACTACAAGCATTGGCCATGTTTTTTTATTGAAAATCCCTTAATATAGCCTTAACCATTATTTTTCTTATAATTCCCTTCTTGTAGCCTTCAGTCATTATTTTTCTTCAAATACTATTACTATAGCCTTGTGCTATGAATTTCTTCAAATGCCCTTACTATAGCTTTTTGCGACTTTGTGCTGGTGAGCCATTGGCGCGGTCATGCCGATGATGTGTCTGATAATGGCACGGTAGCACCACTGGAGTAGAAACCTTTCTAAGTCTGGAAATGGCACCAAATCTGTGCTGTGTTAGGAGACTTATGGCACGGTAGCGCTAAATTTTGCTATCGTAGTGGCGCGGTAGAGCCACTCCTTAGACTTTTTCATTTCTCCCCAGAACGGCAATTCCACTTTCTATATTTACCAGCTCTTTGGCGCATCTATGCTGTCTCAGTGTGAGGTAGGGTCAGTTTCTTGGCGCGGTAGCGCCCTTCAAAGGCGCAGTCTCGCCACTTCACATTCCCCATCTGTTGGTTTTCATGTTCGTTAAGTCGTTGGCCATTTTTCTCCTTTATTTTGAATTTTTACCCATTTCCCCGGCGCGGTGGCGCCGATTATGGCGCGGACACACCATCCTTCTTTTTGGCTCCTTTTGCTCATTTTTCCTCAGTTTTTGCTCCAAATCCAGTTTTTCTTCTTCCACTGGATACCTAAGGCACAGAATTTTGACTGCACTTCAATGAGCATCTTCTCCTCCAAATTTGTCAAACACGAAGAAATAATCACTGGTTTATATTTTCTTCAAGAAAAACATATTTCAAATTATTTGGAAGAGGTTCAAGTTCAGGTTTGGAAGCTTCTTGAGCCCCTTGTTCCTTTATTTCTCCCTCCATTACCTCTTTGTTTTCATCCTCCAATTCTTCAACTTTTCTTGTCATAATGGGATATTTTTCTTCCTTCTCCTCTGAATGTGTGAGGCCTCCTTCTATTGCTTCTTCAGTCCTCTCTTCTTCTTCAATTTCTGTTATACAAGAATCAATCAAATCAACACTAAAATAGAAATCCTCATATGGGGTGGCTGGTTGTTTCATGGCTTCTTTTATATTAAAACTCAGTTTATCATTGTTAAGCCTTTAGGTTAATTTCCCTTGCTTGACATCAATTAAAGCACCAGCGGTAGCCAAGAATGGTCTGCCAAGAATTATAGGCAGGTTCTTGTCCACTTCCATTTCTAAAACCACAAAATCGTAAGGAGATATAAAATCTTTAATTTTCACCAACACATCCTCTATTAATCCTTCTGGTATCTTGGTCGATTTATCTGCAAATTGAAGAGTAATTCTGGTCTCTTGAGGTTCTCCAAGTTTTAAATACCTGCAAAGGGACAATGGCATTAAGTTAACACTTGCCCCCAAATCGCATAATGCAGTATCAAATTTATATGAACCAATTTCACAAGCTATTGTAAAATTCCTTGGATCTTTTAATTTTTTTGGCAGATCATTCCTCAAGATCGCACTGCAATTTTCATAATGTAAGATCGTACATTGCTCCTCCATCTTCCTTCTTCCGGATAGGACCTCTTTAAGAAACTTGCCATATTGGGGCATTTGCCTCAATGCTTCAATAAGTGGAATGTTAATCTGTAATTTTTTAAAAATTTCTAGAAACCTAGCAAAGCTACTTTCTAGAAAGTCTTTTTTAGCTCTACTTGGGTAAGGTAGATCTCTTACATCAATATCAGTAATTGGAAGTGCATCCTAACTTTTTTTCTTTCTTAGAGAAGTTGGTGAACTTACCTTATCCTGTTCTTGCCTTTGCCCTTCTTCTAATTGCTGATTTGGCTCTTCTTCTATGGCTGGTTGTTCTTTTGGTTGGGGCTCCTCGAGAGTCTTTCCACTTCTAAGTGATATGGCCTTGACTTGCTCTTTTGGATTTACTTCCGAGTTTCTAGGTAGAGCTCCTTTAGGTCTTGCATTTAAATCTCTATTAATTTGATTCACTTTAGAGGTCAGAAGTGTGAGCGATTCCTTCATTGACTAAAACTCTGTATGCATTGTCTTCATTGATTGCAGTTCTGCATATATTGATCGAACCAATTTCCTGTCTTCCTCCAATTCAGCCCTGGTGATTATTGGCTCCTCCTTTGGTTGCGCATTGACTTGTAATGGTTTGAATCTAGGAGGGCGCTGCTATGTTTGATTTGTGTTATTCCTTGAGAAATTTGGATGATTTCTCCAGCCAGGGTTGTATGTATTGCTATATGGGTCCTATGTATTGCTATATGGGTCCATCCTACAAATATTTTCAACAAAATTAGCTTGTTCAGGTGTGGAATTCAGAGCATATACATTACGCATTCATAATCAGCATGTCTTCCTCCAAATATTCCACAGATCGAAGCTACCACAAGGTTTGATTGTTCCTGCAAACTTGCCATTTGTTGCTGAAGTACTTCTAATTGTGCTTGCATGGTGGTTGAGGATTCCAATTTGTAAATTCCAACAGCCTTCTTGCCTGATCGTTCCATCGGATATTGATACATATTGGTTGTCATCTCCTCTATTAGCTCATGAACCTCTTCAGGAGCCTTTTTACTGATCGATCCACCAGATGCAGCATCTATCATGCTTCTTATGTTGATGTTCAGTCCATTCTAAAAAATCTCAATCTGGCTCTAGAGTTCTATTTTGTGATTTGGGCATCTTTTGAGTAAACCATTGAATCTCTCCTATGCTTCTGAAAGATGTTCTTCTGGTTCCTGCACAAATTGAGAAATTTCATTTCTTAGTTTAATGGTCTTTGCTGGTGGAAAATACTTACCGAGAAATATTTTTTGCAAATCTTCCCAAGTGATAATGGAACAGGCTGGAAGAGTGTTCAGGCATGTCTTAGCTCGTCCAGCCAACGTGAACTTGAAAAGCCTTAATCTGATTGCATCATCTGACACACCATTGTACTTAAAAATAGCACACAAGTCCAAAAATCTTTCAAGGTGTTCATTAGGATCTTCATTAGCTAACCCATTAAAGTGATAATGATTTTGAAGCATAGCAATAATCTGAGGTTTAATATCAAAATTATTAGCTTGAATAGTGGGAGTGATAATACTTGTCCTGTTGTATTTGGGCTTGGTGTGACATAATATTCCATGGTTCTCCTTGGAATTGGTGCTTGTTCTTCCTGAGTGCCTTCTAAGTTCTCCATGTCTTCTTGATCCTTGGGGGAGTTCTGGTTCTGACTTTCCTTTAGCTTTTGCCTCAAAGTCCTTTTTGGTTCAGGATCAATCTCTTGGACGGTTCCCACTCGAGATCTGGTCATAAACCTCAAAAAAAAAAAAAAAAAAAAAAAAAAAAAAAAAAAAAAACTCAATGCTCTAAATTTTTTAAAGTTTAAGCAATTACTACTATAAACTTTGGTCCCTGGCAACGGTGCCAAAAACTTGATGTGATCCTAGCTAATCACTAGCAAGAGGACTAATCACTGTAATATAGACTTAGGTTAAGTCCGAATATCATCCCTCAAGGACCAAGCCAATATCTAATCACTTTCTGAATAACATTTTAAAGTTTGAGTATCCTGAATTTAACACTTAACAAAATAAAAATTAAAACTAAACAACTACTTTAACCAAGTTGAGAGAGAGCTTTAGAGGTATTTTAATAAGGAGAAAAGACGTTGGAAATCCAATTCCCTCCCTAGGCAACTCTGAGATTTAATAGAAGTTGAGTTTTGGAAATCAATTTCTGATGAGCTTATAAAACCATGGTTACATTCCGAATCAGCATCACCTTCTATCTCCTAGAGTAAACCAGCCGGCATGATCGACTCTACTTGATAGCATAAACATGAAGCTCATTGACCCTACCTATGGTCGGGAATGAGGTCTTGTGTTATTGGTAAATCAATCCAATCCAACAGGGTATTACTTTAAGGCCGGTGATTAACCCTAAGATTAGTTGATCTGCCTAGTGTATGAACTCAAAAAAATCATGTACATCCTATCAACATATCTTACCTTAAGTCTAGCTTCACCTTATAACCAGTACATCGCAGGACAACAAGCATGAATCAAGAAATTAATAACTTAAGAATGCTCATTCATACACCAAATTGAAAACTAAATAAAACATAATGTATCAATCTCATTACATGCCTTAGGAGTCCTGGACTCCCAACTATAGATGACTACTCCATACTGGAAGTGTAAACACAAATCAAGGTTTTAATAACAGCCATAAAAGAATAAAAATAACTAAGCACAAAAACTCCCTTTGGAGGACTGCTCCTGGTCACCCTTGCTCCTTGGCTGAAATCTCCTCCTTTCTTCCTCAATGCACCCATAGGTCGTTCAAGACATCCTCTAGACCTTCTCCCTCTCTAAACTAAAGAACAAAGCAGGAAATTGAACTAAAAACTGGATGATTTACACTCTTCCTCGGACCCCTATTTATAGTTGTTCAGTTGTCCAGGCCCTGTAATTTGGTCTCTGTCCAGGGGTATAAAGTATGCCTTCCTGATCTCAGAATTGGATGAAATTACACACGAACCTTACTTCCATGGTCCTTTCCTTGTGTACGAAATTTGAGTTTAATCTGAGTTAGGAAACTCGAGATATGATGTTGAGAGTTGGATTGCTTCTGCAGCCAATTTCTGCATTGGGTTCACCACCTTGAAAGTATAAAACTCTAAAAACAGGACTTGGACTGACCTGAATTTTTGTTATATGATCCTCAATCTTTGCAGGAATCTTCATTTCAAAATTGGGTTCATATGGGAATCGGGAACTACAGATATGCTCTCTTCAAACTCAGATTTATCTTCTCTTCTTGCAGCAGTTTTCTTATTTGTATAAAACTTCACTTCTTGGTCATTCAAAACACCTAGGACTCGAGCAAATTTCCTTACAGTCTTCGTAGATACCTTCCTTAGGCACTTAGGACTTCTTTTACCAAGTTTGGGCTTCCTTGGTTGTCAGGATCCCAAGATTTTTGCGACTTTGTGCTGGTCAGTCATTGGCATGGTCGCACCGATGATGTGTCCGATAATGCGTGGTAGCGCCACTCGAGCAGAATCCTTTCTAAGTATGGAAACGGCACCGAATCCGCGCTGTGTTAGGAGACTTTATGGTGTGGTATCGCTAGATTTTGCTGTCGTAGTGGCGTGGTAGCGCCACTCCTTAGACTTTTTCATTGGTCCCCAAAACAGAAACTCCTCTTTCTGTATTTAGCAGCTCTTTGGCGCGTCCATGCTGTCTCAATGTGAGGTAGCGACAATTCCTTGGTGTGGTAGCGCCCTCCAAAGGCACGGTCTCACCACTTCACATTCCCCAACTGTTGGCTTTCATGTTCGTTAAGTCTTTGGGCATTTTTCTCCTTTATTTTAAATTTTTGCCCATTTCCCAGCGCAGTGGCGCCGATTACGGCGTTGACGCGCCATCCTTCTTTTTGGCTCCTTTTGCTTCTCTTTCCTCTATTTTTGCTCCAAATCCATTTTTTCTTCTTCCACTAGATACCTGAGGCACAGAACATGAAATTGAGTCATATTTGTTGCTTTTATGCTCAAAATTCACTCAGAATTATATTTTTTAATCAATTTTCAAGCCAAAAGATAGTTTCTTTTAGACACTTATCCTATACCCTTAAACCATGAGTTTTCTTAAGATTCCCTTACAATAGCCTTCTGCCATAATTTTTCTTCAAATTCCCTTACTATAGTCTTCAACCTTGTTTTTTCTTCAAATTCCATTACTATAGCCTTGTGCCACGAATTTCTTCAAATTATCTTAATATATCCTTCAGTCATAATTTTGGTCAAAAGTCCCTTGCTATAGTCTTCAACCATTATTTTTCTTGAAATTCACTTACTGTAGCCTTTTTCTATTATTTTTGAAAATATTCCCTTACGATAGCCTTGAACCATAGTTTTCTTCAAATTCTATTATTGTAACCTGCAACAATGAGTTTTCATAAAATATCCTTACTATTGCATTCAGTTTAGATTTTTCTTAAAATTCCCTTACAATACTCTCCAGCTCTTATTTTCTTACAAATTCTCTTACTACGAGCATCGGCCAAGTTTTTTTATTGAAAATCCCTTAACATAGACTTAAACCATGATTTTTCTTAAAATTCTCTTCCAGTAGCCTTCAGTCATTATTTTTCTTCAAATACCCTTACTATATCCTTGTGCAACAAATTTCTTCAAATTCTCTTACTATAGCCTTCAATATTTTTTTTGTCAAAATTATTTTACTATAACCTTCAACCGTGATTTCTCTTCAAATTCCTTACTATAGCCTTTAGCCTTGATTTTTGATAAATTTCCTTTACTATTGTCCTGAACCACCATTTTCTTCAAATTTTTGGACCATAGCTTTCAGCCATGATTTTACTTTAAATTCCCTTACTATAGCATTCAATTAAGATATTTCATATTATTCCCTCTCTTATCCTTTGACTCTGATCTTTTAAATTATCTCTTACAAAAATCTTTAGCCATTATTTTCTTTAAAAATCCATTACTATAGCCTAAAACCTTGAGTTTTCTTAAAACTCCCTAGCTATTATTTTCTTTAAATTTCCTTACTATAACCTTAAACCATCATTTCTCCTAAAATTCCATTACAAAGGCATTCAACCATGATTTTTCCTCAAATTGCCTTACTATAGCCTTTAACCATAGTATTTTTTAAATTCAATTACTATAGCCTTCAGCCATGATTATTCCTCAAAATCCCATACAATAGGCTTCAGTTTTGATTTTTCATAAAATTCCCTTACTGTAACACTTCAGCTATGGTTGCTCCCGAAATATGCTTACTAAAACCTTCAGGCATGTTTTTTTCTTTAAAATCCCTTACTACAGCCTTAAACCATGATTTTTCTTAAAATTTCCTCATAAAAGCATTAAACCATGGGTTTTTTCAAATTCCCTAACTATAGCCTTGTGCCAAAAATTTCTTAAAATTCTCTTACCATAGCAATTAGTCATAAATTTTGTCAAAATTTCCTTACTATAGGCTTCGACCATGACTTCTCTTCAAATTCCTTTCTATAGCCTTTGGCCATGATTTTTGTTAAAACTCCCTTAATTATAGCCTATGAACCACTGTTTTTTTTACATTCTCTTACTATAGCCTTCATCCTTGATTTTACTATGAATTTCTTACTATAGACTTCAATTATTATTTTTCTTTAAAATCCATTACTATGCACTTAAACCATGATTTTTCTTAAAATTCTCTTACAATAGCCTTCAGCCATAATTTTTCTTCAAATTCCCGCCTTCAGCCATGTTTCTTCTTCAAATTCCATTACTATAGCCTTGCGCCACGAATTTCTTCAAATTATCTTAATATATCCTTCAGTAATAATTTTGGTCAAAAGTCCCTTCCTATAGCCTTCAAACATTATTTTTCTTCAAATTCACTTCCTATAGCCTTTTTTTCATTATTTTTGAAAATATTTCCTTAAGATAGCCTTGAACCATAGTGTCCTTCAAATTCTATTATTATAGCCTGCAACAATGAGTTTTCATAAAATTCCCTTACTATGGCATTAAGTTTTTATTTTTCATAAAATTCCCTTACTATACCCTTCAGCTCTTATTTTCTTAAAATTATCTTACTACAAGCATCGGCCAAGTTTTTTATTTAAAATCCCTTAATATTGCCTTAAACCATAATTTTTCATAAACTTCCCTTTTGGTGGCCTTCAGTCATTATTTTTCTCCAAATGCCCTTACTATAGCCTTGTGCAACAAATTTCTTAAAAGTCTCTGCCAATAGCCTTCAATTATGTTTTTCTCAAAATTATTTTACTATAGCCTTCAACCATGATTTCTCTTTAAATTCCTTACTATTGCCACCTTGATTTTTGATAAATTTCCTTTTACTATAGTCTTGAACCACCATTTTCTTCAAATTTTGCGACCATAGCTTTCAGCCATGATTTTTCCTCAAATTCCCTTACTATAGCCTTCAAATAAGATATTTCATATTATTCCCTCTCTATTACCTTCGACTCTAATTTTTTAAATATTCTTTTACTCCAATCTTTAGCCATAATTTTCTTAAAAATTCATTACTAAAGCCTTTAACCACGAGCTTTCCTAAAACTCCCTAGAAATTATTTTCTTTAAATTCCCTTACTATAACCTTAAACCATCATTATTCCAAAAATTCCATCACTAAGGCCATTAGCCATGATTTTTCTTCAAATTCTCTACTATAGCCTTGTGCCACCAATTTCTTCAAATTCCCTTACTATAATTGCCTTTAGTCTAATTTTTTGTAAGTAGACCCTTACTGTAGCTTTCAGCCATTTTTTCCTTCTAATTCTCTTACTATAGCCTTTTTCCATTATTTTCTTTAAAATTCCCTTACTATAGCCTTCCACCATAGTTTTTTTTAAATTTAAATACTATAGCCTTCAGCCACGATTTTTCCTTAAAATCCCATACTATAGGCTTAAGTTTTGATTTTTCTTAAAATTCCCTTAATATAACCCTTCATCTATTATTTTTCCTTAAATACACTTACTAAAACCTTCGGGCACGTCATTTTCTATAAAATCCCTTAGTATAGCCTTAAACCATGATTTTTCTTTAAATTCACTCACAATTGCATTCAACCATGAGTTTTCTTCAAATTCCCTTATTATAGCCTTGTGCCAAAAAAAATTTGAAATTCTTTTACCACAACTATTAGTCGTAAATTTTGTCAAAATTCCCTTAATATAGCCTTCGGCCATGATTTCTCGTCAAATTCCTTTCTATAGCCTTTGGCCATGATTTTTGTTAAATCTCCCTTAATTATAGTCTATGAACCACTATTTTTTTTACATTCTCTTACTATTGCCTTCCGCCTTGATTTTACTATGAATCTCATACTATAGACTTCAATTATTATTATTTTTAAAATTCCGTTACTATACCGTTACACCATTATTTTTCTTAAAATTCCCGTACAATAACCTTCAGCCATAATTTTTTTTTAAATTCCATTACTATAGCCTTCGGCCTTATTTTTTCTTCAAATTCCATTACTATAGCCTTGTGCCATTAATTTCTTCAAATTATCTTAATATATCCTTTAGTCATAATTTTGGTCCAAATTCCCTTGCTCTAGCCTTCACCCATTATTTTTCTTCAAATTCACTTACTATAGCCTTTTTCCATTATTTTTTAAAATATTCCCTTTAGATAGCCTGGAACGACAGTTTTCTTCAAATTCTATTATTATAGCCTGCAATAATGAGTTTTGTAAAATTCCCTTACTATAGCATTCAGTTTAGATTTTTCTTAAAAATCCCTTACTATACCCTTCAGCTTTTATTTTCTTAAAATTCTCTTACTACAAGCATCGACCAAGTTTTTAAATTTGAAATCCCTTAATATAGCCTTTAACTATGTTTTTCTTAAAATTCCATTCCTGTAGCCTTCAGTCATTATTTTTCTTCAAATACCCTTACTTTAGCCTTGTGCAACGAATTTCTTCAAATTCTCTTACTATAGCCTACAATTATTTTTTTCTCAAAATTCTTTTACTTTAGCCTTCAACCATGATTTTTCTGCATATTCATTCCTATAGCCTTTAGCCTCAATTTTTGATAAATTTCCTTTACTATAGTCTTTAATCACCATTTTCTTCACATTTTGAGACCATAGCTTTCAGTCATGATTTTACTTCAAATTCCCCTACTAGAGCCTTCAATTAAGATATTTCAAATTATTCCCTCCCTTCTGTCTTCAATTCTGAGTTTTTAAATATTCTCTTGCTACCATCTTTAGGCATTATTTTCTTTAAAAATCCATTACTATAGCCTTAAACCATGAGTTTTCCTAAAACTCCCTAGAAATTATTTTCTTTAAATTCCCGTACTATAACCTTAAACCATCATTATTCCTAAACACCCATTACTAAGGCCTTTAGCCATGATTTTTCTTCAAATTCCCTACTATAGCCTTGTGCCACCAATTTGTTTAAATTCACTTACTACTGCCTTTAGTCTGATTTTTTCTGAGTAGTCCCTTACTGTAGCCTTCAGCCATTTTTTCATTCTACTTCTCTTACTATAGCGTTTTTCCATGATTTTATTTAATTTTCCCTTACTATAGCCTTCCACCATACTTTATTAAAAATTTAACTAGCATAGCCTTCAACCATGATTTTTCCTAAAAATCCCATACTATAGGCTTTAGTTTTGATTTTTCTTAAAATTCCCTTAATATAACCCTTCAGCTATGATTTTTCCTTAAATACACTTACTAAAACCCTCAGGCACGTCATTTTCTTTAAAATCCCTTACTATAGCCTTAAACCATGATTTTTCTTTAAATTCCCTCACAATAGAATTCAACCATGAATTTTATTCAAATTCCCTTACTATAGCCATGTGCCAAAAATTTCTTAAAATTCTCTTACCATAGCAATTAGTCATAAATTTTGTAAAAATTTCCTTACTATAGCCTTCGACCATGATTTCTCTTCAAATTCCTTTCTACGGCCTTTGGCCAAGATTTTTTTTAAAACTCCCTTAATTATAGACTTTGAACCACGGTATTTTTACATTCTTTTATTATAGCCTTCATCCTCGATTTTACTATGAATCTCGTACAGTGGAGTTCAATTATTATTTTTCAATAAATTCCATTACTATACCCTTAAACCAAGATTTTTCTTAAGATTTCCTTCCAGTGCCCTTCAGCCATAATTTGTTTTCAAATTCCTTTACTATAGCCTCCAGCCATGTTTTTTCTTCAAATTCCATTACAATAGCCTTGTGCCACTAATTTCTTCAAATTATCTTAATATATCCTTCAGTCATAATTTTGGTCAAAAGTCCCTTGCTATAGCCTTCAACCATTATTTTTCTTCAAATTCACTTACTCAAGCCTTTTTCCATTATTTTTTAAAATATTCCCTTAAGAAAGCCTCGGTCCATTATTTTCCTCAAATTCTATTATTATAGCCTACAACAATGAGTTTTCATAAAATTCCCTTACTATAGCATTTAGTTTAGATTTTTATTAAAATTCCCTTACTATGCCCTTCAGCTCTAAGTTTCTTAAAATTCTCTTACTACAAGCATCGGTCAAGTTTTTTTATTTAAAATCCCTTAATATAGCATTAAACCATAATTTTTCTTAAAATTCACTCCCTGTAGCCTTTAGTCATTATTTTTCTTCAAATACCCTTACTATAGCCTTGTACAACGAATTTATTCAAATTCTCTTATTATAGCCTTCATATATTTTTTTCACAAAATTCTTTTACTATAGCCTTCAACCATGATTTCTCTTCAAATTCCTTACTATAGCCTTTAGCCTTGATTTTTGATAAATATCCTTTACTATAGTCTTTAACGACCATTTTCTTCAAATTTTGTGACCAAAGCTTTCCGGCATGATTTTACTTCAAATTCCCTTACTATAGCCTTCAATTAAGATATTTCATATTATTCCCTCTCTATTGCCTTCGACTCTGATCTTTTAAATATTCTCTTCCTATACCCTTCAGCAATGATTTTTCCTTAAATACAGTTACTAAAACCTTTAGGCAAGTTTTTTTCTTTAAAATACCTTTCTGTAGCCTTAAACGAGGATTTTTCTTAAAATTTCCTCACAATAGCATTCAACCATGGGTTTTATTCAAATTCCGTTACTATACCCTAGCCCCAAAAATTTCTTAAAATTCTCTTACCATAGCAATTAGTCGTATATTTTGTAAAAATTTCCTTACTATAGCCTTCGTCCATGATTTCTTTACAAATTCCTTTCTATATCCTTTGGCCATGATTTTTGTTAAAATTCCCTTAATTATAGCCGATGAACTGCTGTTTTTTTTTCTCTTACTGTAGCCTTCATCCTTGATTTTACTATGAATGTTTTACTGTAGACTTCAATTATATTTTTCTTTAAATTCCATTACTATACCCTTAAGCCATGATTTTTCTTAAAATTCCCTTACAATAGTCTTCAGCCAAAAATTTTCTTCAAATTCCCTTACTATAGCCTTCAGCCTAGTTTTTTCGTCAAATTCCGTTACTATAGCCTTATGCCCCAAATTTCTTGAAATTATCTTAATATATCCTTCAGTCATAATTTTGGTCAAAAGTCCCATGCTTTGGCCTTCAACCATTATTTTTCTTGAAATTCACTTACTATAGCATTTTTCCATTATTTTTTAAAAAATTCCCTTAAGTTAGCCTTGAACCATAGTTTTCTTCAAATTCTATTATTATAGCCTTCAATTAAGAATTTTTATATAGTTCTCTAACTCTAACCATCAACAACTTTTTTTTAAAAATTGTCTTACAATAGCCTTCTACCTTTTCTTTTTTTTATATTCCATTGTTGTAGCCTTAAACCATGAGTTTTCCTAATATTACCTAGCCATTATTTTCTTTAAATTCCCTTACTATAGCCTTAAACCATGATCTCTCCTAAAATTCCCTTACTAGAGCCTTCTGCCAAGATTTTTTTTCCAATTCCCAATTTATAGCCTTGTGCAACAAATTTTTTCAAATTTTCTTACTATATCCTTTAGTCATAACTTTTGTCAAAAGTCCCTTACCATAGGTTTCGACCATTATTTTCATTCAAATTATCTTACTATAGCCTTTTGCCATGATTTTTTTTTAAATTCCCTTACTATGGCCTTCAACCATAGTTGTCTTAAAATTCTTTTACTATAGCCTTTAGCCTTGATTTTTCCTAAATTCCCATTCTATAGCCTTTAGCAATGATTTTTCTTGAAATTCCTTTACTATAACCTTGAACCACCATTTTCTTCAAATTCTCTTCCTATAGCTTTAGTCATGATTTTACTTAAAATTTCATTTTTATAGCCTTTAATTACAATTTTTTATATAATTCTCTCACTATAGCCATCAGCTCTGATTTTTAAAAAACTCTTACAACAACCTTCAACCATTATTTTCTTTATATTCTATTGCTATAGCCTTAAACCATGAGTTTTTCTAAAATTCCCTACCCTTTATTTTCTTAAAATGCCCTTACTATAGCCTTAAACAATGACTTTCCCTAAAATTCCCTTGACCAGAGCCTTCTACAAAGATTTTATTTCAAATTCCCTAACTATAGTCTTGTGCCAGGAATTTTTTCAAATTCTCTTACTATAGCCTTTAGTCATAATTTTTGTCAAAATTCCCTTATTATAGCTTTCAACCATTATTTTCCTTCAAATTCTCTTACTATTGCCTTTTTCTATGACTTTTTTAAAAATTCCCTTACTAGAGCCTTCAACCATAGTTTTCTCTAAATTCTATTACTATAGCATTCATCCTTGATTTTTCTTAAAATTCCCATACGATAGCCTTTACTTTTGATTTTTCTTAAAATTCCCTTAAAATAGCCTTCAGCTTTAATTTTTCTTAAAATTCTATTACCAAAAGTCTTAGGCCTTCATTTTCTTCGAAACCATTACTATAGCCTTAAACCATGATTTTTTTTAAAATTCAAAGCCTTCAACAATGATTTTATATCAAATTCCCTAACTATAGCCTTATGCCACGATTTTCTTAAAATTATCTTACCTTAACCTGAAATCATAATTTCAGTCAAAAGCCCCTTACGATAGTCTTCAACCACTATTTTTCATAAAATTCTCTTACTATAGCTTTTTTCCATGATATTTGAAAATATTCCCTTAATATAGCCTTGAACCATGATTTTCCTCAAATTCTATTACTATAGCCTTCAATCATGATTTTTCTTAAAATTCCCATACAATTACATTCAGTTCTGATTTTCCTTAAAATTCCCTTACTATAGCCTTCCGCTGTGATTTTTTTTCAAATTCCCTAATTATGCTGTAAATTTTTTCAAATTCTCTTACTATAGCCTATGGTCATAATTTTTGTCAAAAGTCCCTTACTATAGCTTTCAACCATTATTTTCCTTCAAATTCTCTTAGTGTAACTTTTTTCCATGATTTTTTAAAAATTCACTAACTATAGCCTTCAACCATAGTTTTCATAAAATTCTAATACTATAGCCTTCAGCCTTGGTTTTGCTTCAAATTCCCTTACTATAACAATTTATTCTTAAAAGTCCCGTAGTATAGCCTTCAGCTCTGATTTTTCTTAAAATTCTGTTACAAAAAATCTTCAGTCTTCATTTTCTTCAAAACCATTACTATACACTTAAACCATGATTTTTCTTAAAATTCCCAGTCTTCAGCCATGATTTTTTATCAAATTCCTTTACTATAGCCTTGTGCCACGAATTTCTTAAAATTATCTTACAATGTCCTTCAGTCTTAATTTTTGTCAAAAGTCCCTTACTATAGCTTTCAACCTTAATTTTTCCTCAAATACTCTTACCATAGCCTTTTGCCATGATATTTGATCAAATTCCCTTAATATAGCCTTGAACTATAATTTTCCTCAAATTATATTACTATAGCCTTCAACCATGATTTTTCTTATAATTCCCTTACTATAGCATTCAGTTTTGATTTTTGTTAAAATTCCCTTACTATGACCTTCAGCTGTAATTTTCGGTAAAATTCTTTTATTACTAGCATCATCCAAGTTTTTTTATTTAAAAACCCTTACTATAGCTGAAACCACAAGTTTTCTTCAAATTCCTTTTCTATAGCCTTAAGTCATTATTTTTCTTTCAATACCATTACTAAAGTCATGTCACACTAATTTATTCAAATTCTCTTACTATAGCCTTCCATCAATTTTTAGTCAAAATTCCCTTACTATTGCCTTCAACCATGATTTCTCTTCAAATTCCTTACTATAGCCTTTAGCCATGATATTTCTTGAAATTCCTTTACTATAACCTTGAACCACCATTTTCTTCAAATTCTCTTATTGTAGCTTTTATCCACGATTTCTCTTCAAATTCCTTACTATAGCCTTTAGCCATGATTTTTCTTGAAATTCCTTTACTATAACCGTGAACCACCTTTTTCTTCAAATTCTCTTTCTGTAGCCTTTAGCCATTATTATACTTCAAATTCCATTTTTATAGCTTTCAATTAATATTTTTATATAATTCTCTCACTATAGCCATCAGCTCTGGTTTTTATAAAAATCTCTTACTACAGCCTTCTACCATTATTTTCTTTATACTCCATTGCTATAGCCTTAAACCATGAGTTTTCATAAAATTAACTAGCCATTATTTTCTTCAAATTCCCTTATTATAGACTTAAACCATGATTTTTGTTAAATTTCCCTTACTAGAGACTTGTCCCAAGATTTTTTTTCAAATTGCCTACCTATAGCCTTTTGCCACGAATTTCTTCAAATTCTCTTACCAAAGCCTTTATTGATAATTTTAGCCAAAAGTCCCATGATATAGCGTTCAACCATTATTTTCCTTCAAATTCTCTTACTGTGGCCTTTTTCCATGATTTTTTATAAATACCCTTACTATTGCCTTCAACCATAGTTTTCTTAAAATTCTATTACTATAGCCTTCAGCCTTGATTTTTCTTCAAATTCCCTTACTATTGCGTTTAGTTTTGTTTTCTCTTAAAATTCCATTAGAATAGCCTTCGGCTCTAATTTTTCTTAAAATTCTGTTACTAAAAATCTTCTAGCATGATTTTCTTCAAAACCATTACTGTAGCCATAGACCATGATTTTTCTCAAAAGTCCGAGCCTTCAGCCATGATTATTTGTCAAATTCTTTTACTATAGCCTTGTGCCACGAATTTCTTAAAATCATCATACCATATCCTTCTGTCATAATTTTTGTCATAAGTCCTTTACAATAGCCTTCAACCATTTTTTTTCTTCAAATTCTCTTACTATAGCCTTTTTCCATGACATATGAAAAAATTCCCCTAATATGGCCTTGAACCATGATTTTCCTCAAATTCTATTACTATACCATTTAATCATCATTTTTCTTAAAATTCCCATTCGATTACATTCAGTTTTGATTTTTATTAAAAAACGCTTACTACAGCCTTCAAGCGTGATTTTTCTTAAAATTATTTTGCTACAAGCATCAGCCTTTTCTTTTAATTTAAAAACCCTTACTATAGCCTTAAACCATGATCTTTCTTAAAATTCCTTTCCAATAGCCTTAAGTCATTATTTTTCTTTAAATACCCTTACTAATGTCTTGTTCCACTAATTTATTCAATGTCTCTTACTACAGCCTTCCGTCATTTTTTGTCAAAATTCTCTTACTATAGCCTTCAACCATGATTTCTCTTCAAATTCCTTACTATAGCCTTTAGCAATGATTTTTCAGGAAATTGCTTTACTCTAACCTTTAACGACCATTTTCTTTAATTTCTCTTCCTATAGCTTTCAGCCGTGATTTTACTTCAAATTCCAGTTTTATAACATTCAATTAAAAATTTTCATATAATTCTCTCACTATAGCCATCCGCTCTGATTTTTAAAAACTTAACATACTACAACCATCTACCATTATTCCATTGCTATAGACTTAAACCATGAGTTTTCCAAAATTCCCTAGCCATTATTTTCTTTAAATTCCCTTACTATAGCCTTAAACTATGATTTCCCTAAAATTCCTTTTACTAGAGCCTTCTGAAAAGATTTTTTTTCAAGTTCCCTAACTAAAGCCTTGTGCCACGAATTTCTTCAAATTCTCTTACAATAGCCTTTAATCATAATTTTTGTCAAAAGTCCCATACTATTGCTTTCAACCATTATTTTCCTTCAAATTCTCTTACTTTAGCCTTTTTCCTTAATTTTTTTTCAAAATTCACTTATTATAGCCTTCAACCATAGTTTTTTAAAAATTCTATTACTATAGCCTATGGCCTTGATTTTTCTTCATATTCCCATACTTTAGCCTTTAGTTTTGTTTTTTCTTAAAATTCCCTTAGCCTTTGAGCTCTGATTTGTCTTCAAATTCTGATACAAAAATCTTCAGGCATGATTTTGTTCAAAACCATTACTTTAGCCTTAAACCATGATTTTTCTTAAAATTACCAGCCCTCAGCCATGATTTTTTATCAAATTCCTTTACCGTAGCCTTGTGCCACGAATTTCTTAAAATGATCTTACCATATCCTTTAGTCATAATTTTGGGCAACAGTCCCTTACTATAGCCTTCAGCCATTATTTTTCCTCAAATTCTCTTACTATAGCCTTTTTTCTTAATATTTGAAAAAATTCCCTTAATATAGCCTTGAACCATAATTTTCCTCATGTTCTATTACTATATCCTTCAACCATGATTTTTCTTAAAATCCCCTTACTATAGGTTTCAGTTTTGATTTTTCATAAAATTCCCTTACTATGGCCTTCATCTGTGATATGTCGTAAAATTCTTTTAGTACAAGCACCACCGAAGTTTTTTTATTTAAAATCCCTTACTATAGCCTGAAACCATGAGTTTTCTTAAAATTCCTATCCAATAGGCTTAAGTCAATATTTTTCCTCAAATACCCTTACTAAAGTCTTGTCCCAGTAATTAATTCAAATTCTCTTACTACAGCCTTCTGTCATTTTTTTGTCAAAATTTCCTTACTATAGCCTTCAACCATAATTTCTCTTAAAATTCCTTACTATAGCCTTTAGCCATGATATTTCTTGAAATTACTTTACTATAACCTTGAACCACGATTTTCCTCAAATTCTCTTACAATAGCTTTCAGCCATGATTTATCTTCAAACTCCTTACTGTAGCCTTCAGCCATGATTTTTCTTGAAATTCCTTTACTATAACCTTGAACCACCTTTTTCTTCAAATTCTCATCCTATAGCTTTCAGACATGATTTTACTTCAAATTCCATTTTTAACACCTTCAATTAAGATTTTTTATATAATTCTCTCACTATAACAAATAGCTCTGATATTTTAAAAAATTTCTCACTACACCCTTCTACCATTATTTTCTTTATATTCCATTACTATAGCCTGAAACCATGAGTTTTCCTAAAATACCCTAGCCATTATTTTCTTTAAATTCCCTTACTATAGCCCTAAACCATGATTTTCCCTAAATTTCCCTTACAAGAGCCTTCTGCAAATATTTTTTTCAAATTGCTAACTATAGCCTTGTGCCACGAATTTCTTCTCTTACTATTGCATTTAGTCATAATATTTGTCGAAAGTCCCTTACAATAGCTTCCAACCATTATTTTCCTTCAAATTCTCTAACTATAGCCTTTTTTCATGATTTGTTTTCTAAATTCACTTACCATAGCCTTCAACCATAATTTTCTAAAAATTCTATTACTATAGCCTTCAGCCTTGATTTTTCTTCAAATACCCTTACTATAGCCTTTAGTTTTCTTTTTTCTTAAAATTCCCTTAGTATAGCCTTCAGCTCTGATTTGTCTTAAAATTATGTTACTAAAAATCTTCAGGCATGATTTTCTTCAAAACCATTACTATAGCCTTAATCCATGATTTTTCTTAAAATTACCAGCCTTCAGCCATGATCTTTTATCAAATTCCTTTACAGTAGCCTTGTGCCACGAATTTCTTAAAATTATCTTACCATATCCTTAAGTCATAATTTTGGGCAAAAGTCCCTTACTATAGTCTTCAGCCTTTATTTTTCATCAAATTCTCTTACAATAGTCTTTTTCAATGATATTTCAAAAAAATTTCTTAATATAGCCTTGAACCATAATTTTCCTCAAATTCTATTACTATAGACTTCAACCATGATTTTTCTTAAAATTCCCTTACTACAGCAATCAGTTTTGATTTTTCTTGAAATTACTTTATTATGGCCTTTAGCTGTGATTTTTTAGTACAAGCATCTGCCAAGTTTTTTATTTAAAATCCCTTTCTATAGCTTGAAACCATGAGTTTTCTTAAAATTCCTTTCCAATAAGCTTAAGTCATTATTTTTCTTCAAATACCATTACTAAAGTCTTGTCCCATTAATTTATTCAAATTCTCTTACTACAACCTTCCGTCATTTTTGGTCAAAATTCCCTTACTATAGCATTCAACCATGATTTCTTTTCAAATTCCTTACTCTAACTTTTAGCCATGATTTTTCTTGAAATTCCTTTAATATAATCTTGAACCACCATTTTTTTCAAATTCTCTTACTATAGCTTTCAACCAAGATTTCTATTCAAATTCCATCTTTATAGCATGCAATTAAGATTTTTCATATAATTCTCTCACAATAGCCTTCAGCTCTAAGTTTTTAAAAATTATCTTACTACAACCTACAACCATTATTTTCTTAATATTCCATTAGTGTTGATTTAAACTTTGAGTTTTCCTAAAATTCGCTAGCCATTATTTTCGTCAAATTCCCTTACTATAGCCTTAAACCATTTTTTCTTAAAATTCCCTTATAAGAGCCTTTTGCCAAGATTTTTTTTTCAAATTCCCTTAATTTAGCCTTGTGCCACGAATTTCTTAAAATTCTCTAACAATAGCCTTCAGTCAGTTATTTTTTCAAAAGTCCCTTACTATAGATTTCAACCAATATTTTCCTTCATATTCTCTTACTATAGCCTTTTTACATGATTTTTTAAAAATTCCCTTACATAGCCTTCAACCATCGTTTCTTAAAATTCTATTACTATAGCCTTCAGCCTTGATTTTTCTTAAAATTCCCTTACTATAGCCTTTAGTTTTGATTTTTCTTAAAATTCCCTTAGCATAGAATACAGCTCGGATTTTTCTTATAATTTTTTTACTAAAAATCTTAGGGCTTGATTTTCTTCGAAACCATTACTCTAGACTTAAACCATGATTTTTCCTAAAATTCTCTTACTATAGCCTTCAGCCTATATTTTTCTTCAAATTCCTTTACTATAGCCTTGTGCCACGAATTTTTTAAAAATATCTTACCATATCCTTCAGTCATTATTTTTGTCAAAATTCCCTTACTATAGGCTTCAACCATTATTTTTCTTCAAAATCTCTTACTATAGCCTTTTTCCACGATATTTGAAAAAAATTCCCTTAAAATAGCCTTGAAACGTAGTTTTCCACAAATTCTATTACTATAGCCGTCAGGCATAAATTTTCTTAAAACTCCCTTACTTTAGCATTTAGTTTTGATTTTTCTTAAACTTTTGTTAATATAGCATTCAGTTGTGATTTTTCTTCAAATTCTCTTACTACAAGCATCAGCCAAGTTTTTTTATTTAAAAACACTTACTATAGCATTTAACAATTATTTTTCTTAAATATCCATTCCAATAGCCTTAAGTCATTATTTTTCTTTAAATACCCTTACTAAAACCATGTCCCACTACGTTATTCAAATTCTCTTACTACAGCCTTTCTTCATTTTTTTTGGGAGAATTCCCTTTAAATAGCTTGTAACCATGATTTCTTTTCAAATTCCTTACTATAGCCATTAGCCATGATTTTTCTTAAAATTCCATTAATATAACCTTGAACCACCATTTTCTTCTAATTCTCTTACTATTGCTTTCAGCCATGATTTTATTTCAAATTCCATTTTTATTGCATTCAATTAAGATTTTTCATTTAATTATCTCACTATAGCAAACAACTCTGATGTTTTAGAAACTCTCTTACCACAACCTTCAGCCATTATTTTCTTTATATTCCACTATTATAGCTATAAACCATGAGTTTCCCTAAAATTCCTTACCCATTATTTTTTTTTAAATAGCCTCAGTCCATTATTTATCCTAAAATTCCCTTACTAGAGCCTTCAGCCAAATTTTTTTTTCAAATTACCTAACTATAGCCTTGTGGCACAAATTTCCTCAAATTCTCTTACTATTGCCTTTGGTCAAAATTTTTCTCAAAAGTCCCTTACTATAGAATTCAACCATTATTTTCTTCAAATTGTCCTACTTTAGCCTTTTTCCATGATTATTTTTTAAATTCCCTTACTATAGCATTTAGTTTTGATTTTTCTTAGAATTTTCCCATAGCGTTCAGCTCTGATTTTTCTTAAAATACACTTACTGAAACCTTCAGCCATGTTTTTTCTTTAATATCCCTTACTCGAGCCTTAAATCATAATTTTTATTAAAATTTTCTTACAATAGCATTCAACCACGAGTTTTCTTTAAAATTCCCCTACTGTAGCCTTGGGCCAAAAACTTCTTCAAATTCTCTTACAATAGCAATTAGTCATAAATTTTGTTAAAATTACTTTATTGTAGCCTTCATCCAAGATTCCTCTTCAAAATACTTTCTATTGCCTTTAGCCATGATTTTTGTTAAAATTCCCTTAGTGTAGCCTCGAACCACAATTTTATCTAAATTCTCAAATAGCATTCAGCCTTGATTTTACTTCAATTATATTTTTTCTTAAAATTCCCTAAGTGTAGCCATTAGCTCTGTTTTTTCTTAAAATTCTCTTACTAAAATATTCTGCCATGACTTTCTATAAATTCCATTACTATATCATTAATCCATGATTTTTCTTTAAAATCCATTACCCTAGGCTTCAACCGCGATTTTTCTTCAAATTCCCTAACTAAAGCCTTGTGCCACTAATTTCTTCAAATTCTCTTACTATATCCTACAGTCATAATTTCGATCAAAAGTCTCTAAGCCTTGAACCAATGTTTTTCTTCAAATTCTCTTACTATAGTCTTTTTCAACTATTTTTGAAAAACTTTACTTAAAATAATCATGAACCATAGTTTTATTCAAATTCAATTACTATAGCCTTCAGACATGATTTTTCTTAACTTCCCATACTGTAGCATTCAGTTTTGATTTTTCTTAAAATTCCCTTACTATAGCCTGCAGTTGTATTTTTCTTAAAATTCTCTTACTAGAAGCATCAGCCTAGTTTTTTATTTAAAAACTCTTACTATAGCCTTAAAAAATGAGTTTTCTTCAAATTTACTCAATAGCCTTATGTCATTATTTTTCTTTATATACCCCTACAAAAGACATGTCCCTATAATTTATTCAAATTCTCTTACTACAGCCTTCCGTCATTTTTTGTCAAAATTCCCTTACTAAAGCCTTCAACCATGATTTCTCTTCAAATTCCGTACTATAGCCTTTAGCCATGATTTTTCTGGGAATTCCTTTACTATAACCTTGAACCACCATTTTCTTCAAATTCTCCTACTATAACTTTGAACCATGATTTTACATCAAATTCAATTTTAATAGCCTTCAATTAAGATTTTTTCATATAATACTCTCACAATACACGTCAGCTTTGATTTTTTAAAAAATTTCTTACTACAACCTTCACACATTATTTCCTTTAAATTTCATTACTATAACCTTTAACCAAGAGTTTTCATAAATTCCCGACCCATTATTTTCCTTAAATTCCCGACCCATTATTTTCCTTAAATTCCCTTACCCTAGCCTTACACAATGATTTTTCCTAAAATTCCATTACTCGAGCTTTCAGCCAAGATTTTTTTTCAAAGTCCCTAACTATATCCTTGTGCGTAGAATTTCTTTAAATTCTCTTACTACAGCCTTTAGTCATAATTTTTATAAAAAATCCCTTACTCTAGCTTTCAACTGTTAATTTCTTTCAAATTCTCTTACTATAGCCTTCTTTTCAAATTTTTGTTTAATTCCCTGCTATAGCCTTCAACCATAGCCTTCTTAAAATTCTACTACTATAGCCTTCAGCCTTGACTTTTCCTCAAATTCCCGTACTATAGCCTTTAGTTTTGATTTTTCCTAAAATCCCCTTAGTAAAGCCTTCAGCTCTAATTTTTCTTAAAATTCAATTACTATAAATCTTCAGCCATGATTTTCTTCAAAACCATTACTAAAGTCTTAAACCATGATTTTTCTTAAAATTCCCACCCTTTAGCCATGATTTTTCTTCAAACTCCCTTACTATATCTTTGTGCCACAAATTTCAGAAAATTATCTTACCATATTCTTCAGTCATAATTTTGGTCAAAAGTCTCATACTTGCCTTCAACCATTATTTTTCTTTAAATTCTATTACTATTGCCTTCTTCCATGATATTTAAAAAAAATCCCTTTATATAGCCTTGAACGATAGTTTTACTCAAAATCTTTTCCTATAGCCTTCAGCCATGATAGCATTCAGTTTGGATTTTTCTTAAAATTCCTTCACTATTCCTTCAGCTGTGATTTTTCTTAAAATTCGCTTACTACAAGCATCAGCCAAGTTTTTTATTTAAAAATCCTTACTCTAGCCTTAAACCATGATTTTTCTTAAACTTCCGTTCCAATAGCCTTCCGTCATTATTTTTCTTCAAATACCCTTGCTAAAGCCTAGTCCCACTAATTTATTCAAATTCTCTTACTATAGCCTACAGTCATTTTTTTGTCAAAATTCCCTTACTATAACCTTCAACCATGATTTCTCTTCAAATTCCTTACTCTAGACTTTAGCCATGATTTTTATTAAAATTCATTTATTACAGCCTTGAACCATCATTTTTTTCAAACTCTCTTACTTTAGCTTTCAGCCATGATTTTTCTTCAAATTCCCTAACTATAGTCTTTTGCCATTCAAATTCTCTTACTAAATCCTTCAGTCATAATTTTTGTCAAAAGCCCCTTAGACTTCAAACATTATTTTTTTCAAATTCTCTTACAATACCCTTTTTCCATTATTTTTGAAAAACTTCCCATAAAATAGCCTTGAACCATAGTTTCCTTCAAATTCTATTACTATAGCCTTTAGCCATGATTTTTCTTAACATTCTCTCACTATAGCAATCAATTTTGATTTTTCTTAAAACTCCCTTACTATTGCCTTCAGCTGAGATTTTTCTTAAAATTTTCTTACTACAAGCATCAGACAAGTTTTCTTATTTTAAAACCCTTAATATAGCCTTAAACAATGATTTTTCTAAAAATTCCTTTCCAATACTCTTAAGTCAATATTTTTCTTTAAATTCTCTTACTAAAGCCTTGTGTCTCTAATTTATTCAAATTCTCTTACTACAGCCTTCCGTCATCTTTTTGTCAAAATTCCCTTACTATAGCCTTCAACCATGTTTTCTCTTCAAATTCCTTACTATAACCTTTAGCCATGATTTTTCTTGAAATTTTGTTACTATAACTTTGAACCAACATTTTCTACAAATTCTCTTACTATAGCTTTCAGCCTTTATTTCACTTTAAATTTCACTTTAATAGCCTTCAATTAAGTTTTTTCATATAATACTCTCACTATTGCCTTCAGCTCTGATTTTTTAAAAATTCTCTTACTATAACCATCAACAATTATTTTCTTTAAATTCCGTTTCTATTGCCTTAAACCATGAGTTTTCCTAAAATTCCCTACCCATTATTTTCTTTAAATTCCCTTACTATAGCGTTAAACCATGATTTTTATTAAAATTCCTTTACTATAGCCTTGAACCACCATTTTCTTCAAATTCACTTACTATTTCTTCCAGCTATGATTTTACTTCAAATTCCCTTATTATAGCCTTCAATTAAGATTTTTCATATAATTCCCTAACTAGAGCCTTCAGCTTTGATTTTTTAAAATTCTCTTACTAGAAACTTCAACCATTATTTTCTTTAAATTCCATTACAATAGCCTTTAACCATGAATTTTCCTAAAATTCCATAGCCACTATTTTTCCTAAAATTCCATAGCCACTATTTTTCCTAAAATTCTATAGCCACTATTTTCCTAAAATTCCATTACTAGCCTTCAACCATGATTTTTCTTCAAATCCCTAATTATAACCTCGTGCTTCGAATTTATTCAAATTCTCTAACTATATTTTTTGTCAAAAGTCCCTTACTATAGCCTTCAACCATTATTTTCCTTCAAATTCTCTTACTCTAGCCTTTTTCCATGATTTTTTTAAAAATTCCCTCACTATAGCCTTCAAACATAGTTTTCTTAAAATTCTTCAATAGCCTTTAGTTTTTATTTTTCTTAAAATTCCCTTACTATACCCTTCAGCTCTGATTTTTCTTGAAATACGCTTACTAAAACCTTCGACCAAGTTTTTTTCTTGAAAATCCCTTACTAGAGCTGTAAACCATGATTTTTCATTAAATTTTCTTACAATAGCATTCACCCCTGAGTTTTCCTGAAATTCCCTTACTATTTCATTTTGCCAAAAATTTCTTCAAATTCGCTTACAATAGCAATTAGTCATAAATTTTGTCAAAATTCCCTTACTATAGACTTCAACCATGATTTCTCTTCAAATTTCGTTTTATAGTCTTTTGCCATAATTTTTGTGAAAATTTCCTTATTATAGCCAATAAACCATTGTTTTCTTTAAATTCTCTTACTATAGCCTTTAGCCACGATTTTACTTCAAGTCTCTTACAACAGCCTTCAATTATGATTTTTATTTAAATTCCTTTAATATAATCTTCTACTCTGATTTTTTTTAAATTCTCTTACTAAAATCTTCAGCCATGATTTTCTTTAAATTCTATTACTATAGGCTGAAACCATGATTTTTAATAAAATTCCCTTTCTATAGCCTTCAGTCAAGATATTTCCTCAAATTCCCTTACTATAACCTTGTGCCACTAATTTGTTCATATTATCTTACTATATCTTTCAGTCATAATTTTGGTCAAAAGTCCCTTACTATATCCTTCAACAGTAATTTTTCTTTAAATTCTCTTACTAAAGACTTTTTCCTATTTTTGAAACAATTCCCTTAATATAGCCTTGAACCATTCTTTTCATCAAATTCTATTACAATAGCCTGCAGCAATTAAAATTCCTTTACTATAGCATTTAGTTTTGATTTTTCTTAAAATTCCATTACTAAATCCTTCAGCTGTGATTTTTCTTAAAATTCTCTTACTACAAGCATCAACAAGTTTTCTTATTTAAAATAGCTTACTATAGCCTTAAACGATGAATTTTCTTTAAATTCCCTTGCAATAGCCTTCTGTCATTATTTTTCTTCAAATACCCTTATTGTAGCCTTATACCACGAATTTCTTCAAATTCTCTTACTATAGGCCTTCAGTCATTATTTTTTTCAAATACCCTTACTATTGCCTTATAACATGAATTTTTTAAAATTCTGTTACTGTAGACTTCAGTCATTTTTTTGTCAAAATTCCTTTACTATAGACTTCAACAATGATTTCTCTTCAAAATCCTTACTGCAACCTTTAGCCATGATTTTTGTAAAAAATCCTTGACTATAGCCTTGAACCACCATTTTTTTAAATTCTCTTACTATTGCTTCCAGCTATGATTTTACTTAAAATTCCCTTACTATAGCCTTAAATTAAGATTTTTCAAATAATTCCCAAACTATAGCCTTATTTTCTTTAAATTCCCTAACTATAGCCTTAAACCATGATTTTTCCTAAAATTCCCTTACTATAGCCTTCTTCCATGATTTTTCTTCAAATTCCCTAACTATAGCCTTGTGCCACGAATTTCTTGAAATAGTCTTACTATAGCCTTTGGTCATAATTTTTTTCAAAAGCCTTCAACCATAATTTTCCTTCAAATTCTCTTACTCTAGCCTTTTTCCATGATTTTTTTAAAATTTCCTTACTATTTCTTCCAACCATAGTTTTCTTAAAATTCTATTACCATAGCCTTCAGCCATGAGTTTTCCTTAAATTCCCTTACTATAGCCTTCAATTTTTATTTTTCTTAAAATTCCCTTACTATATACTTCAACTCTGATTTTTCTTGAAATACGCTTACTAAAACCTTCAACCTATTTTTTTTTTTTAAATCCCTTACTAGAGCCGTAAACCATGATTTTTTCATTAAACTCGCTTACAAAAGCATTCACCCATAAGTTTTCTTCAAATTCCCTTACTATTGCATTGTGCCAAAAAAAATTTCAAATTCTATTACAATAGAAATTACTCATAAATTTTGTCAAATTTCCTTACTATAGACTAGGTGTGTTCCCACCAACACTAGCAAGTGCACTGGTCCAAGTAATATAGGGAACAAGAGTATCCTAGTCGATCTTACAAGGAATTAGCTACAACTACTTGAATTCTGCCTTAACAATTTTTTTGGGTGATTATTGAAGAGTTGGTTTTTGAAAAGAGAATTTTTAAACTAGAATTACAGCAAGCAATTAAACAAACTTGAAGTAGAAAATCATATTATAAAGAGCGGTTTGGACATCGAAGGGATTTGTGGTGTTTTCATGCAATGACATAGTAGAAATTTCATTCAATTAAACCTAGGTAGACTCCTTAAACCCTAGCTCAAGTTAAACCAGTTAAAGCCTTTCAATTTAGATTATAGACACCTTAAACCAGTTAATCTAACATCTAAATCGCATAATCATGGAATCCTTACGAGATCTCTCCTAAAACAAAATAATGACCATTGACCTCATGCTACAAAGGTTACCTTAAACCAGTTAAACCATTGTAACAGGTACTTAAGCCTAATAATCATGCAATATATTTGATGGAATCACTTTCCTAACATCTCCTTAAACGAGTACCTAGCTAGGAAAGATAATAATGAGAACATACATTACATGCATAAAGATATGACCTAAGTAGAAGCTCCAATGGAATTATAAAAACCACATGTCATAACATTACATCATCACTCATCATTTGGAGTCCCAACCCGTGGGAAATTACTCCATTGTCATTAAAAATAAAATTAAAAAAATAGAATATAGTTCAGACATGAGAAGAAATAAAGTAAGAAAGATAAAACCCGGATTTGGACTTCAGCTTTGCTCTTCTTCCTTGCACATGCACTTTCTTAGGCTCCTATTCTCCACGCTTTGCTCTAGGTTTTCGGTGAAAAACCCTAAACCCTGTTCAGAATCTTCCTTTCGGCCTCCCCTTTTCAACTAACCTGGCCTTGTTTAAATAGCTTTCCAAATGAGGGAGATTTGCCTCTTTTAGTCCACGTAGGTCTAGGGTTCCTTCTTTCCTAAGTAGGTCAAGGTATCTTCTTTTCTTTAATTCCAATTAAGCCTGTACTTGACCTTGACTCTTTAGCACGTCCTTGAGGAGGATTATGACTCCTTATTTGACCTTGATTTGACCAAAGAAGAGTACCATAAAGATAGGAATTCTTGGACTTTCCGTATTTGCAACTTTCAGGTCCAGTGCCCTTCTCGGCGCTATTGGCGCCATTAGGCGCCGGTACTTAGAATTCTAGTGGCATTAGGAGTCTTCTGGAGTGCAGCTCCAGTAGAGGGTAGTGCTATGGCGCCTTCCCTGGTGCCAATGGCGCCATGGCACTATGTAGCTGCCTGTGGCGCTGCATGGTTGATTCTTCACACTGCAATTGGTCTTTCAATGCTAGCAGGCGCAACTTGAGTGGTTTGCCACTGTGTCTCCATGCCTAGCATTTCTTCAAATTATCTTACCATATCCTTCAGTCATAACTTATGTCAAAAGTCCCTTACTATAGCCTTCACCTATTATTTTTTTTCAAATTTTTTTCTATGGCCTATTTCCATGATTAAGAAAAACTTCCCTTAATATACCCTTGAACCATAGTTTTCATCAAATTCTATTACTATAGGCTTCAGCCATGTTTTTTCTTAAAATCCTTTTCTGTAGCATTCAGTTTTTATTTTTCTTAAAATTCCTTTACTATAGCCTTCAGCTGTGATTTTTCTTAAAATTCTCTTACTTCAAGCATTAGCCAAGTTTTCATATTTAAAATCCCTTACTATAGCCTTAAACCATGATTTTTCTTAAAATTCCTTCCAATAGCCTTCAGTCAATATTTTTCTTCAAATTCCCTTACTATATAGCCTTGTACCACGAATTTCTTCAAATTTTCTTACTATAGCCTTCAGTAATTTTTTTGTCAAAATTCCTTTATTGTAGCCTTCAATGATGATTTCTCTTCAGATTCCTTACTACAACCTTTAGCCATGATTTTTGTTAAAATTCCTTTACTATATCCTTGAACTACCATTTTCTTAAAATTATCTTACAATTGCTTCTAGCCATGATTTTACTTCAAATTCCCCCACGACAGCCATCAGCTTTGATTTTTTAAAAATTTTCTTACTATAGCCTTTTTCCATGATTTAAGAAAGAATTCCCTTAATATACCCTGCAACCATAGTCTTCCTCAAATCTCTTACTATAGCTTACAAAAACCTTCTACTAAGTTTTTTTTCTTTAAATTCCCTTACTTGACCCGTAAACTATGATTTTTCTTAAAATTCCTTTACAATAGAATTCAACCATGAGTTTTCTTCAAATTCCTTTACTTTCAAATTCTCTTACAATAGAAGTTAGTTATAAATTTTGCCAAAATTCCCTTATTATAGCCTTCGACCATGATTTCTCTTAAAATTCCTTTCTATAGGCTTTGGTCATGATTTTTGTGAAATTCCCGTACTATAGCCTATAAATCACAGTTTTTTTAAATCTCTTACTATAGCATTCAATTATGATTTTTCTTTAAATTCTTTCAGTAGAGCCTTCAGCTTTGATTTTTCTTAAAATTCTCTTACTAAAATCTTTTGCCATGATTTTCTTTAAATTCAGTTATTGTGGCCTTAAACGATGATTTTTCTTAAAATTCTCATACTATATCAGCCATGATTTTTTTTCAAATTACCTTATTATAGCCTTGTGCCACTAATTTCTTAAAATTATCATACCATATCATTCACTCATATTTTTTGACAAAAGTCCCTTAATATAGCCTTCAACAATAACTTTTTTTCAAATTTTCTTACCATAGCCTTTTTCCATGATTTAAGAAAAAATTCCCTTAATATACCCTTGAAACATAGTTTTCATCAAATTCTATTACTATAGCCTCCAGACATTCTTTTTCTTAAAATTCCTTTCCAATTGCATTCAATTTTAATTTTTCTTAAAATTTCTTTACTATAGCCTTCATCTGTGATTTTTCTTAAAATTCCCTTACTTGCCTTCAGCTGTGATTTTTCTTAAAATTCTCTTACTACAAGCATCTGCCAAGTTTTCTTATTTAAAATCCCTTACTACAGTCTTAAACTGTGATTTTTCTTAAAATTCCCTTCCAATAGCCTTCAGTCAATATTTTTCTTCAAATACCCTTACCTTGTACCACGAATTTCTTCAAATTCTATTACTATAGCCTTCTGTCATTTTTTTGTCAAAATTCCTGTACTATTGCCTTCATCCATGATTTTTCTTCAGATTCCTTACTACAACCTTTAGTCATGATTTTTGTTAAAATTCCTTTACTATATCCTTGAACCACCAATTTCTTCAAATTATCCTCTAGCCATGATTTTACTTCAAATTCCATTACTATTGCCTTTTTCCTTGATTTTTTTTAAAATTCATTTACTATCGCCAACCATAGTTTTCTTTAAATTCTATTACCATAGCCTTAAGCCATGAATTTCCCTCAAATTCTGTTACTATAGCATTTAGTTTTGCTTATTCTTAAAATTCCCTAACTATACCCTTCACCTCAAATTTTTCTTAAAATATGCTTACTAAAACCTTCTGCAAAGTTTTTTCTTTAAAATCCCTTACTAGTGCCGTAAACCATGATTTTTCTTAAAATTCTCTTACAATAGAATTCAACCATGTGTTTTCTTTAAATTCCTTTACTATTGCATTGTGCCAAAATTTATTCAAATTCTCTTACAATAGCAATTAGTTATAAATTTTGTCAAAATTCCCTTACTATAGCTTTTGGCCTTGATTTCTCTTCAAAATCCTTTCTATTGGCTCTGGCCATGATTTTTGTGAAATTCCCGTACTATAGTCTGTAAACCACAATTTTTTTTTAATTCAAGCCTCCAGCCATTATTTTACTTCAAATCTCTTACTATAGCATTCAATTATGATTTTTCTTTAAATTACTTTAGTAGGGCTTTCAGCTCTAATTTTTCTTAAAATTCTCTTACTAAAATCTCCTGCCATGATTTTCTTTAAATTCCGTATTGTGGCCTTAAACCATGATTTTTGTTAAAATTCCCATACTATAGCCTTCAGCCATGATTTTTTTTAAAATTCCCTTAGTATAGCCTTCAGCAATGATTTTTTTTCAAATTCCCATACTATTGCCTTGTGCCATGAATTTTTTCAAATTATCTAATCATATCCTTTAGTCATAATTTTTGTCAAAAGACTCTTAGTATAGCATTCAACCATTTTTTTTTTTCAAATTTTCTTACTGTAGCCTTTTTCCATGATTTACAAAAAGATTCTCTTAATATAGCCTTGAGCCATAGTTTTCTTCAAATTCTATTACTATAGCCTTCAGCCATGTTTTTTCTTAAAATTCCCTTACTATAGCATTTAGTTTTGATTTTTCTTAAAATTCCCTTACACTAGCCTTCTCTTGTGATTTTTCTTAAAATTCTCTTACTACAAGCATCAATCAAGTTTTCTTATTTAAAATCCCTTACTATAGCCTTAAACCATAATTTTTCTTAAATTCCCTTTCTATAGCCTTCAGTCATTATTTTTCTTCAAATACCCTTACTATAGCCTTGTACCATGAATTTCTTCAAATTCTCTTACTATAGCCTTCAGTAATTTTTTTGTCAAAGTTCCTTTACTATCGCTTTCAAACATGATTTCTCTTCAAATTTCTTACTACAGACTTTAGCCATGATTTTTATTAAAATTCCTTTATTATATTCTTGAACCATCATTTTCTTCAAATTATCTTCCTATAGCTTCTAGCCATGATTTAACTTCAAATTCGCCTTCAATTAAGATTTTTCAAATAATTCCCTCTCTATAGCCTTTAGCTCTGATTTTTTAAAAATTCTCTTATCGTAACCTTTGGCCATTATTTTCTTTAAATTCCATTATTACTATAGCCTTAAACCATGGCATTTCGTAAAATTCCTTAGCCATTATTTTCTTTAAATTCCCTAATTACAGCCTTAAACCATGATTTTACCTAAAACTCCCTTACTATAGCTTTCAACCATGATTTTTCTTTAAATTCCCTAACTATAGCCTTGTGCCACCAATTTCTTCAAATTCTCGCACTACAGCCATTTGTCGTACTTTTTGTCAAAAGTCCTTTACTATAGCCTTCAACCATTATTTTCCTTCAAATTTTCTTACTATTACCTTTTTCCGTATTATTTTAAAAATTCCCGTACTATAGCCAAACATAGTTTTTTTAAAATTCTATTACCATAGCCTTAAGCCATGATTTTTCCTCAAATTCCCTAACTATAGCCTTTAGTTTTGATTATTCTTTAAATTCCTTTACTATACCCTTCAGCTCTGTTTTAACTTAAAATACGCTTACTAAAACCTACTGCCTAGTTTTTTTCATGAAAATCCCTTACTAGAGCCGTAAACCATGATTTTTCAAAAAATTCCCTAACAATAGCATTCAACCTTGAGTTTTCTTCAAATTCCCTTCTATTGCATTGTGCCAAAAATTTCTTCAAATTCTCTTACAATAGCAATTACTTATAAATTTTTCAAAATTCTCCTACTATAGCCTTCGACCATGATTTTTGTGAAATTTCCGTATTATAGCCTATAAACCACAGTTTTCTTTAAATTCTCTTACTAAAGCCTTCTGCCATGATTTTAGTTCAAATCTCTTACTATAGCATTCAATTATGATTTTTCTTTAAATTCCTTTAGTATAGCCTTCTGCTCTGATTTTTCTTAAAATTCTCTAACTAAAATCATCTACCATGATTTTCTTTAAATTCCATTTCTATAGCCTTAAACCATGATTTCTCTTAAAATTCCCTTACTATAGCCTTCAGCCATGATTGTTTTTCAAATTCCCTTACTATAGCCTTGTGCCACTAATTTCTTTAAATTATCATACCATATCCTTCAGTCATAATTTTTGTCAAAAGTCCCTTACTATAGCCTTCAACTATTATTTTTTTTCAAATTTTCTTACTATAGCCTTTTTCCATGATTTATGAAAATATTCCCTTAATATACCCTTGAACCATAGTTTTCATCAAATTCTACTACTATAGCCTTCAGCCACGTTTTTTCTTAGAATTCCTTTTCCATAGCATTCTATTTTGATTTTTCTTAAAATTCCCTTACAATAGCCTTCAGCTGTGATTTTTCTTGAAATTCTCCTACTACAAGCATTAGCCAAGTTTTCTTATTTAAAATCCCTTACTATTGCCTTAGATCGTGATTTTTCTTAAAATTCCTTTCTAATGGCCTCCAGTCAATATTTTTCTTCAAATACTGTTACAATAGCCTTGTACCACGAATTTCTTCAAATTCTCTTACTATAGCCTTCTGTCATTTTTTTCAAAATTCCTTTGTTGTAGCCTTCAACCATGATTTCTCTTCAGATTCCTTACTATTGTCTTTAGCCATGATTTTTATTGAAATTCCTTTATTATATCCTTGAACCACCATTTTCTTCAAATTATTATACAGTAGCTTTTAGCCATGATTTTACTTCAAATTTCCTTACTATTGCCTTCAATTAAGATTTTTCAAATAATTCCCTCATTATTGCCTTCAACTTTGATTTTTTGAAAATTCTCTTACTACAACCTTCAGCCATTATTTTCTTTAAATTCCACTACTATAGCCTGGAAACCATGAGTTATCCAAAAATTACCTAGCCATTATTTTCTTTAAATTCCCTAACTATAGCCTTAAACCATGTTTTTTCCTAAAATTCCCTTACTATAGCCTTCTACCATGAATTTTCTAGAAATTCCCTAACTCTAGCCTTGTGCCCCAAATTTTTTTACATTCTCTTACTGCAGCCATTTAGTAATTAGTTTTATCAAAAGTCCTATACTAGAGCCTTCAACCATTATTTTCCTTCAAATTCTCTTACTATAGCTTTTTTCCTTGATTTTTTAAAAATTCATTTACTATTGCCAACCATAGTTTTCTTTAAGTTCTATTACCATAGCCTTAAGCCATAATTTTTCCTCAAATTCCCTTACTATTGCCTTCAGTTTTACATATTCTTAAAATTCCCTTACTATACGCTTCACGTCTGATTTTTCTTAAAATACGCTTACTAAAACCTTCTGCTACGTTTTTTTCATTAAAATCCTTTACTAGAGCTGTAAACCATGATTTTTCTTGAAATTCCCTTACAATAGAATTCAACCATGAGTTTTCTTCAGATTCCTTTACTATTGCATTCTGCCAAAAAAATTTCAAATTCCCTTACTATAGCCTTCAATTATGATTTTTCATATAATTTCCTCATTATAGCCTTGAACTCTGATTTTTTAAAAATTCTCTTACTACACCTTCAGTATTTATTTTCTTTAAATTCTATTACTAGAGCCACGAATTTTCCATTATTTTCTTCAAATTCCTTAGTTATAGACTTGTGCCACGAATTTCTCCAAATTCTCTTTAAATAGCCTTTAGTCAAATTTTTTGTGAAAAGTGCCTTATTGTAGCCGTCAACCATTTTTTCCTTCAAATTCTCTTTCTATTGCCTTTTTCCATAATTTTCTTTAAAATTCTCTTACTATATAGTCTTTCCCATAATTTTCTTTAAAATTCTCTTACTATAGCTTTCAAACATTGTTTTCTTCAAAATCAATTTCTCTAGCCTTCAACCAAGATTTTTCCTCAAAATCCCTCACTATAGCGTTCAGTTTTGATTTTTCTTCAACTATAGCCTTGAGCCACTAATTTCTTCAAATTCTCTTTCAATAGCCTTTAGTCATATTTTTGTCAAAAGTCAATTACTATAGCCTTCTAATCCCTCACTATAGCCTACAGTAGCCTTCAACCATTTTTTTGGTCAAATTCTCTTACTAGAGCCTTTTTTAATTATTTTCTTTACAATCCCTTACAAAAGCCTTCAACCATATTTTTCTTCAAATTCAATTACTATAGCCTTCTACAATCATTTTTCTTCAAAATCCCTTACTATAGCATTCAGTTTTGATTTTTCTTAAAATTCCTTTACTATACCCGTCAACTCTGATTTTTTTTAAAATTCTCTTCCTACAAGCATCAGTTGTTTTTTTATTTAAAATCCCTTACTATAGCCTTAAACCATGATTTTTCTTAAAATTCCCTTCCAATAGCCTTCAGTCATTATTTTTCTTCAAATATCATTACTATAACCTTGTGCAACCATTTATTCAAATTCTCTTACTATAACCTTCAATCATTTTTTTTTTTAAATTCTTTTACTATAGCCTTCAACCATGATTTCTCTGCAAATTCCTTTAGCCATGACTTTTGTTAAAATTCTTTTACTATAGTCTTGAACCACAATTTTCTTCAAATTTTGCGACCACAGCTTTCAGCCAAGACTTTACTTCAAATTCCCTTACTATAGCCTTCAATTAAGATTTTTAATATTATTCCCTCTCTATAACCTTCAACACTAATTTTTTAAAAATTCTCTTCGTACAACCTTCATTCATTATTTTCTTTAAAAATCCATTACAATAGCCTTAAACCAAAAGTTTTCCTAAATTTTCTTTGTCATTATTTTTCTAAATTCCCTTACTATAACCTTAAACCATGATTATTTCTAAAATTCCCTTACTAAGGCCTTCAGCCATGATATTTCTTCAAATTTCCACACTATAAAATTAATAAAAAAAAGAATTTACCCGTATATTTATACCTATTTACCCGTGGGTAACTGGATAAAAAAATCGGATTCAGAATAGCAGTTCTCAATTTGAGCAAAATGGGTAATGGGTATTGGACAGGGTAATTAGAATGAGTAACTGAATACACTTTACCCGTTCCCATTGTTACCCAATTAATGTCTAGGTCCAAGCTTCACCACGCCATGTGTCAATAGGGTAGAAGTCATTTGGGTGAATCACCCGTCCTACACAATAGTCTCCTATTGGTCGGTGAGTTGTTTAGTGTCGCCTGATGTCGCCTTGTTAGCTGTCATCCGTGTGCTGACCTAGAACTTCAAATTGGGCTTTATTTGGATGGGGTCTAATTGGGCCCAATTGCCTTGCATTGGGCTTGATTAGTTGATTCAAGCTGATCTTGACCGTCAATTTGGTTAAAAAGATTAAACCAAAATTAAGCCCTTGACTTTAGTAATTGGTCAATATCGGGTCAATCCTTGTTTTGTGATGGTCAATTTGTTGATTTTGATCTCAATTGACAAGAAAATGAATAAATAAGGGTCGTAGATCATAGGATCAATCTTAGACCGTTAGATCTTAACATGTCTAAAAGGTGATAAAACAAAAGTAAGTGCTTTAGTTCTTTTGCCCAACTTTGTCTGCTATAATTGGGTGCATCAACAACGCCTTATTGATCTCTTCTTTACGCACTTTAAAACTCGTATTTGCTCACTATATATATGAAATGTTATGAAATATTGGGAACATTTAGGTCCACAGTTTGAATGCGCCATTAACTATGGATTCTTCTTTATCGAATTAAAGGCTCGTCAAAGTACCCAATAGGGTTCCAAAAGAAGCATTAATGAGTGGGTTATAAAGGTTCTTTTATTTTCACGTGAAAAGGCTACGATCTTTTAAAAATTATAAGACCAATGGTTTCTGATCAGAAAAAGTTATTTCAGTTTTAAGGTACTCTTTTAAAGGAGCGAGCAAACGTGAAACATGGACGTGATACACGAGGGGTCAAAGAAAAATTAGACATTAGAAAGAAAAAAGAAAGCTTACGCGCGATGACCTTCAAATGTTTCAATTATTTGTCTTCTTTGCTTTTCTTATCTTATAAATATCATCGATCACCAAAGCTGCATATCTTTTTTCCTCTTATTCGACCTCCGTGGGTTGGTTGCTGAAGTTGACGACAAACTTTGAGTCTCCGAATGAATGTGCACGAACGACGACAAATGTAGTCGATTAGACAAAAGTATTTGTGTTCAGTGTTTTCGGCGTGTTGACGTCACCGATCAACATGTAGTGTTTCTTCTGGCGAACTGTGTGAACTTCGGTGAACGGAAGGTAACTAGAACTTCTAGTGTGATAAGGCTTCTTCTTCCGAGAAAACTTTTTCGACCCCTTTGATGGAGCGCTTCTGGCTATTTGTAGCCGGCTGAATTTGAGATGTTGGAGGTCGATCCTGAAAAAGAGATCTCGTCGTGCTTTCACTACTCCACCAGAGGGGGAGTGAGGACTTGGTTCCAAATTTTCCTCCCTCAATCCTTAGGAAGGGGATCAATGGAATTGTGGCTATTTCTGGCTTCCTCTATTGAGCGGAGACCAAACTTAGTTGATTTGGACTTTGGATGAGTTGGGTGATGATGAGGTAAAAGTTGGTGTTAGCATGGCTTGATAGCGATGTGTTGGTGATGACGATGATGACACGGTGATGGTGACGTGGCCAGGAGATGGACTTGCGATTGAGCTATGAGCAGTGTCTCTGAAAATCGATTGATAGGCCGATAATCAACCTACGACGGGCGTATGATGGATCGGTAGACTTGATGGACTTACTGTAGATGGGCCAATCGGATTTTGGCTTCTACAATAAGTTAGGTCGGGTTTAGGTTTAGGTCACTGGTGTGAAAGCTTCTCTGAACTGATATTTTCCGAACTCCTAGATCTCTCAGCTCTTTTCTTAAGTGTTTGGCCTCTAGCAATTTGTAGCAAGAGAGTTGAGGTTTGTTGAGGTCGATCCTTGGAATGAGGATCGGGATCCTCTTTTTGCTGCTCCCTAGGAGGGGGAGTAAGGACTGGGGTGATTTCCTTATGCTCTTCCTCCATAGATCCTCAAAATGGGGATCGATGAGGATACTTTACTTTTATGACGTTGTTGGTGGAGTCAGACTAGGACCTGGTCGATCCCAACGGCTGACAGGTGGTCTACTGATTTGGTGATGACGACGGCAAGACAATGACAAGTTGGTGATGACGACGATGATGACGTGGCTGAGCGATGGACCCAATGATGCGCTACCAGTCGATGACTTGGTGAGTCAAGGGACGGGCCGTTGGCGGGCTTGCGACAAGCGAGCAGATGGACAGGCCGATGGTAAGCCTGTGACAGGGGAATGGTGGACTGGTGGGCAAGTCGTAAATGGGTCGTTTACATTTTGGCGTCTACAGTAGTGTATAATATCCAATGATCCAACCTGGTCTAACCAGGTTCAACCAAAATCGGACTTAGCATCCGTTGGATGGCCGGTTCGGTTTTTAAAGCATTGGAATAAATGTTGGATGGCCGGTTCAGTTTTTAAAACATTGGAATAAATGTTAGATGGCCTGGTTTTTAAAACATTGGAATAAATGTTGGATAGCCTATTCGGTTTTTTAAAACATTGAAATAAATGGTGGATGGCCGGTTCGGTTTTTAAAACATTGGGATAAATGTTGTATGGCCGGTTTGGTTTTAAAAACAATTCATATTTTACTTATTTTCAGTGATTTTTTATAAAACTTTATGATCGACCTTGTTAAAATTATGATTCAAGTTTTTTTTAGTAATCATGTATCTTCGTTCAAATAATGATTATTTTCTGATTTAAAACGTTATTATTCTTAAAACTCTATTCAAAGCTATTATATTATATACTATTTATATATATACCGTTTACATCGATATATACTTCCCGGTTCTATATTTTTGGATTAGTATAAAAACTCCAAAAGGCACATCTGAATTGTTTCGAATGTGGGCTTTCACCATTGTCATATTCATGTTTTTTTGTTTTTTTAAAGGCTAAAGATGTATTATTTATGAAGAAAAGAATATCAATAAAAAGTATTAGAACAGAGAAGAAGAGAAGAAGCGAATAACTTATCCCTAATGGAAGCCCTAGCGTGTATAAATCACTTGTAATAAGCCAAACGATGGAAAAACGAAACCGCGAGCTAGATTTTGAAGCCTTCAAATGCTGATTTGGTTGCCAGGAAGGAGTGCGCGGGAAGAGTCGATGACGGTAGAAAATGAAAAGTCGAAGAGAGGGGGGGGAGGGACGGTCAAATTTTTAATCGTCACTAATAACAGTCGCTAATAGTCTATTATTAGTGACGGTCAAATTTTTAACCGTCACTAATACACTGGTTTCTAGTAGTGATTTAGCGAGTCTCGTTCAATCACCTATGGGTAAGTATCCTTATCCTTCGAAATATGTAAACCTTGCAACAAAGCTTGTACCATGGTTCTTTAGTAAACCACCCATTGCCGACGGTCCTGGATTTCCTTGAGAAGCACCATTAAAATTCAATTTCAGATGCCTTAGACTCGGGGGGACCAAATGGGCCGAGACTGTCATATCCATGTGTAAGATTCTCAAAACGACCCACTTTTGAATGGTCCACTATATATTACGGATATATAGTTTTGATATAGTGGATCGTTATCATCTTGGGCCACAGTGCCCCCATAGACTAGGGATGTGTAGTTCCAAATTACCATGACATATAGTGTATCCTTTTATCTTTGTTTTTCTGTTTTATCGTATAATTAAATCTAACGTTTAACGTGGCATCACTTCCGACATTGACACCGATGTCATAGGAACACTTTGAGAGTCAATAAGAACCGAATTGGCCTTTGGTTCTAGTTCAACCGATTCCACTCCCTAAATGAATAACCAAACTTAATTTGTTACGGTAAATGAAGGATTCTCTCTGCGAATCCCCAAAGAAGCTTAGATTAAGTGTGATCATTTAGTTACATCTATGATCAATTGTACTTAGGAAGTTCTGAACTGAACTACTTTTTCTGTACTTTGAAACCATTTGGTTGATGTTCACTTTATGAAATTGATTGTGAATCTCCAAATTTAGACGCTCAATCTTGGTGGAACATTAGCAGCTTTTCCAAAACTTATGGATGACATCCATTTCTGGGTGTATGATTGTGAAGTCTGCCTAATAAGAGATCTTGCATGCTATCAATAGCAATCAAAATTAACCATCTCCATGAACTTATTCAGTACCCTATCACAGCTAATTAAGTTTATAAATCATTGTATATATTTTTAAATATTTTTCATTATTTTCTGGATTTTACGAAGACCCATAGATGTGGTCGGGTTTGTAAAATAAAAAGAGATCGGGTCGAATTCAAATTTTGGGTTTTTCACGAATTCGAGTTTCTGGTAATATTTGTTGGATCGGGTTCGGGTTTTAAGAAACCCGACCCAACACAAACCATGCGCGGTTCCTCCTTCTTCTTCTTCGAGTGAATACCAAACAGTGGAGTGGGCGCTCGTTTCCCCAAAAGCGCCCACTCTGTCACTCATATTCTTAATCAATGGCCGCTGCTGCCCGCTCGCTGCCTATGAATATGTGCAGAGAGAGGGGAAGAGAGAGAGAGAGGGAGGGAGGAAGAAGAAGGGTAAGAGGAGGACAAAAGGCTCCCACTCCAACTGAGGCAAACGCAACAGACGCCCGTATCACCACCTGTTTATACCTTTTAAGGAACGAAACAGCTAATGACTCCGTACTATCTTAACCTCACGCAGCCCAAATCCCAAACTTCCCTGTTTTTCTTTTTCAATTTTGTTTCTTCTCAGACGGACTTCTCTCTCACTCTTGTTTGCATTCCAGTGAAGTAAATGCTGTAGCACATCCCCGAGCAACCCGGCATTTAATAACTCATCGTTCCACTGTTTGATTGCGCCCGCAATACCTTCAATTAATACACGCGCAGAAAGATGATTATGGAACAGTAACTACTCCCGCCACCAACAGATTTGTTTTACTTTTAATGGCGACTCTCCCAAGTCCCAACCCTGGATGAATCTGGGCTCCCTTCACGAAACAGAGAACAGGGAGTTTAGAAATGGGGTGGTGGAGGGCAGTGGGAAGAAGCAACGAAGAAGGAAGAGCCTTCGTTTCGAAATTTTAATGTCGTGCAAAAAGTGGGGGAGAAAAAGGACGTATCTTTGTGTTAGGGGAGAAGTTTTTCATTTTTTTTTTCTTCTGTTTTGTCCTCTCATAGGGATGGGGATGGAGGAGAAAAGAGGATTCAGAAATCAGAAATTGCAGAACAACAGAAATTCAGAATTCAGGAAAAATTCAGACCGGCCGCTTCCCCGGTTCGTTAAGTCGCCATGATTGCACAGTTTCTTTTTACAGGCCCATCATTCGGGACTTCATCAGTTCATTCCCACCTTCCCCCCCTTCGCTCCTTCCCCATCTCTGCGTCTCTAACCCCCCGGCCCGCGCCATGAAAAGGGGAACGGAAGGAGAAAGAAACTTTGAAAAGGCGAAACAAATAAAATTCACAGTCGCAAAAATACAAAGAGGCAACAAAAAATTCCATTGACGCATGCTCCAAAAAATACACAACGCAGAATAAAGCTGCTCTCTGCCTTTCTGCAGCTGCTGCTATTTCTTCCGTGAGTTCGTTGTTTGGTGATATTGTTCAGTCCTTTCTACACTGTTTAAAAGAAGGTAAGAAAAAGAAAAAAATTTATAGATATATGTAAAAAGCAGAGGCGAATTTCGTCGGTTTCTCTAGCAGTTGTACTCTCCTCCTCATCTCTCACCACCACGACGACGAAGGAACCCAAAAAAGAAAAGTGGATCATCTTTTCCTCCACCGTGTCCCCTCTGCTACCGAGCAGCCTCAGCTTCTAAGGTCGGAGTTGGAGTAGGAGTTGGAGCTGTCTCTGCTTGCAATCCCGGGGGAGCAGTGTAGCCCACCTGCTCCACCTCCCATCTCAGCTTCACTCGGTCCTGTACCGGCACATATTCCTGCCCACAAAAGCAAATTTTTTTTTAGTTCAGAAATGAAGATGGGGAAACCATGAGACAGTTCTGTTATGTTTCTTATAAGTTCTCTGTTTTTTTTCTTTCTGTTGTCCCACCTCGAGCTTCTGTACGAGTTCCTTAGCGTTGGGGGCAGAGACGAATATGTGGCGCTGACAGGGCTGAATGAAGCCGTCGTCCACCATCTTGTCGACGAAACTCAGAAGAGAGTTGTAGTAGCCATCGACGTTCAGAAGACCCACCTGCAGAAGAGAAGAACAACACACGGCCAGGGTGTTTTAGTTCAAGCTCTGCTAAAACCGTCTAATATACGAGACTAACATCCCGCCCCCTTTTTTTCCCAATGCTAATTACCGGCTTGTCGTGTATGCCGAGCTGCGACCAGGTGATCACTTCCAGCACTTCTTCCAAGGTGCCATATCCGCCTGAAATCAAATGGGAGCTCAGCAGTCAGCACACGAAAAATTAAATTAAATTTTCTCCGACTCGTTTTATGAGAGAGAGAGAGAGATGAAGATTAGACGACGAACTGAGAACGGAATTCCTAGGAAAGAAGAAACACGACTCTGCTTCGAACGCTTTAGAAAGGTAGGAGCGAGAGGAGACACCTGGCAAGGCAATGAAAGCATCCGAATGCTGTGCCATTTCTGCCTTCCTCTGGTGCATACTCGCCACTGGCCTCACTTCCCCGACTGTCTCACCCGTCAGCTGCAAGCAATCGGGACATGAGATTATAAAGACGAAAAGAAGAGAACAGTACCGAGAAGACTCCTCCTCCTCCTCCTCCTCCTCCTCCTCCTCCTCCCATATATGTGTCACTAACCTCTTTTCCCATCAGCGTTTTCGGTATAATCCTACGATGGAACATGAGAAGTGAGCAAGAAATCGAAATTAATACATAATAACACACCCAACAGAGAAATAGTGGAAATAAGTCCCAGTACAGTATTTCCATTAATTTCTTCTCACCCCAAAACATGTCCTCCTCCGGCATGGACAGCCTGAGAAATCAATCCCATCAGGCCGATACTTCCACCGCCATAAACAAGGTCCAAACCCCTCGACACCTTGATAAAAAAATAAACAACAAGGAGAACAAGAAAACGATACAGAAACAGTAGTGAGGTAAGGAGACAAGACATGGCAGTAATTGAAGAGTAAGTAGACACCACCATATCCATACAACCGTACCAGCTCCATCCCCAACTCGGTTGCAGCAACCTGGTAAGAGTTCCTCTTCCCAGAAGAGCTTCCGCAGAAAACACAAATCCTCTTGAATCTTGATTTCCCGGTCCCGGGTCTGTTCTGTAGCTCCATGATCCTCTGTAACAAATATCTGAAGCTCTCTCTCTCTCTCGATACTCTGCTACACTTACTCTCAACGCCCAACAGAAATCTTCTTTTTCGTTAGGGGAAGGATAAAACAGAGCGGGCCTTATATAGGGGGTTCGAGTCGGACAAAAAGGTGAAAAATAAAAAATAAATATAAAAACGAAATTAGGAACGAGGGTGTTCCACGTAAAAACCCGGCACGCCTTCTCTCTGCCGGAGCGATGGAAATCACTCCACGGCGAGCCAGAGACGTTCTGTTTACGTTAGCTTTTTCCCTTCTCAGTTCTATTTAATATATTTTTAAATATTAATTTTTTTAAACTTAATAATACAAAATTAACTGATTTTCGTGATTATCAATTCATCATTTATTAAAAAATAAAACAAATAAAATAGAAAAACACCTCTAATTAAGGATAAGTTTTCTGTAATCACCTCACCCAGCGTAGTTAAGGATAACATAAAAAAAATCTAAATCTGGTCTACCCAGACCAAACCATGATTGAAACCATAATCTTATTTTTTTTGCGTCCAACTATCAGCATTGAGCACTGAGTCTTAATCAATTGGAAAATAACTAATAAAAAATTATTTACTTGTCTAACAACAAAGCTATAAAGAAATAAAGTATAATATGTTCCGAAATATTATAAAAATATTTCCTCTGCATTTCGTCTTCCAATTTTACACATTACACAATAATATGTGTAGTACGTACGTACGTACGTACGTACGTACGTGGCATCGACGAGCAAAACGGTAAAAAGAATATTTTTAGAGTAAATTGGATTCGACTTTCTGTTTTTTACTTTTTTAGTTTTTACTTAATAAATTTACTTTTTAATGTTGTTTACCTACCGACTTACCGTCAGCGTCTGCAGTTTTCGAAAGAAATTACTTACGGTCGTCAGCTTTTTGGGGAGATTCGTGATTTATCTCACGCAAGCCCACGATTACGCTAAATGTTTTTTTTTTTTTTTTAAAATTAAAAAACAGAAAAAACCCCGAAAAGTAAGAAACTCGACCTGGGGACCCGGGCTGGGAGATCACCACCCGCTAATTTACGAAAATGCCGGAGGAGGGTGTGGAACTGTACGGCTACGCCACGGAGCCCTCCAATCAGGCTCCCGGTTTCCTCCAATCTGGGGGTAATTTCGTCATTTAATACGATGTGGAGGTGGGCCTTCTGGGAGAAGGGGAAAGGCAAGCGCACGTTGGCATTTAATGCGCGTGACCCATCGGAGGGGAGGGGGGCTGACAGGAGGCGCGGGCACGTGGCGGGGACGGAGTGGCCTCGAAGCGGGTAGCTTCGGCAGGGGAAATGATTGGATGGAAGGCGGGACCCAACGTGGGAGGCCGCGGAGCTGGTGGGTCGACGGCAGCGGCGGCGAATGATGGACAATGATCGCGGCCGTCCATTTTCTGGGAGATTTTCGTTTCCGATGAAACGAAATTCAGGGAGTGATTTGGCCCCTCGGCCTTGTCTTTCACGGCCCATCAGTAAGTAGTACTATCACCTCATTTCGGGATGGCTCTAGGCTTTAGAGCCCTCCACCGTCGGGGTAGTAGGGTAGCATCTGTGCGTGGCGCAACGTGGTTGGTACTCAAGTGTCACACACGTGCGAAGAATCCTGAACGCGACACGTATATTCAAGTAAAATTCTTCTTTGACTTTGGTCAAACTCGACCCCACTTATAAGTAAAGAAACACTGTAAAAGTGTTTTTTAAACACAACTAGTGCTACTAATTGCTAGTTTGGAAAAATTAATCTTTTTCTTGTTATTCATTGTAGGACATATATACTTTTAGAGTACCCAATTTTTAAGTGATGTGAGGAGATGACGTTCGTTCGGTCCTTCATTGGATCAAAGTACATTTGCCACTATATATCCACGACAGGTATTATTGACTCCCAGTCCCAGCATCGTGTGGAGTATGAAGACGACCAAACTCTAGCTTGCAATTGATTGATCGGTAACATTCTTTTTTCTTCTTATTTGAGACTGCAATGCAACCGGTAGAGCATCAGATTAATTACTAATCACTTGGATTTGACGCATACAATTAATTATATATTCCCTCAACCCAATACATGACTTAATTTTGCTGTATTTATGGATCTAAAGGGTTAAGTGATATGGTTGTGAAGCTTCAAGTTTTAATAAATTATCTTCAAATTAATATATAATACATCATATATTATTGTATCAAAGAAAAAAATTATGTTTATGTAAACTCTATTTTATGCAAAAATGTGTATACATATAAATAAATAGTTTTCATTTACACACAATGAAAATTTGATTTTTTTAATAAAATATTTTTAATTTAAAAAATTTTAAGGTAGATGTAACTATTTTTTTTTTGGTGAAAGATCAATATATTTTATTTTTTATCCATGAACTTTTTTATATATGATATTATATATCAAATTGAAGATTTTACTCTTCTTGCAAATCAGTGATTTCACTCTATATATATAACAGCAAAAATAGTCAACCTTGTCTTCCACGAAGTCATGCATGTTAATTACTCGCCATGAATATATAATTAATTAAGGCCATTATAACTCGACTCAGCTCTGCCTTTGATCAATTTTGTTATCAACAGTACTTTGCGAAAATATTCAAATGGCCGGACCGCGTCCCTGTCTATGAGGAAGATATGCGTCCCCATTTCCATGCCGACATTCCTGTACAGTACTGCAATCGATCCCTCCTCTTCAATCTCCTGCTTGGTCTAATTTGTAGTGGGTAGGCCACGGATGGTCACATAATATATGTAGTTGGGTATATGCTCTTTCAACTTTTCAACTTCCATGGCTGACTGCCTTTATATGGACCATAGTACTGCTTCGTTTCTTTCTCTTTCTCTCCCTCCGTCTCTCTCAACAGTTGAGGGAGAAAGCGACGAGACGTGCTTTCTTCCCTTGTGCCTTGTTCGGACTCGACGGGTTTGTGGAAAAGAGAGACTTGTTGGGGTTTACGTGTTACGTGTTACGACTCCCCTCCCTGAAAGTTATACACTTACAGGGACGTCTGAAAGGGAGAGACCGAGAGACGACAACGAAAACGAATTATTATTATTATCATCATTTTTTTTTTTTTTTTTTTTTTTTTTTTTTTTTTCTTTGTTCTCTCTATATAATATAATGGAAGAAGAAGAAGAAGAAGTTGTTTATTGGAAAGATTAGACAGATATATAGCCATCGTGGGTTTCCTTTATATATATTAACTGATTTAAAGTATTAAGTGGGGAGATTAGGTGGGTCAGACAGGTGTGATCGATACGTCAATTCCATACAGTCAATTTTTGTTAGGAGAAAAAGAGTGGGAAAGCTGAGGTTTTATTTATTCGGTACAGAGAATTGAGCTGCTTCTTCGTTTGAGTTCAATATTCAAAGGTGTTCCTTTTCTGACAAGCAATTGGGAGGGAGGAAGGTTCCCCGGATTCCGACCCCCACTCCGTCGGAGATAAAGAAGAAAGAGACTTAATACGCATATCCACCACAGTCTTTGGTAATTATATGTGGAGTTGTAAATTGTAGAATGACAGATAACGGGGTCAAACTCAAGGAGCAGATGATTTCACCATACTTTAGATAGATTTTAAGAATGCGTTGTTTTCAAGTTCTTCCAAGTAGCTTGCAGACCTTTTCGGTAACAGATGAAAGTTAAAAGAGAAAATAAAAGAAAAGAAAAGGGTTCAGTTTATACTCAAACTGTATCCACCAACTCAAATTTTGTCCATCAACGGAGAGGTGTTGGTATAGAACAGGACAACGCTTGAAACGAAGTAGAAGCAACTATAGTGATTTTTTAAGTTTGGGGCAACTGAATTTCATATGGCCAAACTCATTACAATAATTACACTTCATGTTAGTCATATCTCGAGATTGACTAAAAATTGAAAGAACTAGAGCAGTAGCAAAAAATAACTTCACCATTACTCAGTGATGAACCAATGTGTCCTCTAAAGTGCGACGAGTCTCCTCTGCTAACTGCTAACAGTTGTTCAGATGGTGCATCCTCAATGGAAAAGGAAGAGGGCTCATATATATGAAGCATATAAAAAAGAAACGCTACGGCTCATCTATATAGTCATCTCCAAGAGCCATACAAAACTGGACTAATAGAATTTCATCAATATAAAATTAAAACACCACAATATCTTTAATTATTACATTCAAATTTTGGATCCACGATTGACAATTTATCCTACAACAAAGACATATGTGCATAAAAATTAAAAATAAAAAGTAAAAACCCTTGCCTCAATGATCTGATGTCCATTTCTAACTAATATTTTTGTGTGAAATTCGTTTCCATATAAAGTTTCTTCATAAATGATCAAGCGTTAGTTGCAGGCTCAAATTTGCCTACCGATAGGCTAATAGACAGTAGTACAACAATAAAGTAACTGCCTTGAAATTATTAATCTCCCATTCCTCTCCTCAACGGACTAAAAATTCAAGCAATAATTCCCAAATATCGGCAAAATGATCAATACTGAGTCTTGATTTCTTTTACAATGTTTGTTACGAAACTCCTGGCCGGTGAGAATATCCCACTCGAAACTCCTGGCCGGGATGATCTCTTTTACAATGTTTGTTACGAATTTAGTGTATCGTGACAAGAGGATTGGCGCTTCCGTCACGAATGCTTACTATTTGTCACGGAAATGTGGTTACAAACTTTTTCTCACTTAAAATTCGTAACATAAGGTTTTTGTCACGAATTTTTGACTTCTTGTTACAAAATTCTTTCGTGACAAAAGATTTTTTTTCTTGTAGTGTGGGTACTCAATTAGATAACCGGTATTGGTTGAATGACTAGAGGAGCGAGGAGCTGAGGAAGTGCTTGTTGCGGCCTATTCCCTATCCTCCGCCTGGGATACATCCCCCATTTGGGAGGTTTGTATCTCCAACTTCTCCATCATCCTGGCGATTAGGGCGTCCCTCGCCAGGATTTGTTCATCCTTCTCATTTAAGGCAGCTTGGATCTCCGCCAATTGTTCCTTAACCGTCTTTGTTTGCATCATCATCGACCTTAATCACGAGAGTAGGACGAGGAGAAGCCCTTGGTGGTGAGGTGGAAGACATGGCGATGCCATGCCTGTCGAATTGCTTGATTAAGGCTGGCACCAAGGTTGTGCTCTACCCATGGGTTATCACTTTTGGGCTAGTTGTTGCACTGCAGGATGGCGTGGAAATTACTACATTTGAGTAGCTCCTACTAGGGTGGACCGGTGAGACTATCCCACTCGAACCTTGTTTCTTCTGCATTGTTGCTGATTTGACCGGCAGAGGCTTGGACATTGCTCAAGTGACTAGCCCGTCGCGAATGATAGGAGGGATCTGACTTGATGTCATTCCATTGGGTAGACTTCCCGAAGGAACCACCAGTTTATCATGCGCTCCATGGGGAAGTGCAACCATGAGGTTTGATACCCTTGATACTTGGGCGGAGCTTGAACTTGCAGCGGCGGTCTTAGACTTGTTACCGTTGAAGGAAGAGATCTTGATTGAGTTGAAGTTGGAGAAGGAGATGTAAGGTAGAGAGGTCTCACCGAGCGTGCTAAATCTGTAATTAGGTACAAGGGGCTGGTCCGCAAAAAGGCCGACCCCTAGTACAAGATCAAATAAATAATTAAAATTTACAATTTAAGTGAGTTATCTCTCTAGTTATCCTTTCGATTCGTTCTCCTCGTGTCGACTTGCGTTCTGACGATGACTGTAGCGTCACAAACAAAGTATGGAACTCTCTGAAGGTTAGAAAAATCATTGAAATAATAAGCAAAGAATTGGGCTACTTCCGAGGCATGCGCTCTAATTATCGAAATCACAGAAGCATGTCTACTTCTGAGGCATGCATCAGGTTGGTTACCCAATAGTCCATCTTGTGAGATTGGTCACAGACAAGAGAAAAGATGACAAGAAATAAATGGAAAATGTCCTAAAGTGAACAGAGAAGAGCTTCGGAAAGAAGATTAATAGAGCACATACGCATCTTATTATCCTGTCTTTGAACAGTTATATGCATCTATATTGACTGAAATACATGAAGCATGCTATGCATCTTTCTATTAGAACAGTTATATGCATCTACATTGGCAGAAGTATGCATAGCAGGCAACTTCTCTTTGAACAGTTAGTTACATAAACATTGACAAAAAATAAACACAATATCCAACACATATCTTCGGAAAGGAAATAAATAGCACACTATGCATCATGTTACTTCTTTTTCAACAATTGTATGCTTCTATATTGACAAGAATAAACGAACACAATGTGTTAGCCTAAACAAATTAAACACGATACCTCTGCTCCCACAGGGAAATGGCATGCCTTTTCACCATTTCTACCATTATTGCTGTTACAAAATAGTAGCAGTTCATATCAATCTATATACAAGTGACAAAGAGACGGAGCTATCTTTATTCTCTCTCAATCCAACAGATTCCCTTGATTCCTTCACAAATATACCAAGGCAAGGAGACAACAGATTCCACTCACCACCTTCTTCAACCATCATTGATTATATATCTTATCGTGGCGTTGTCAAAACTGCTGCAGGTCTTTGCAATCGCCATCATCTTCTTCCTCTCACCGGCCTCTGCCCGGCAATTGTTGCATTTCCAGAACGCAAACGATCTCGCAGGCCGACCGAGTGCATGTACGCGTTGTACGAGCTCCCGTCTTGCACAAACGAGATCGTTCTCTTCTGTTGATTTGGGAGAAATATATGAATCTAACTGTGCATAAAAAAGAAAAGAAGTAAAAAAAATTGGTGGCTAACTGCTTGGGTGGCTCGTGTATAACTTAAGGATTTTAACTTATATTTACACTTAGCCCAGGCGGACACACAGCCCTTCAACCGGTAGATTAAGCTCCGGACCACAAGCAGTTAGCCGAGAGACAACTACTAAGTAATCCATTATATACTATTGAAGCTCTGTTGTATTTTTCAATGTGGGATTATTACGAGGACCCATTTTTACAAAGCGCTCTCCAACCTCCAGTACAATGACGTCACAATCCTCCGCATTTTTAACATGTTCATGCGGTAGATAAATAATTTTACACCCACCAAAACAAAACAAAACAAAAAAATTATTATTGTAAATTAATATAGAAATAATTTTATTTGTATGTGAGTAGCTTCATGAAAATATATATATGAAATGTACGTCTAGACTTAATTTAGTCGATCTAGTGAAAATATATTAAAAATAAAATATTTAGACTAACACTTTATTGAAACAACCTAATTAATACTGATCAAATTATTTTAAACAATAATATAAATACTTTATATATTAATATAAAATAATTATATAGTTTATTGTAAATTTATATTTATTTATTCTTTTTTATTATTTGTTTGGTTAACATGAAGCCAAGGCAGCCTATATGCATCGGGTTTCGATTTCAAAATCCAACCCATGGGTTAGGTTTGGGTTTGTATTGTCGAATCAAGCTCGTCAAAACCCGACCCGCAGGTTTTAAATTTATATTTTTTTTGAGGTATTAAGAAATAATATGAAAACTTGGGTTCTGTCGGGTCAGATTTGGGTTTGTAAAAATAGGTTTCGGGTCAGGTTTGGGTTTTAAAACCGGTCGGGTTTTTTCAACTTTGGGTTTTAGGTTATATAAGATAGGTCCAATTCGGGTTTCAAAAACTCGACCCAAACTCGACCCTTTACAACCCCTATGTATGGGTCGGGTATGGGTTTAGATTTCTAAATTTAATTTAATACCCCAACCCGTAGATATTAAATTTATATATAATTTTTTTTTCTTTGAGGTATTAAAAATAATATAAAAAGTCGGGTTTTGTCGGGTTTTTAAAATAGGTTTTGAGTTGGGTTTAGGTTTTAAAACTGTTCAGTTTTTTGACAGGTTTGGGTTTCAAGTTATATAAGCAGGTCGGATTCGGGTTTTCAAGAATTCGGCCCAAACCCGACACGCGCTCACCCCTGTGTATGGGTCGGGTATGGATTCATGCTTTCATGACCCGTAATTCCATCGACTTAAAGAACATTATTTGCCTAAATAATGGTAATTTTCCATTAAGATCATAATAACGTAATATATCAAATATTTAAAATTTTTATGAATAAAAATAGCTGTGACTGAATTTATTAGTTAAAAAAAATTAGTTATTTGGGTAGCTTGTGTATAACTTGATTGTAAGTAGGGGTGGGCATGGGGTTGGGTTTTTCAGGTAACCCTACCCTACCCGACCCGACCCAAAAATGTCAGATTAGGATTCCCAAATCCAACCCGCAGGTTGGGTATGAGTTTGGAAAATTAAAACCGAAGGTGGGACCCACAGGTTTGTTACCCATTTAACCCTTTAAATTTACTTAAAGACAAAAAATTCCTTTATCTTTACAATTTTAATTTAACTTTTAAAAGGGGTAATAAAGAAAACTAAAAATCATTTTGCCCTAATTTCTTTCATTCTTTTAAGCTCATATGTTGTGCACATTCTTTATGTTGTTATTCTTTTATTGTTAGTATTTATTAACTTCAAATATGGAGTTGATATGATGTTAGTCACATCCAGTAATTAATAGAGCTTGTACTTTGTACTACCCCAATTTTTTAAGCTTTTTATTATTAATGGAGTATCTAAGCCACAATAGCTTTACCACCCATAACATATTAGTTGCCTTGTGTTAACACATTATTTTGTCATGTTTAACATATTATAAAATCGAACAATTTAAACACTCCAATGTTATATAGTCTTTTTCATAGACGACATATACATATGTTGAACATATTCTTGTAATTGATATAGTTTGTAATTTGTATTACTCTTATATTAGTGTATTAAATTGCTTTACTATCTGTTATACAACTTATTTTTCATGGACAATAAAGAGATATTTATGTGACGTACTATTGATCCAGCAGTAAGTGACATTGAGGATTGTGTATCCAGCAGTCAGTGACATTGAGGATTGTGTTGGTAATGCAATCAAGGAAATTACTAATGCCTCTACTTATCAAGAGGTTTGCCACCCAATGAAACACATGATGCTTCCATCCTTAGTAATGAAACATTGGTTATAGGGTATGCTTATTTTTTTGTATATTCAATCGTTTCATTCTAATTTGTAGGGTTAAGATCCATTATAGTTTACTGACTTTTTCTTTTTCATCTCTTAAAGGTTGGGACTCGATGACATATACCCAAGTAACTGGTAAATATTTCAGGTCTTGAAGAAACCAATGACATACTACAAGAATCTATTGTGAATATTGATGTTAATGAAGAGACCTACAGTGGTGATGAGATAAATATCAGAGATAACTTAAACCCGAACTTAGAGGAGGGCGATGATCTTTCTAAATACTTTGGAAGTGAAAACAACAATGACTATGAAGTTGTATCATCCCTAGAACTAGCCTATGCATCTAATTTTTCATTTGACTTTGATGTTAGTGGACCACATGATGATGATGATGATGAAGTTGTAGTTGTGTTAGAGTATGGATGCACGACGACGGTTCCTTCGTTTCAGTTGGGCATGAAATTTAGGGATCGAAAAGAGTTTTGGGAAAAATTACAAGATGAGACAATTAATAAAAACTTCAATTACTAGAGCTATCATAGTTCAGAGCAGGCTAGTATAGCAAAATGTGTTGATAAAGATTGCTCATGGGTTGTTTGGGTGTCAAGGGATGGCGATAAATTTGTCGTGAGCCAATATTTTGAAAATTAGACTTGTGTTGGGGATAAGTCATCTAGAGACCACATCAAAGCAACGTTTGATTGGATAACAAGTAAATGTCTTCAGCTATTTTCTTGTGTAGAAGACATCAAAATAAAGAGCATATCAGACTACATACAAAAAGAATTGGGTGTCATTGTAAGTTATTGTAAAGCTTATTTAGCTCGAGAGATTCTTACATAGAAGTTGGTTGGTTCATACAAAAAGTCATATGACCTTATACCAGAATATGCTAGAAAACTATTTCGGTCTAATCTTAGGAGTGTAATGATTGTAGTAAGAAGTTTCCAAGTCCGTTTGGGGGGTGATAACAAATTTTTTAGGTTTTTTTGGGATATTGATGGTTGCATCAAGGCATTTAAAACTATTGGACGTCCAATCATCTTAGTAGATAGTACACATTTGAGACGAAAGTACCCAGGAATCCTACTAATTGCATGTGGAATTGATGGGCAAGGAGGCATGATCACCCTAGAGTATACAATTGTTGAAATTGAGTGTAAGGCCACATGAAAATGGTTCCTCCGTATATTATGTGACCGTGTATTAGTGGATAACATTTCAGACTTGGTTATATTGAGTGACTCCCATAAAGGGTTAATGGATGCTATTCCCCATGAAATTCCATCAGCTTTTTATGGTTTTTGCATGAGACATCGATGCTCTAACTTTTATGATCATTTCAAGGATAGGGAGTTAAAAAATTTATTTTGGCGCGCTGCATGTACGTATAGAGTGGTTGAGTACAATTATATACTAAGTGAGATCAAGTCAGGTAGATGGATTGAAGAACTCCCCATAGATCATTGGGAAAACTCCAAATTTCCTCTTCTTAGATATGGTGTATTGACTACAAACATTTTAGAGGCTTGTAATGCAATACTGAAGGAAGACGGAGCTTTGCCAATTCTATTATTGGTTGAAAGAACAAGGGATAAATATTATTAATATTTCAAAAGTGGCGGTCTAAAAGTTCGAGTTGGACATCAATTCTCACCCCAAATGTCAAGAAACATATTCGAGAAGCACGAGAACTGTCATGGTCCATGGAAGTGTATGCGCGTCTCACATATATTTGAGGTGATATCCCTACAAAGTCAAGATAGAGTTAACCTAAAAAACAAGACTTGCACTTGCTTGGCGTTTCAGTCATATATGTTACCATGTACACATGCCATAACTGCTATTGACAAGAGGAAGGTAAGTGCATATGATTATTGTGGTCCAATGCACTTTGTTGAGAGGTATAGAAATACTTGTTCCCATATTATACACACAACTGTGGATCGTAATCAATGACCTCTACCCATTCAACATGTAACTAGAGTGCTCCCCCTGAGTGTAAAAACTGAAGTTCTTGCTAAACTCATTTTGCAACATTCGAAGTTTTTGGTAAACCTGTTTTGCAACATTCGAAGTTGTTAGCAAACCCGTTTTGTAACAACCGAATTTGCTGCTAAACGCATTTTGAAACAACCAAAGTTGTTGTTAAACCCGTTTTGCAACAATTGATGTTCTTGCAAGTTCCATTTTGAAACGACCAAAGTTGTTGCTAGACATGTTTTGCAACATTCAAAATTATTGCTAAACCAGTTTTGCTACAACCTATGTTGTTGCTAAACCCATTTATGAAAAATAGAAGTTGTTGTGAAACCAGTTTTGAAATGACCGTAGTTGTTGCTAAACCTATTTTGCAACAACCAAAGTTGTTCCTAAACAAGTTTTGCAACTAACGATGTTTTTGTTAAACCCGTTTTGCAAAAATTAGAGTTGTTACAAAACGGTTTTGCAACAACCGAAGTTGCCGCTAAACCCGTTTTGCAACAACCGAAGTTATTGCTAAACCGGTTTTGTAACAGTCGTGTTGTTGGTAAACCCGTTTTCCATCAATCGATATTATTGCTAAACCAGTTTTGAAACAACTGAAGTTGTTGTTAAACTTGTTTTAAAACGACCAAAGTTGTCGATAGACCTGTTTTACAATAAACGAAGTTGTTTCTTAACCCGTTTAGCAACAATAGAAGTTATTGTTAAACCCGTTTTACAACCACCAAAGTTGTTGCTAAATCTGTTTTGCAAAAACTGAAGTTCATACTAAACCCCTTTTGCAACAATCGAAGGGAATTTGAAGTAAAATCATGGTTGAAAGCTGTGGTTGCAAAATTTGAAGAAAATGGTGGTTCAAGACTATAGTAAAGGAAATTTATTAAAAATCAAGGCTAAAGGCTATAGTAAGGAATTTGAAGAGAAATCTCGGTTGAAGGCTATAGTAAAAGAATTTTGAGAAAAAAATGATTGAAGGCTATAGTAAGAGAATTTAAAGAAATTCGTTGCACAAGGCTATAGTAATGGTATTTGAAGAAAAATAATGACTGAAGGCTACTGGAAGAGAATTTTAAGAAAAATCATGGTTTAAGGCTATAATAAAGGATTTTAAATAAAAAAACTTGGCCGATGCTTGTAGTAAGAGAATTTTAAGAAAATCAGAGGTAAAGGGTATAGTAAGGGAATTTTAAGAAAAATTTAAACTGAATGCTATAGTAAGGGAATTTTAAGAAAAATCATTGTTGCAGGCAATAATAATAGAATTTGAAGAAAACTATGGTTCAAGGCTATCTTAAGGGGATTTTTTCAAAAATCATGAAAAAAGGCTATAGTAAGTGAATTTTAAGAAAAATAATGGTTGAAGGCTATAGTAAGGGACTTTTGACCAAAATTATGACTGAAGGATACATTAAGATAATTTGAAGAAAATTTGTGGCACAAGGCTACAGTAAGAGAATTCGAATAAAAAACATGGCTAAAGGCTATAGTAAGGGAGGTTGAAGAAAAATTATGGCAGAAGGCTATAGTAATGGAATTTGAAGAGAAATCATAATTGAAGGCTATAGTAAGGCATTTGAAGTAAAATCAAGGCTGAAGGCTATAGTAAGATAATGTAAAAAAAATAATGGTTCATAGGCTATAAGTAAGGGAGTTTTGACAAAAATTATGACTAAATACTATAGAAAGGTAGTTGAAGTGAAATCATGGTCGAAGGCTATAGTAAGGGAATTTTCACAAAATTTATGACTAATTGTTGTGGTAAGAGAATTTGAAGAAATTTTTGGCACACGGCTATAGTAAGAGAATATGAAGAAAGAAAACTCATGGTTGAATGCTATTGTAAGTGAATTTTAAGAAAAATCATGGTTTAAGGCAATAGAAGGGATTTCAAAGAAAAAAACTTGCCTGAAGGTTTTATTAAGCGTATTTAAGGAAACATAAGAGCTGAAGGGTATAGTAAGGGAATTTTAAGAAAAATCAAACTGAAGGCAATAGTAAGGGATTTTGGGAAAAAATTATGGCTGAAGGCTTTAGCGATTGAGTTTTAAGAAAACTTTGGTTGAAGGTTATAGTAATGGAGTTTTAAAGAAAATCATGGAAAAATGCCATAGTAAGAGAATTTGAAGGAAAAACTGGTTGAAGGCTACAATAAGGGACTTCTCACAAAAAATCTAACTAAAGGCAATAGTAAGGAAATTTGAAGAAATTCGTGGCACAAGGCTATAGTAGAGAATTTGAAGAAAAATCATGGCTAATGGCATTAGTAATGGAATTTTTGGAATAATCATGGTTTAAGGTTATAGTAAGGGAATTTAAAGAAAATAATGGCTAGGGAATTTTAGGAAAACTCATGGTTTAAGGCTTTAGTAATGGATTTTTAAAGAAAATAATGGCCATAGACTGTTGTAAGAGAATATTTTAAAAATCAGAGTCGATGGTTATAGAGAGGGAATAATATGAAAAATCTTAATTGATGCCTATAGTTAGGGAATTTAAAGTAAAATTACAGCTGAAAGCTATGGTTGCAAGATTTGAAGAAAATGGTGATTGAACACTATAGTAAAGGAAATTTATGAAAAATCAAGGCTAAAGGCTATAGTAAGGAATTTGAAGAGAAATCATGGTTGAAGGCCGTAGTAAAAGAATTTTGAGAAAAAATGATTGAAGGCTATAGTAAGAGAATTTGAAGAAAATTCGTTGCATAAGGCTATAGTAAGGGTATTTGAATAAAAAATAATGACTGAAAGCTACAGGAAAGGAATTTTAAGAAAAATCATAGTTTAAGGCTATAGTAAGGTATTTTAAATAAAAAACTTACCCGATGCTTGTAGTAAGAGAATTTTAAGAAAATCAAAGTTGAAGGGTATAGTAAGGATATTTTATGAAAAATTTAAACTTAATGCAATAGTAAGGGAATTTTATGAAAACTCATTATTGCAGGCTAAATAATAGAATTTGATGAATACTATGGTTCATGGCTATCTGAAGGGATTTTTTTAAAAATCATGAAAAATAGGCTACAGTAAGTGAATTTGAAGAAAAATAATGATTGAAGGCTCTAGTAAGGGACTTTTGACCAAAATTATGACTGAAAGACATATTAAGATAATTTGTAGAAATTCGTGGTACAAGGCTATAGTAAAGGACTTTGAAGAAAAAACATGCCTGAAGGCTATAGTAAGGGAATTTGAAGAAAATTTTTGGCAGAAGTCTATACTAAGGGAATTTTAAGAAAAAACATGGTTTATGTCTATAGTAATGGAATTTGAAGAGAAATCATAATTGAAGGCTATAGTAGGAGATTTGAAGTAAAATCAATGTTGAAGGCTATAGTAATAAAATGTAAAAAATATTGTCATTCATTGGCTATTAGTAAGGGTGTTTTAACAAAAGTCATGGCAAAAGGCCATAGAAAGAAATTTGAATAGAAATCAGGGTCGAAGGCTATAGTAAGGGAATTTTGAAAAAAATTATGACTAATTTCTATGGTAAGATAGTTTTAAGAAATTTTTGGCACAAGGCTATACTAAGGGAATTTGAAGAAAACTCATGTTTGAATGCTATTGAGAGGGAATTTTAAGAAAATTCATGGTTTATGGCTATAGTAAAGGATTTTTTAGAAAAAAACATGCCTGAAGGTTTTTGTAAGGGTATTAAAGGAAAAATCAGAGCTGAAGTGTTATAGTAAGGGAATTTTAAGAAAAATCAAAATTGAAGCCTATAGTAAGGGATTTTGAAAAAAATCATGGCTGAAGGCTATAGTAATAATATAATCTTAAGAAAAGTATGGGGGAAGGCTATAGTAAGGGAATTTTAAAGAAAATCATGGGAAAAGGCTATAGTAAGAGAATTTGAAGGAAAAAATGGTTGAAGGCTACAGTGAGGGACATCTCACAATAAATCTGACTAAAGGCAATAGTAAGGAAATTTAGAAAAATTCGTGGGACAAGGCTACAATAGGGAAATTGAAGAAAAATCCTGGCTAATGGCCTTAGTAATGAAATTTTCGGAATAATCAAGGTTTAAGGTTATAGTAAGGGAATTGAAAGAAAAAATGGCTAGGGAATTTTAGAAAAACTCATGGTTTAAGGCTATAGTAATGGATTTATAAAGAAAATAATGGCTGAAGACTGTTCTAAGAGAATATTTAAAAAATGAAAGTGTAGGGCTATAGAGAGGAATAATATGAAATATCTTAATTGAAGGATACAGTAAGGGAATTTGAAGTAAAATCATGGCTGAAAGCCGTGGTCGTAAAATTTGAAGAATATGTTGCTTCAACATTATAGTAAAGGAAAATTATCAAAAATCAAGGTTAAAGGCTATAAAAAGGAATTTGAAGAGAAATCATTGTTGATGGCTAGAGTAAAAGATTTTTGAGAAAAAAATGATAGAAGGCTATAGTTTGAGAATTTGAATAAATTCGTTGCACAAGGCTATTGTAAGGGTATTTGAAGAAAAATAATGACTGAGGGCTACTAGAAGGGAACTTTAAGAAAAATCTTAGTTTAAGGCTATAGTATGGGATTTTAAATAAAAAAACTTTTTAGATGCTTGTAGTGAGTGAATTAGTAAGGGAATTTTAAGAAAATTCAAAACAAAATGCTATACTAAGGGAATTTTATGAAAAATCATTGTTGCAGGCTATAGTAAGAGAATTTGAAAAAAACTATGGTTCATGGATATCTTAGGGGACATTTTTTAAAAATCATGGTTGAAGGGTATAGTAAGGGACTTTTGACCAAAATTATGACTGAAGATATATTAACATAATTTGAAGAAATTCGTGGCACAATGTTGTAGTAAGGGAATTTGAAGAAAAATCAAGGCTGAAGGCAATAGTAAGGGAATTTGATGAAAAATTATGGCTGAAGGCTATAGTAAGGGAATTTGAAGAAAAATTATGGCAGAAGGCTATTGTAGTGGAATTTTTTTAAAAAGCAAGGTTTATGGCTATAATAATGGAATTTAATGAAAAAGCATAATTGAAGGCTATAGTAAGAGATTTGAAGTAAAATCATGACTGAATTCTATAACAAGAGAAAGGAAAAAAAATTGTTGTTCATAGGCTATAAGTAAGTGAGTTTTAAAAAATATCAAGGCCCAAGGCTATAGATAGGAATTTGAAGGGAAATCATGCTCGAAGGCTATAGTAAGGGAATTTTGAAAAAAATTATGACTAATTGCTATGGTAAGAGAATTTTAAGAAATATTTGGCTCGAGGCTATAGTAAGGGAATTTGAAGAAAGTCATGGTAGAATGCTATTGTAAGGGAGTTTTAAGAAAAATCAAATACGAAGGTTATAGTTATGGAATTTTGTGAATGATCATTGTTGCAGGCTTTAATAATAGAATTTGATAAAAACTAAGGTCCAAGGCCATCTTGTGGGATTTTTTTAAAAAATCATGAAAGAATTCTATAGTAAGTGAATTTGAAGAAAAATAACGGGTGAAGGCTATAGTGAGGGACTTTTGACCAAAATTATGACTGAAGGATATATTATGATAATTATAATAAATTCATGGCACAAGGCTACAGTAAGGGAATTTGAAGAAAAAACATGGGTTAGGGCTATAGTAAGGGAATTAGAAGACAAATTATGGCATAAGGCTATAGTAAGGGATTTTTAAGAAAAATCATGGCTTAAGGCTTTAGTGATGGAATTTAAAGAAAACTTATTATTGACGGCTATAGGAGGAGATTTGAAGTAAAATCATTGCCGTAGGCTGTAGTAAGAGAATGTAAAAATATTGTCGTTCAAAGACTATAAGTAAGGGAGTTTTAAAAAAAATAATGGCCAAAGGCTATAGAAAGGAATTTGAAGAGAAGTGATGGTCGAACGCTATAATAAGGGAATTTAGAAAATTTTTTTGACTAATTGCTACCGTATCAGAGTTTTAAGAAATTTTTGGCACAAGGCTATAGTAAGGGAATTTGAAGAAAACTCATGGTTGAATGCTATTGTGAGGTAATTTTAAGAAAAATCATTGTTCAAAAAAAAAATAAGGGATTTTAAAGAAAAAAACATGTCTGAAGGTTTTAGAAAGCATTTTTAAGGAAAAATCAGAACTGAAGGGTTATAGTTATGGAATTTTAAGAAAAATCAAAACTTAAGGCATTTGTAAAAGATTTTGAAGAAAAATCATGGCTGAAGGCTATAGTAAGAGAATTTGAAGGAAAAAATGGTTGAAGGCTATAGTAAGGGACTTTTCACCAAAAATTTGACTAAAGGCAATAGTAAGGAAATTTGATGAAATTCGTGGTACAAGGCTATACTTGGGAATTTGAAGAAAAATCATGGCTAATGGCCTTAGTAATGGAATTTTTGGAATAATCATGCTTTAAAGTTATAGTAAGGGAATTTATAGAAAATAATGTGTAGGGAATTTTAAGAAAACTCAAGGTTTAAGGCTATAATAATGGTTTTTCAAAGAAAATAATGGCTGAAGATTGTAGTAAGAGAATATCTAAAAAATCAGAGTCGAAGGCGATAGAGAGGGAATAATATGAAAAATCTTAATTGAAGCCTATAGTAAGGGAATTTGAAGTAAAATCATGGCTGAAAGCTATGGTCGCAAAATTTGAAGAAAATGGTGGTTGAACACTATAGTAAAGGAAGTTTATGAAAAATCAAGGTTAAAGGCTATAGTAAGGAATTTGAAGAGAAATTATGGTTGAAGGCCATAGTAAAAGAATTTTGAGAAAAAAATGATTGAAGGCTATAGTAAGAGAATTTGAAGAAATTCGTTGCACAAGGCTATAGTAAGGGTATTTGAAGAAAAATAATGACTGAAGGCTACTGGAAGGGAATTTTAAGAAAAATCATGGTTTACGGCTATAGTAAGGGATTTTAAATAAAAACACTTGGCCGATGCTTGTAGTAAGAGAATTTTAAGAAAATCAGAGCTGAAGGGTATAGTAAGAGAATTTTAAGAAAAATTTAAACTGAATGCTATAGTAACGGAATTTTATGAAAACTCATTGTTGCAGGCTATAATAGTAGAATTTGAATAATACTATGGTTCAAGGCTATCTTAAGGGATTTTTTTTAAAAATCAAGAAAAAAGGCTATAGTAAGTGAATTTGAAGAAAAATAATGGTTAAAGGCTATAGTAAGGAATTTGAAGAGAAATAATGGTTGAAGGCAATAATAAGTGAATTTTGACAAAAAAATGACAAAAGGCTATAGTAAGAGAATTTAAAAAATCCTTTGCTCAAGTCTATACTAATGGTTTTTGAAGAAAAATAATGACTGAAGGCTATGGGAAGTGAATTTAAAGAAAAATCATGGTTTAAGGTATAACAAGGGATTTTAAATAAAAAACATGTCTGATGCCTGTAGTTAAAGTTTTTTAAGAAAAATTATAGCAGAAGGGTATAGTAAGGAAAATTTAAGAAAAATCAAAACTGAATGCTATAGTAAGGGAAATTTAATAAACATCAATGCAGAAGCCTATAATAATAGAACATGAAGAAAACTATGGTTCAAGGCTATATTAAGGGATTTTTTTCAAATGTCATGAAAAAAGGCTGTTGTTACAGAATTTGAAGAAAAATAATGTTTGAAGACTACAACATGGGACATTTGACAAAAATTATGACATAAGAATATGGTAAGATAATTTGAAGAAATTCAAGGCACAAGGCTATAGTATGGTAAATTGAATGAAAATCATGGTTGAAGGCAATAGTAAGGGAATTTTAAGAAAAATCATTGTTTAAGGTTATAGTAATTGAATTTAAAGAAAAATCGTAGTTGAAGGCTATAGTAAAAGATTTGAAGTGAAATCATAGTTGAAGCCTATAGTAAGAGAAAGTGAAGAAAATTGTGGTTTATAGGCTATTTGTAAGGGAGTTTTAAAAAAAATCATGGCCAAAGGCTACCCAAAGGAATTTGAAGAGAAATCATAGTCGAAGGCAATAATAAGCAAATTTTGACAAAATTTAAGACTAATTTCTATTGCATGAGAATTCAAAAAAAATATTGGCAGCTATAAGGGAATTTGAAAAAAACTCATCATTGAGTACAATTATAAGGGAATCGTTAGAAAAATCATGGTTTAAGGTTATAGTAAGGGATTTTAAAGAAAAAAACTTCCATGAAGGTTTTAGTGAGCGTATTTGATGAAAACTCAGAGCTTAAGGGTATACTAAGTGAATTTTCAAAAAAATCAAAGCTGAAGGCTATAGTAAGGGATTTTGAGGAGAAATCATTGTTGAAGGCTATAGTAATTGAATTTTTGGAAAACTATGGTTGCCGGCTATAGTAAGGGAATTTTAGAGAAAATCATGGAAAAAGGCTATAGTAAGAGAATTTGAAGGAAAAAATGGTTGAGGCCTACTGTAAGGGACTTTTCACTAAAAAACAGACTAAAGGCTTTTGTAAGACAATTTGAAGAAATTCGTGACACAAGGCTACAGTTAAGGAATTTGATGAAACATTATTGCTGATGGCATTAGTAAGGCAATTTTAGGAAAAGTCCTACTTTAAGGTTATAGTAAGTGAATTTATGAAAAATAATGGCGAGGGAATTTTAGGAAAACTCATCGTATAAGGCTATATTAATGGAATCTAAAGAAAATAATGGTTGAAGGTTGTAGTAAGAGAACATTTTAAAAATCAGAGTTGAAGTCTATTTAGAAGTAATTAAATGAAAATTTTTAATATAAAGCTATAGTATGGGAATTTGAAGGAAAATCATGGCTTAAAGTTGTTGTAATAGAATTTGATGAAAATGGTGGTTCAAGACTATAATAAAGGAATTTTAATAAAAATAATGGTTAAAGGCTATAGTAAGGAATTTGAAAAGAAATAATGGTTGAAGGCAATAGTAAGGGAATTTTAAAAAAAAATGACTAAAGGCTATAGTAAGAGATTTTGAAGAAATTCGGTGCTCAAGACTACAGTAAGGGTATTTGAAGAAAAATAATGATTGAAGGCTATTGGAAGTGAATTTAAAGAAAAATCATGATTTAAGGCTATAGTAAGGGATTTTAAATAAAAAACTTGTCTGATGCTTGTAGTGAAAATATTTTAAGAAAATTCAGAGTTGAAGGGTATAGTAAGGGAAATTTAAGAAAAATCAAAACTGAATGCTATAGTAAGGGAAATTTAACAAAAATCATTGCAGAAGACTACAATAATAGAACTTGAAGAAAACTATTGTTCAAGGCTATATTAAAGGAATTTTCTCAAAATTCATGAAAAAAGGTTGTAGTTAGAGAATTTGAGGAAAAATAATGTTTGAAGACTACAGCATGGGACTTTTGACCAAAATTATGACTTAAGGATATGGTAAGATAATTTGAAGAAATTTGAGGCACAAGGCTATAGTATGGTAATTGGAAGGAAAATCATGGTTGAAAGCTATAGGAAGGGAATTTTAAGAAAAATCATGGTTTAAGGTTATAGTAAAGGAATTTAAAGAAAAATCGCAATTGAAGGCTACAATAAAAGATTTGAAGTGAAATCATAGTTGAAGGCTATAAGAGAATGTAAAGAAAATTGTGGTTTATAGGCTATATGTACGGGAGTTTTAAAAAAAATCATGGCCAAAGGACAAAGAAAGGAATATGAAGAGAAATCATAGTCGAAGGCTATAGTAAGTGAATTTTGATAAAATTTAAGACTAATTTCTATTGTATGAGAATTTTTAAAAAAATTGGCACAAGGCCAAATGGGAAGTTGAAAAAAACTCATCGTTGAATACTATTGTAAGTGAATTGTAGGAAAAATCATGGTTTAAGGTTATAGTAAGGGATTTTAAAGAAAAAAAACTTGTGTGAAGGTTGTAGTGAGCGTACTTGATGAAAACTCAGAGCTTAAGGGTATACTAAGTGAATTTTTAGAAAAATTAAAACTGAAGGCTATAGTAAGGGATTTTGAGGAAAAATCATGGTTGAAGGCAATAGTAATTGAATTTTTGGAAAACTGTGGTTAACGGCTATAGTAAGGGAATTTTAGAGAAAATCATGGAAAAAGGCTATAGCAAGAGAATTTGAAGGAAAAAATGGTTGAAGGCTACTATAAGGGCCTTTTCACTAAAAACCTGACTAAAGGCTATTGTAAGAGAATTTGAAGAAATTCGTGACACAAGGCTACAGTTAAGGAATTTGAAGAAAAATTATTGCTGATGGCATTAGTAAGGCATTTTTGGGAAAAATCTTGGTTTAAGGTTATAGTAAGTGAATTTATGGAAAATAATGGCTAGGGAATTTTAGGAAAACTCATGGTTTAAGGCTATAGTAATGGAATCTAATGAAAATAATGGCTGAAGGTTGTAGAAAGAGAACTTTTTAAAAATCAAAGTTGAAGGCTATATAGAAGTAATTAAACAAAAAATTTTAATATAAGGCAATAGTATGGGAATTTGAAGTAAAATCATGGCTTAAAGTTGTTGTAATAGAATTTGATGAAAATAGTGGTTCAAGACTATAATAAAGTAATTTTAAAAAAAATAATGGTTAAAGGCTATTGTTAGGAATTTGAAGAGAAATAATGGTTGAAGGCAATAGTAAGTGAATTTTGACAAAAAAAATGACAAAAGGCTATAGTAAGAGAATTTGAAAAATCCTTTGCTCAAGTCTATACTAAGGGTTTTTAAAGAAAAATAATGACTGAAGGCTATTGGAAGTGAGTTTAAAGAAAAATCATGGTTTAAGGTATAGCAAGGGATTTTAAATAAAAAACTTGTCTGATGCTTGTAGATAAAATATTTTATGAAAATTCAGAGCAGAAGGGTATAGTAAGGGAAATTTAAGAAAAATCAAAATTGAATGATAAAGTAAGGGAAATTTAACAAAAATCTTTGAAGAAGGCTATAATAATTGAACTAGAAGAAAACTATGGTTCATGGTTATATTAAAGGAATTTTTTCAAAAATCATGAAAAAAAGGCTGTAGTTAGAGAATTTGAATAACAATAATGTTTGGAGACTACAGCATGGGACTTTTGACCAAAATTATGACTTACAGATATGGTAAGATAATTTAAAGAAATTCGAGGCACAAGGCTATAGTATGGTAATTTGAAGGAAAATCGAGGCTGAAGGCTATAGTAAGGGAATTTTAAGAAAAATCATGGTTTAAGGTTATAGTAATGGAATTTAAAGAAAAATCGTAATTGAAGGCTACAGTAAAAGATTTGAAGTGAAATCTTAGTTGTAGCCTATAGTAAGAGAATTTAAAGAAAATTGTGGTGTGTAGGCAATATGTAAGGGAGTTTTAAACAATCATGGCCAAAGGCTTCAGAAAGGAATTTGAAGAGAAATCTTAGTTGAAGGCTATAGTAAGCAAATTTTGACAAAAATTAAGACTAATTTCTATTGTATGAGAATTTTTAAAAAAATTGGCACAAGGCTAAATGGGAATTTGATAAAAACTCATCGTTGAATACTATTATAAGGGAATCGTAAGAAAAATGATGGTTTAAGGTTATAGTAAGGAATTTTAAAGAAAAAAACTTGTCTGAAGGTTTTAGTGAGCGTATTTGATGAAAACTAAGAGCTTAAGGGTATACTAAGTGAATTTTTAGAAAAATCAAAACTGAACGCTATAGTAAGGGATTTTGAGGAAAAATCATTGTTGAAGGCCATAGTAATAAAATTTTTGGAAAACTGTTGTTGTTGGCTATGGTAAGGGAATTTTAGAGAAAATCAAGGGAAAAGGCAATTGGTTGAAGCCTACTGTAAGGGGCTTTTCACTAAAAATTTGACTAAAAGGCTATTGTAAGAGAATTTGAAGAAATTCGTGACACAAGGCTACAATTAATAAATTTGAACAAAAATTATTGCCGATGGCATTAGTAAGGCAATTTTGGGAAAAATCTTGGTTTAAGGTTATAGTAAGTGAATTTATGGAAAATAATGGCTACAGAATTTTAGGAAAACTCATGGTTTAAGGCTATAATAATGGAATCTAAAGAAAATAACGGCTGAAGGTTGTAGTAAGAGAACTTTTTAAAAATCAGAGTTGAAGGCTATATAGAAGTAATTAAACAAAAAATCTTAATATAAGGCAATAGTAACGGAATTTGAAGTAAAATCATAGCTTAAAGTTGTTGTAATTGAATTTGATGAAAATGGTGGTTCAAAACTATAATAAAGTAATTTTAAAAAACATAATGGTTAAAGGCTATAGTATGGAATTTGAAAAAAAATAATGTTTAAAGGCAATAGTAAGGGAATTTGAAGTAAAATCAATGCTTAATGCTAGTCATAATAGAATTTGATAAAAATGGTGGTTCAAGACTATAATAAACTAATTTTTTAAAAAATAATGGTTAAAGGCTATAGTAAGGAATTTGAAGAGAAATAATGGTTGAAGGCAATAGTATGGGAATTTTGACAAAAAAATAACTAAAGGCTATAGTAAGAGAATTTGAAGAAATCCGTTGCTCAAGGCAATAGTAAGGGTATTTGAAGAAAAAGAATTATTGAAGGCTATTGGAAGTGACTTTAAAGAAAAATCATGGTTAAGGCTATAGTAAGGGATTTTAAATAAAAAACTTGTCTAATGCCTGTAGTTAAAGTATTTTAAGAAAAATCATAGCACAAGGGTATAGTAAGTGAAATTTAAGAAAAATAAAAACCGAATGCTATAGTAAGGGAAATTTAACAAAAATCAATGCAGAAGGCTATAATAATAGAACTTGAAGGAAACTATGTTTCAAGGCTATATTAGGGGAATTTTTTTAAAAACTATGAAAAAGGCTGTTGTTAGAGAATTTGAAGAAAAATAATGTTTGAAGACTATAGCATGGGACTTTTGACCAAAATTATGACTTTAGGATATGGTAAGATAATTTGAAGAAATGCGAGGCCCAAGGCTATAGTATGGTAATTTGAAGGAAAATCATGGTTGAAGCCTATAGTTAGGGAATTTTAAGAAAAATCACTGTTTAAGGTTATAGTAATTGAATTTAAAGAAAAATCATAATTGAAGGCTACAGTTAAAGATTTGATGTGAAATCATAGTTGAAGGCTATTGTAAGAGAATGTAAAGAAAACTGTGGTTTAATGGCTATATGTAAGGGAGTTTTAAAAAAAATCATGGCCAAAGGCTACCGAAAGGAATTTAAAGAGAAATCATAGTCGAAGCCTATAGTAACCGAATTTTGAAAAAATTTAAGACTAATTTCTATTGTATGAGAATTTAAAAAAAATTGGCACAAGGCTATAAGGGAATTTGAAAAAAACTCATCGTTGAATACTAATATAAGGGAATTGTAAGAAAAAACATGGTTTAAGGTTATAGTAAGGGATTTTAAAGAAAAAAACTTGCTTGAAGGTTTTAGTGAGCGTATTTGATGAAAACTAAGAGCTAAGGGTGTACTAAGTGAATTTTCAGAAAAATCAAAACAGAAGCCTATAGTAAGTGATTTTGAGAAAATATCATGGTTGAAGGCTATAGTAATTGAATTTTTGGAAAACTGTGGTTGTCGGGTATAGTAAGGGAATTTTAGAGAAAATCATGCGAAAAGGCTATAGTAAGAGAATTTGAAGGAAAAAATGGTCGAAGCCTACTGTAAGGGACTTTTCTCCAAAAATTTGACTAAAGGCTATTGTAAGAAAATTTGAAGAAATTCGTGACACAAGGCTACAGTTAAGAAATTTGAAGAAAAATTATTTCTGATGGCATTAGTAAGGCAATTTTAGGAAAAATCTTGGTTTAAGGTTATAGTAAGTGAATATATGGAAAATATTGGCTAGGGAATTTTAGGAAAACTCAAAGGTTTATGGCGATAGTAATGGAATCTAAAGAAAATAATGGCTGAAGGTTGTAGTAAGAGAATTTTTTAAAAATTAGAGTTGAAGGTTATAGAGAGGGAATTAAATCAAAAATCTAAATTGAAGGTTATAGTAAGGGAATTTGAAGTAAAATCGTGGCTTTAAGCTGGTGTCTGAGAATTTGAAGAAAATGGGGGTTCAAGACTATAGTAAAGGAATTTAAATAAAAATAATGGTTAAAGGCTATAGTAAGGAATTTGAAGAGAAATAATGGTTGAAGGCAATAGTAAAAAAATTTTGACAAAAAAATGTGTGAAGGCTATAGTAAGAGAATCGGAAGAAATTCCTTGCTCAAGGCTATAGTATGGGTATTTGAAGAAAAAGAATGATAGAAGGCTATTGGAAAGGAATTTTAAGAAAAATCATGGTTTATGGCTATATTAAGGGATTCAAAATAGTAAGAGAATTTTAAGAAAAATAAAGGCTTGGGATTTTTAGGAAAACTCATTGTTTAAGGAAATAGTAATGGAATTTAAAGAAAATTATGGCAGAAGTTTGAAGTGAGAGATTTTTTAAAAAAATCAGAGTCGAAGTCTATAGTGTGGGAATTATATGAAAAATCTTAATTAAAAACTATAGTAAGGGAATTTGAAGTTAAATCATGGTTGAAAGTTGTTGCGAGAGAATTTGATGAAAATGGTGGTTCAAGATGATAGTAAAGGAATTTTAACAAAAATCATGGCTAAAGGCTATAGTAAGGAATTTGAAGAGAGATCATGGTTGAAGTCTATAGTAAATTAATTTTGACAAAAAAATAATTGAAGGCTATTGTAAGAGAATTTGAAGAAATTTGTTGCACAAGGCTATAGTAAGAGTATTTGAACAAAAATAATGACTGAAGGCTATTGGAAGAGAATTTAAAGCAAACTGTGGATTGTGGGCTACAGTGAGGGAATTTTAACAAAAATCAAGCCCAAAGGCTATATAGAAAGGAATTTCTAGAGAAAACATGGTTGAAGGCTATGGTAATGGAATTTTGACAAAATTTATGTCTATGTTCTATTGTAAGAGAATTTGAAGAAATTTTTGGCATAAGGCTATAGTAAGGGAATTTGAAGAAAACTCATAGTTGAATGCTATTGCAAGGGAATTTTAGAAAAACGCGTCGTTTAAGACTATAGTAATGGAATTTGAAGAAAATAATGGTTGAAGGTTGTTGTAAGAGAATTTTTAAAAAATCAGAGTTGAAGGCTATAGTGAGAAAATTATATGTAAAATTTTAATTGAAGGCTATAGTGAGGGAATTTGAAGTAAATTCGTGGCTGAAAGCTGTTGTTCGAGAATTTAAAGAAAATGGTAGTTCAAGGTTCTGGTAATGGAATTTTATCAAAAATCATGGCCAAAGTCTACTGTAAGGAATTTGAAAAGAAAACATGGTTAAAAGCTAAAGTTAAGGAATTTTGAAAAAAAAATTACTTAAGCTATAGTAAGAGAATTTGAAGAAATTCGTGGCACAAGGCTATAGTTAGGGTAATTGAAGAAAAATAATGACTAGACTCTATTGAAAGGTAATTTTATGAAAATCATGGTTTAAGGATATATTAAGGGATTTTAAATAAAAAAACTTGTCTGCACTTGTAGTAAGAGAATTTTATGAAAAATCATTGTTGAAGGGAATAGTAATGGAATTTTAAAAAAAGTCAAAACTGAATGCTGATAGTAAGGGAATTTTAAGAAAAATCATTTGTGCACACTATAATAATAGAATTTGAAGAAAACTACGGTTCAAGGCTATACTATGGGAATTTTTTCAAAAATTATGAAAAAAGGCTAAACTAATCGAACTTGAAGAAAAATAATGGTTCAAGGCTATAGTAAGGGACTTTTGACCAAAATTATGATTGAAGGATATAGTAAGATTACTTGAAGAAATTCGTGGCACAAGGCTATAGTAAAGGAATTTAAAGAAAAATCATGGCTAAAGGCTATAGTAAGGGAATTTTAAGAAAAATCATAGTTTAAGGCTATGGTAATGGAATTTAAACCAAAATCATAATTGAAGGCTTTAATAAGATATTTGAAGTAAAATCATGGTTGAAGGCTATCGTAAGAGAATGCAAAGAAAATTGTGGTTATAAGCTATAAGTAAGGGAGTTTTAACAAAAATCATGGCCAAAGGCTATATAGAAAGGAATTTGGAGAAAAATCTTGGTCGAAGGCTATAGTAAGGAAAATTTGACAAAATTTATGACTAATTGCTATTGTAAGAGAATTTGAAAAAAAAATTGGCACAAGGCTATAGTAAGAGAATTTGAAAAAAACTCATGGTTGAATATTTGTAAGGGAATTTCAAGAAAAATCATGGTTTAAGGCTAGTAAGGGATTGTAAAGAAAAAAACTTGCCTGAAGGTTTTAGTAAGAGTATTTAAGGAAAAATTAGAGCTGAAGGGTAAAGGGATTTTGATAAAAAATCATAGATGAAGGGTAAAGTAAGGGATTTTGATGAAAAATTATTGCTAAAGGCTATAGTAATTGAATTTTAAGAAAACTATGATTGAATGCTATAGTAAGAGAATTTTAAAGAAAATCATGGACAAAGACAATAGTAAGAGAATTGGAAGGAAAAAATGGTTGAACGCCACAGTATGGGACTTTTCACAAAACATATTACTAAAGGCTATTTTAAGAGAATTTAAAGAAATTTGTGGCACACGGTTCTAGTTAGGGAATTTGAAGAAAATTCACTGGTTGAAGGCCTTAGTAAGGGAATTTTAGGAAAAATTATGGTTTAAAGTTTTATAGTAAGGGAATTTGAAGAAAATAATGGCTAGGGAATTTTTGGAAAACTCATGGTTTAAGGCTACAGAAATGGAATCTAAAGAAAATATTGGCTAAAGGCTGTACTAAGAGAATTTTCAAAAAATCAGAGTTGAAGGCTAAAGTGAGGAAATTATATGAAAAATCTTAATTGAAGGCTATAGTAAAGGAATTCGAAGCAAAAACATGGCTGAATGTTGTTGTCAGAGAATTTGAAGAAAATAGTGGTTCAAGACTATTGTATGGTTTAACAAAAATAATGGATAAAGGCTATAGTAAGTAATTTGAAGAGAAATCATGCTTGAATGCTATAGTAAGGGAATTTGAAGAAAACTCTTGGTTGAATGCTATTGTATCGGAATTTTATGAAAAATCAAAACTGAAGGCAATAGTAAGGGATTTTGAGGAAAAATTACGGCTGGAGGCTATAGTAATTGAATTTTAAGAAAACTATGGTTGAAGGCTATAGTAAGGAAATTTTAAGAAAACTATGGTTGAAGGCTATAGTAAGGAAATTTAAAGAAAATCATGGAAAAAAGCTATAGTAAGTGAATTTGAAGGAAAAAATGGTTAAAGGCTACAATAAGATAATTTGAAGGAAAAAATGGTTGAAGGCTACAGTAAGGGACTTCTCACAAAAAATTTGACTAAAGGCTATTGTAAGAGAATTTGAAGAAATTCGTGGCACATGGCTATAGTTAGGGAATTCGAAGAAAAATCATGGCTGAAGGCCTTAGTAAAGGATGTTAGGAAAAATCATGGTTTAAGGTAAATAGTAAGGAAATTTGAAGAAAATAATGGCTATGGAATTTTAGGAAAACTCATGGTTTAAGGCTATAGTGATGGAATCTAAAAAAAATAATGGCTGAAAGTTGTAGTAAGAGAATTTTTTTAAAATCTGAGTTGAAGGCTATAGTGAGGGAATTATATGAAAAATCTTAATTGAAGGTTATAGTAAACGAGTTTGAAGTAAAATCATGGCTGAAAGCTGCTGTCAGATAATTTGAAGAAAATGATGGTTCAAGACTATAGTAAAGGAATTTTAACAAAAATAATGGAGAAAGGCTATAGAAAATAATTTGAAGAGAAATCATGGTTGAATGATATAGTACAAGAATTTTGACAAAAAATGACTGAAGATCATAGTATGAGAATTTGAAGAAATTCGTTGCACAAGGCTAAAGTAAGGGTATTTAAAAAAAATAATGATTGAAGCCTATTGGAAGGGAATTTTAATAAAAATCATTTCTAGAATAAAATATTAGGAAATGGTCTATAATATATTATTATGTTAGCCTCAATATGCTATCCCGTTCTAAATAACATATAATTCTTCTCCATTTTATATACTAGTCTATATAGCATAATATTCAAGGCTATTACATAATAGTCCATAACATATAATTTTATGGAATAAAGTATTAGGCCTTGGTCTATAACATATTATTATTTTAGCTTTAATATGTTATCCCGTTCTAAATAACATATAATTCATCTCCTTAACATACTAGGTTATTATTGAAAGGTCCATAACATACAATTTTTCTGGGATAACATATTAGGTATTGGCATATAACATATTATTATGTTAGTCTAAATATACTATCCCTATCTAAATAACATATAATTCTTCTCCATAACATACAAGGCTATTATTCAAAGGTCCATAACGTGCAATTTTCTGGAATAACATATTAGCTAATGGTCTATAACAAATTATTATGTTAGCTTTAATATGTTATCCTATTTTGAATAACATATAATTTTTTTCCCATTTACATACTAGTCTATATAGCATAAAATACAAGGCTATTATATAATGGTCCATAACTTATAATTTTCTAGAATAACATATTAGGTATTGGTCTATAACATATTATTATGTTATCCTTAACATACTATCCAATTTTGAATAACATAATGTGGAAAAAATAAACTATCAAGTTTCAATTACATTTGATATTGCATACTCTTATTGCCTTAATGTCTTTATCAAAAGTAAAGATATTTCTTTATGCCTTAATGTCTTTATCATCGTGAGGCCATGGTATCTTGGGTAGAAAAGGTTTGAAGTTGATGCAATTCAAACATTAGTTTTCAGAATTCTCGTTTCATGAGGCATTAATGTCTTTATCTTATTTCTGGAATTCTGTTGTTGAATGTATTAAAGCAAATGTAGCACCAAACTTTCCATTAGAATTAGTACAAGATTCAGTATAGTTTGGAACCCTAGGGAACCTTTGTGCATTGATTGAAGAATTTGACACTTTCAACAACCTGCTTTGGCACTTTCAACAACCTGCTTTGGCACTTTCAACTTCAAAGACACTTTCAACAATTCAGTCTTAGAATTTGACACAAAAGGACCATACTTTTGGCATTTATTATTTCGTTCAAACAACCTGCTTCCTGGAAATCGTTCCATGGTTTTCTCTCTAAGAAGACCTAACAAGACCCTTTGTCAGATAGAAAATTGGAGTACACAATTTTACAAAATGTTGGACCTCAAACTCTATACAAAATAATGACAATTCAACCCTAATTCTAACATTACAAATGCAACACAAAAAATTTCACATTGGGCCTGACTATCAGTTTGGATTGTTCTTCATCAACCTCCACCATGATTGTTAGCCAAGATGGCAAATGCAGTACAAAAATTCCAATCCTGTTTTTAGAAAAAAACAAGGTTAGAGCTAACCTTAGGAAAACAAATACTATAGACTGAGATTAGAAGTACTACCTAATATCAATTAATGCTTCTTTAATCGTGTTTTTTTGTCTGTCTTCTTGGTTGGAGAAATCACGTGACGACTGCCCTTCTTTCTTAGCGGCCTCTTCTCACCTCCCTCTTGTATGGGCATTTATTCTTCATGCACTATGTCTTCTTCATGGCAGGTACCACTCCAACCATGTATTCCTGAACCAAGGCCTCTTCCATGTTATTAGTGTCTTTCTGCTTTAAAACGTCAACAATTTTTGCTAATTGAGACTGTACAACACTAATCTTTTCATCATGGGCCTGGATAATATCAATTAATCTTTTCATGTTGATCTACACAATATTCAAAACATAATTAATTTTTAGATAACAGACAACAAAATGACAACTATCAACTATCGTAATGGAGCTGATACTTACGCTGGACTCTACAATGGCTGCAATATGAGGTGCCACCAATAATGAATGCCAGGATTTTCAGGCATCATGGTAACCTATAAGAAACCAGTTTCTATAGATTCAACACTAGTAAACAAATGGAGAATGATGCAAAATGAATCAACGTTGTATACGTACCTGAAACCTACTAGATTGCACTATCTTTTCTGTTGTCCCCCTCTTGAGTAATCCACACTTGTCCACTTGTACAAGAGTGGGAATGCTTTGGGCACTGATGGCTAAAATAGAGTAATGACCTCTTTAAACCAACTCTATAAAGAGTACAACATTTGTTTTGAGTAAAGACAATTTTATGAAACAAACAACAAACACATCAATTAAGGTTTACTTACCATAAGGGCTAAGGTGCAGCCCCCCAAAAAAATGTTTCCAGTTTGATAATGAAACACTTTTTTCTCTGGATAAATAAGCAAAGATGCTCTTTATAGTGAAATAATGTACAACATATGCCCAAGAATATCCTCCTAGACTCTCTACGTCTTCCAGATAAGAGAGGAGGTGCCTATTCACACCACCATTAGATTGTACAAACAATAGCTCATATAAAACTAATAAAACAAATACTCAACTACATCATCTACATCCTTCCCACCCTTAACTAGAAATAGAAACTTGGTGCTAATAGACGACAAATCTAACTCTAACTTCTCCCCAAAGAGTCTCTCCATTGCTTCGGGCCGTGCAACTTTCCCCCTCAAGTTGATCCCAAGCCTATGACATTTCAGCCCCATCACAAGTGCGCAAAGCTATACTTCTTTTGTCTATATCCTACCTACTAATAATAAATTGAAGTATCGCACGAATTCCCCCAATCTCCGGCATGTGTAGGAAGTGATAGAATGGTGTTTGCTCCATAGTCTGAATACACGCGTCTTTCATCTTCAAACTCTTATGAGCCGGAGGGGGAGGGAGGGGGGAAAGGGAGGGGAGCAATTAAAGCGATGCTATTTAGCGGCACTTTTATTTTAACGGTGCTTACCCCCTCTTCCTATTGGCTGTGTATTGGTACGCACAGCCCTTGTTCGCAGTAGATCTCGGCCCGTGTTGGAGTGTGCCCAAGTGTGATTCAATTTGCTCAAGTCTTCCCGATACGGCCCAAGCTTGCCCGAGACTGCCCAAGTTTGCCCAATATTGCCTAAGTTTGCCCGAGACTGCCCAAGCTTGCCCGTGACTGCCAAGCTTGCCCAAGACTGTCCAAGTTTGCCCGAGATTGCCAAAGTTTACCCGAGACTGCCCAAGTTTTCCCGAGACTACCTGAGTTTGCCTGAGTTTGCCTGAGTTTGCCTAAGTTTGCTCGAGTTTTGCCGAGTTTGCCTGAGTGTGTTGAGTTTGCTGAGTTTGCTTGTGTGTTGAGTTTGCCGAGTCTGCCAGAGTCCACTTGAGTTTGCTCGAGTCGACTAGAGTCTAGTTGAGTCCGGTTGAGTTAGGTCGACTCCGATTGCCTCTGCTCTAGCCCGCCCGAGCCTGCCCCAGTCTAGCCACCTTTGCCTGAGTCCGCCCGAGTCCTGAGCCCTGCCGGGTCCGCCTGAGCCACCCCATTCCACCCAAGCCCGCCTAAGCCCCCCGGAGTCCGCCCAAGTCCCGCCTGAAGTCCCACCAGGAGTCCCCGGAGTCCCACCTGAGTCCCGCCCGAGTCCCACTCAAGTCCCGCCCAAGTCCCACTCGAGTCCCACCCAAGTCCAGCCGAACCCACCGGAGGCCGCCGGAGGCCGCCGAACCCACCGGAGCCCGCCGGAGGCCGCCGGAGCCCACTTGAGTCCGTCATGGCCCGTTCGAGTGAACTCTAGCCTAGGGATGGCAACAGGTTCCCGTTATCGGGGGAACCCGCACCAACCCGACGACCCGCTTAAAGCGGGTTCAGGTTTGTATATTTTCCCCGCGGGGTGGGTTTGGTATTTTGGAGCCAAACCCGTCATGGGTTCGGGGCGGGGATGGGTTTTGCCCCAGAAACCCAACCCGCCCGCTTAATATTTATTAAAAAAATAAAATATTAAATGGTAAATATATAATAAAAATATATATTAATAAATTTTATATTTGATAAAATTTTTAAGTTAAGTATTTATATGTTTATAGATTTATAATATTTATTTTCGATTTATTTTTATATTTTTAAAATTTTTAATATTAAATATATCGTAATGGGGCGGGGCGGATTTTCACGGGTTTGGGGCGGGTTTTCACGGGTTTGGGGCGGGTTTTTTGCCCCACGGGGCGGGACTGGTTTCCCCGGATTTTCACGGGGCGGAGACGGGTTTCCAAAAACCCGCCCCGCCCCGCCCCGCCCCGTTGCCACCCCTACTCTAGCCGCGACGCAGAAGATCCGAACCCGAGCCTCGCAATTTCCCACATCCCCGCTCCTTCGTTTCTTGCTCTGTTTGTCGAAAACCCTTAGAAGCAGAGTCGAGCAAGCACCGCAGTAGAAGGAAAATGGGTAAGCTACCTCCGTCCCTGAGAACCGCCAAACTCGATTTTCCTCTGACCAGAGCTCCGTTAGTTCCTCAGTCTCCCTCTCCTTCACACGCTGCCAAACCCCTCAAACCCAAATCTTCGAAGAATCGGAAAACTAATAAAAACGCATCTCACTCTCTGCCTCCTGCCATCTTCAAATCTTCCAGCCTTTCCGACGCAAAGAAGATCTTTGACGCCTTCGTTTCTTCTACCTCCGCCTCCAATGTCGCTCTTTCGATCGCTGCACATAACGCCGTCCTTCAGTCCTTTTCTTTGGTGGCTACGGACCCGAGAGACACACTATATCTACTTCAGCACATGCGTGATAGTTCCCCTTCCTTCGACCCGGACCATTCAACGTATCACGTTGTCCTATCACAGTGCCGCTCTCTCTCTGCAGTTGATGAAACCCTGGAGTTTATGTCCTGTTACGGGTGCCCTCCGCAGCCCTCTACAGTAGATATTGCGGTTAGGTCTCTTTGTGCTGTTGATCTCCTAGAAGAAGCTTCTGAGTTGGTGAAGAGTTTGGCTCTAAGAGATGTTCCTCCCGATAGGTTCACCTACAATTTCCTTGTCAGGCGGTTCTGCAAAACTCGGTCAATCTCCACAGTTTATCAACTCATCGATGAACTTCAAACTACAGCTAAGCTTAAACCGGACCTCGTCACCTATACCATTCTGATTGACGCAGTCTGCAATAACAAGAATCTCCGTGAGGCTATGAGGCTGCTTGAGGAACTGCGTCGAATGGGATTTAAACCAGATTGCTTTCTCTACAATACTATCATGAAAGGGTACTGTGTTCTGGACCGCGGAGAAGAGACAATTGTGGTGTACAAGAAAATGCTGGAGGAGGGGATAAAACCCGATCTTGTAACTTATAATACTTTAGTTTTTGGGCTTTCGAAGGTTGGGCGGGTGGAAAAAGCAAGGGAATTTTTGGATGTGATGGTCGAAATGGGTCATTTTCCTGATACAGTAACATATACTTCGCTTATGAACGGGATGTGTAGGAAAGGCAAGGCTTTGGATGCAGTGAATCTTCTGAAGGAAATGGAAGAGAAGGGTTGTGCACCGAATGAGTGTACATATGCTACTTTGTTGCATGGGTTATGTAAAGGGAAGCATCTTGACAAAGGGATGGAGGTATATCATATTATGAAGTCGAATAATATGAAGTTAGATGTGACAAGTTATTCTGTACTACTTAGAGTTTTGTGCCGCGATGGAAGAATAGCAGAAGCATATGAGGTTTTTGATTATGCGAGGGACAGTAAGAGTGTGACAGAAGTAGCAGCCTATACAGTTTTGGAGAGTTCTATCAAATGGGTTCAGAAGATGAAAAGTTCTGTTTCTGTCAGCTAGTCTATTAGTTCAAAGCTGTCTTATTCTACTAGGCCAAATTCTTTATATTTGAAGCATTGAATTGCATAAACCCATGGATGTTCTATTCATACTAAATTATTTGGAGCATCATCTCAAAGTTTAGTAATTCGGAATTGGCTCTGGCTATGCAAAATATTGATATGTGTACCTATTAGAGTTCTGACATGCATTTGGCATTACCCAGCATCATGTTGAAGTATTTTAAATCTGGGAATAACTTGTGCTATATCAAGTATTCCTATGAGTACCTGTTGGAGATTCTGACATTCATTTCGGATCTTCCAGAATATTAGAGAGCTCAGGAATGATCAAAGGCAGTCAGAAGTGGTATAGCATGTGGCTCGTAAGATGTGCTACAAGATGTCCTGATGCTGCTCATGCCCTTGTGGAGGGTATGTATTTGAGTAGTTTTGCTTAATGGAAGCACATTCCTGTTATACATAGTGATTCTTTATCTTTTGATTGTCGTCAAAACGTTCAACTCTTTTTCCCTTAATGTTTTAATTATAAATTAATCGATACAAATTGTAAGCATTCAGATGTACTGAGAAAGAAAATTATTTGTATTCTGTTGAAATACATCATTGCTTTCATGATGATTATGTTATAGTTTTCTTCTTCTTTTCAGTTTCATCTATGTGAGTTGTTTGGGTATTTAGTAATTCAATGGATAGTAAAGTTAATGGAGAATTCATATTTGTTGGAGATGTTACCCAAAGAAACAAAAGAGAGTGTTGGGGATGTACTGCCACCGAGCTGAAGAAAGATGAAAATGACATGGATGTGTTTGGGGGAGGAACTAAGGGAAGGTCAATGTGAAGTTGAAAAGATATATTAGAAATTCTTGTTGTTCATTGTAGTATTTAGTATGAGACACAGGTTTGATGATGATGCTGATAATATGGTTGCAATTGTGATGCTCTAGGATCATAATTTTACATGCATAATATACTCATCATTTTCTCTTTGATCCCTTTCTCAAAAAGAAAAAAGTGTTCTCTTTTCTTTGACATTTTGACTTATTATTTCCTTTGGTTATTGTTCCAACACTGAACTTTCCATGCGTGGTTTATCATCTGGTCTGAAAACTCAAATATGGATCTGGGGACCTGCCCGGGGGGAGGGGGCTTGGTTCTCCTTCACCCTCACAACATTGAGTCTGGGAGAGTGGAGGTAGTCCAAATCTTCTCCATGTCGCATAGAGAGGGAATTCCTCTGCCTCTCCGCTAGTGGACAGCAGAGGCCCCTTCACATTCTATAAAACAGTGAGGGGCAAAGAAGGGCCCGCACCTTTCTCTTCTGTATATAGATGGCTAAGGTTCCTCCCCCTCCCTGCCACTATGTTGTAGATGCAGGGGCTCCTGTTCTTCTTCTCTGGATTCTAGAGAAGTGCCATCTCTCCATCACCTTTTTTCTTTGCACTGCTTTGGTTGATGACGCTTTTTGTTAAAGAGGAGGGAGTACTACCTCCTTCTCCATTGTTTTCCTAAGCAGGAAAGGCCCCTTATTAATTGTAACCAGGGCCTCTCACTCAGATCCCCAAGTGAATTGGGCCAAAGGCAATGTTTTCTCCTTCACCCTTGCAACATTGAATCTGGTAAAGCAGAGGCAGTCCAAATCTGGTAAAGCAGAGGCAGTCCGAATCTGGTAAGGCAGAGGCAGTCTGAATCTGGTAATGCAGAGGCAGTCCGAATCTTCCCATGTCTTGGTCTTGGCACTGACAGGGAATTCCTCCATCTCTCTGCTAGTGGACAGCAAGGGCACCTTCACTAGGGGTGGCCGCGAGCTGAATTCGGTTGTGAACGGTTCGGATTCGGCTCGGTGAAAGTTTGACTCGACTTTTTTTTAACGAGATTGAGCCGATTCCGAGCACAGTACGGAGCTCGTTATATAAAACAAGCCAAACTCAAGTTTTCAAGAGTTCGGCTCAAATGGCTCATGAATACATTCGTGTTTTATAAGATACTAATTATTTAATTAATGTTTTCAACATAAATTAAACTGTCTCATATTCCCCGAAGTTACTTATTAATGTTTTCAACATAAATGAACCTACTTATGAGAATCTTTGTTTCTCATTCATGTATACAATTTACAGGTGAGATTGATTGGCAAGCCCTAAAAAAATCGGGTGCCTTTTGTTGGTACTTGGGATGGTCTATGTACTATTTGGGGCTCCTAATTGGTGAGAATATTTAGGAGAGTGACTCTGATTTTGATCAAGCTCCTGAATATGGAACTCAGATTCTCGTCAAGTTCTTTTACCCTTTTCTCCAGATCATCCAACTGTTTCCGAACATGTTGGGGCTTTTGTTTTGTGAGGGGTTTTTGGCTACAAAGAGAATGCAAAGACGCCTCAAGCCTGCCAAATTCACTCACCACCTCTGCTTGCCCTTCACATGCTACCTGCCCTCTTTTCATCCATTTGGAGACGAGAGAACTCTGAGCTGTGTTGGGCCTTGGCTTGAACCTGAAGTTTAAGAGAGATTCGAAGACAGAGACGATGATAAACCTTGCTTCTGTTAGCCAAATTATGAGCATTGAATCTTCTTGCGTCTCGGAAACAGGGGAACATTTACTTTTGTGTTGAGCTCTTTTCAATTCTTTGAAGCCCTTGAGAATCTCCTTCTTCATCTTCTTTTTGAATGATAAGTAAGCATAGATTCTGTTTTCCAATTCTTGCTGCATCTTACTGCATCGTAGGGCTGATTGGATGTTGTTGATGTGTTCTTTCATTTGAAACAGATCATCCCTGGCCATCCCGATCGCATCCAGTAGCCTAAGAGAACCATCCAACTCTTTCTCCACCCAGACCTTGTCATGAACAAGCCCTTGTTTGCTCTGCTGCACTTGAAGCAAATCCTCGACAGTTTGATACAAATCTCCAAGGCCACATAGAGAGTTTAGCAATGTGTCTACTGGTAAAAATGAAGTCGATGCCAAGACATCCCAGTTCCTCAACTTGTTCAGCTTCTCATCCAACTGAAGGTCGTTGAGAGGGTGCTCTCTGGTAGGCAGGGTAGTGGAGCGAATGTGGGTGCTATTGCTGCTTGGGACTGCAAGTGACTCACCCCTCTTGCCTTTGGCTCAGCCAAGTTCCGGTTTTGCAATGATAGAAGGCTTTGGTGAATTCTTCCTGCTGGAAACTCCTTATATATATAGTAGTACCATGCATGTCACTGGAGAAAAAAAAGAAGAACTGTTGTACGTTTGTTTACATTCAATGGAGATTCGATCAATAATTTGGTGTTATTATAGGCCTTGTTTATTATCCCCGATGTTGGCATCAACCATATGGCTCAAGCCTTGCAAAGGTCAGCAGCATCTCAATTAATTGGATGAGTTACAGAGTGGCATGTCCCCTTGTTTCCCCTATCAAAGTAATGATTCAGCAGTCCAAGATTTGTTCTCCGAAACTACTCTAATTGTCCTTGCAATCGATGTGCTAAATATGGCCCTGAATTAAAAAAAATCCTTTGATCAGGGTATTCATGCATGTACGGCCGTGTTCAATTATGGAGCCCCATAGCTGTCGTTTCTAATGAATGAGGACAAGAAGAAGAGAAAGAGAAGAAGTGGTGACTCTTTGTGGGCATGTGTCTAATCTCGTCAACCAGTCATGCAGTCGTTGAAGTCAAAAGGTAATGTATCCAAGTTCTACTTCTAACTGAAAATTCATCAAATTTGTTCTTTTTTCTGTAGTGGAATGATATTGGATTGTGTTTGGTCGATTGTTATATCCTTCTTTAGTTATTTTCATTAGGCCTTGTTTGAGAAATCATTTTAAAAAAGAAAAAAACATTTCTACCCCTCCTGTAGAAATGGCCACATCCTTCTCTTATAAAAGGCAACACTTAAAGGAAATTAAGGACTTTTTACTTGAAAAATATGATCTATTACTTTGGCTATATATATAAAGTTTTATAAAGTACCTGGTCTATATAAACTGACTAAAATACCCATTTTTACTCTCCCCCGAATTTATTAACTCCTAACTCAACCTAAATTCAATATTATGTTACGACAAACTAGTTACTAAGTTAAGACTTCCGATCTAACAAAAATAAAAATAAAAAAAAAAAAAAAATAAAAAATTTAAATTTAAATTTAAAATAAAAAAAAAATTAAAAAAAAAAAAAAAAAAAAAAACTATGTTAAGACCCGCAAATTATTATTTTATAACTAACAGCTTATTATCTTATATCCTGCAAGGTTAATATGTTACGACCGGTAAGTCAGTATGTTACTATTTTACCGCCACCAGTGTAATTTTAGTTGTTGGAGCAGTGTGATTTTGTTTTTATTTTCTTAAAAGAAGCTGCTAGATTATATGACTCGGTGGTATAGCAGGCGCTAGGCGCTTAAGCGGCTGAGACACTTAAAGTTGCTTAATTAGGGGCAAATCATTTTCAAAGGAGAGACTGTCAGTACTCAAATTTGAGAGTGCCCATTTGCAACTAGGAGCATTAGCTACCCCATTGCAGCCCTCCAACTCATCCAAAACTTTGAGGATAAATGAACTCATCTTTTTAAAAACTTCAATTTTTCTAATAAAAGTGGGACATAAGTTAGTTTAGGCTAGGTTGTGATTGTGTTACTAGGGACGGGCATTAGGTCAGTTTATCAATTTGCTTATCCAGAAGTTGTTCTAGAAGATGAAGGAAATGTTTCAAACGATGTTGCAACCTGTGTTTTAGTATGTGCTAGAGACAGAATAAGCTTTCACTCTGAAGACACTCATTCAAGGGGAGCTTTCACTTTGAAGACTCTCATTTCAGGGGATTGATTGACAGACCATCAATCAAGTGCCCACCATAATGAATAGTCACAAAGGACTATATAAAGGCAAGGAGGCCAAACTACATGAATGATAAAGTTATATTCAAAGAGTGGAAGAAAGTTGGTGTGTTCTTGTGTAATAGATCTTTATCAATTTGCTTATCTAGAAGTTGTTCTAGAAGATGAAGGAAATGTTACAAACGATGTTGCAACATGTGTTTTAGTCTATGCTGGAGACAAAACAAGCTTCATTCAAGGGGAGATTCAATGGGGTAAATAACCAGACTACTCACATCATAAGAGTACGTCAGTTCAAGGTTGGAGTTTGAAAGATATCCATGTTCTCTTACTCTGTTTAGAAAGGTGTGTGAAACACTTTTAATAACTTTTGTAAAGGTTTTGTAACATATTATACTTAGTGGATCATTATTATCTCGAGCTATACAGCCCCTTAGATTAGGAATTGGTTTTGTTGCGAACTGCGATAACATATCGTGTGTCAATTATGTTGCTTAAGTTATTTTCCGTGATGTTTGAACTAATGTTTCACTAGGAGTGTTAAACATCTTGATAAAGGTCACCTACAGAGCACTTTCAACTTTAATAGCGCCTGAAACCTCCTTTTTCTTCATTTTGAACCTTCCTTTCCCTTCATTTTGAAACTTCCTTTCCCTTCAACCTCTAATCCTGGTATGGGAAAGTGTTAGAGCCTTTAGAGAAAGTTAGAGGATTTTTACGGCTATTTGATGCCAGCTCTTGACAGAGAAAACCTTACCTTATTTCTACTGCCTTTTTCCATGTTAAATGGCCAGAATCAAGACAGTTGTTTGTGGCCCCATGAGAGATGGGCAGGAGGGGTACGATCATGAGAGATTCATCTCTTACAAGGTGGAACTGTGTTATGAAGCAAGTCAGGACAAGAAGAATTATATGGATGAGTAAGGGCTCACCCTTCCAGTAGAGGATGCCCTGTTCCTTCCCAACATATAATAGTAGGACGAGAGCTCTTTTTCAGGCATCCCAAGACGTCGATTGTAGAGTTGGTTCACTAGTTCTATGTGAACCTTCCACATGCAAGAGATGAATTTTCATTGTCTGCCAAAGGCCAGTCAGGTTTGACACTGCGACGATCAACACCTACTACTATGAAGCACCTAACGTTGAGGAGAACTTGGTCACCATCAACATGGAGTTCCCAGTTGACGAGCTCATGGAGTTCTTTTATCCTCATATTCAAACTTTTCTCATACAAAAGATCTCATCCAAACCGGTAAGCCTATCAACACACACTTCTGTAGGGGTAGGGACGAGTTTTTCATATAAACCCGCAGGGTGGGTTTTAACAGGGATGGAGTTCCCCAATTTTTCGCGGGGTGGGGATAGGTTTCCAAAAACCCAACCTACCCCGCCCCGTTGTCACCCCTACAGAAGATGCAATCCTGGTGGAATTGGATGTTCTCTGGCGCCTGTGGCACCCTACTTACACCTGTGGCACCCAGACATAGAATGTATGTTTAATTGAGAGAATGATTCCGATTGTATCTCGAATTTGGGCTGTGCTTGTGGCACTCAACTTTATGACCTAGTTGCTCTAAAGTCTTTGTATGACGCTTTGTCGGAGGTTTTGTGGCACTTTTGTGCCAAGATGCCCTGTCAGGAACCTATGGCACCCAACAATTCCTCCCACCCCAACTGGATTTCCAAATGGGAAATTTGAGTCAACGGCAGATGAACTATGTCTGAGTTGCACAACCATGCTCTAAACCATGACACAGTTAGACCTTAAAATTAAAATTGTGAAAGCAAGTCGAGTGCCTTTTGTATTCCATACAAGGTTGAAGAAAGAGACAAGAAAAAAAATGAAAAAGAGAAGACGGGAATAAATACGAGGAAAACTGATTGATTGATTGAGCAGAATTAAAAATTCTTAAGTCTGGGCTGGAAAAAGTAAAGAATGTAAAGGGTGAATTTATGAACAAGAAAATGGAACGTGGATACAAGTAGAAAACTTTATCTTTGTCTTGACTTACATGACAATCCTACCCATTATCCATGCCCCATTACAACTTCATGAAATACATATTGATCAAGAATTTGAATTCTTTCATGTTATTGGAGAGTGGACAGAGGGTCGGCCTATGGAACTTAAGTGGAAACCGCTTGATTACATTGGTATGTGGTTGAATAGAAAGAGGTAGCTGAATTGTGCTACGAAGTGTTTGAACTATGGGGGAAGGAATTTGAATAGGTCTACCCAAGATTGATGCTATGGAAGGAAGTGCCACCAGAATTTGGACTCGTTAAAAATTAAACCATTATTTTAAGTCATTGCTCTGTTTTGCTTTGCTCATGGACGAGCAAATGTTTAAGTCTAGGGTTTGTGTCAGAACTTCAATGGAGGATATTGGGGCCGTTTTTTAAGGGAATTTCCATCCGCGAGGAGGATCAAACCATCAAGGATTGTAGAACACACCGAGTTTGCCTATCTTTCTCATTTTCTTCCATTCATGTATACTTTGATGTATAAGTGTGTGTTTAGATTTGGAATTTGTTGTATTTTAACGTTATGTTTGTTTACAACCCCATTTGGGGGTATGATGTAGCATATTATGTGTTGTATTAAAGTATTTTAGTGTTTTGAGCATAATTCCATAATATGGTGTGACTAATGCATGTTTAATGTTACATTAATTATCTAGCTAGCGATTAGTTGAGATTTAGGAACCCAATTCGATCCCGAAAAGGTTTATTTGGGTAGACTTACATTAGGCAACGCGCATTCTACCTAGTTAGAGGTCTAGCTAGGGCATTTGTGGGTTAGGTTAGGGATAACCTACCGGCATACGTAACCTATAGGCTACGTACATTGGGTTCTCTTTCCTAAAACTTCAATCGGGAGACTAGGGGGTCAAAATAGGGAATACGATTACAGTGCACTTGGGAGAGGATCATACATACCAAATTCATGGGTCCACAAAGGGTTCGATGAAATACTCGAATGTTATAATAGGTTAGATATAGAGCATAGGGACGTGAAATCGTACCCCTACCTCTATCTTTAGTAGATTCTCCTCTTTTATCCCTTGTACAGTTATTTTTAGGTTAGATATAACTATTAGGATACATGTTTAGTACTTAATTTACACATAGTCCTTGTGGGTTCGATACAGACTCTTAGTTTACTTTATTACTTGTGTGGCACGTGCACTTGCACTAGAGTAACCCCTTTAATTAGGGTGTGCTCGCATTTACCAACAAAAATACATAGTCCCTTCTAAATGTGCGTGATAAATGTCCAACATTGTGGTCCCCTCTTCATTCAACAAAAAAATATAATTCAAATTAGTCATTATTGAATGAAGTAATCTAATATACAACAAAAATGATGTTTTAAAGTTTCATTTTGACCTTGAGTCACATCAGATGGACGTGAAAATAACATTTCTCAATGTGACCGAGAATACGATGTTTACATGAAACTTTGTGTTGATTCCCTCAAATCCACATCCAATTACATCTTTATGTTTGTTGGTAGAGCTATATCATGGAGGATTGACAAACAGACATCAATTACCACTTCTACTATGGAGGCACTTAAGACTAGTGGATTATATTTCTAGGCTATTACTTGTATATTGTAACAATTCAACAGCTTTCAATGACTAAGAACATAAGTGGGAGCCAAAATAAATACTTTTATATTAAATACTTAATCACCAAAAAGCATGATTTATCTGAATGGTTCACAAAATTTACAAGTCCAAATTAAAAAGAACTTATTGATGAGAATCATTGTTTGTATTTCTCATTCATGTAAACAATTTTCAGGTCAAAATTGATCGGCAAGCCCTAAAAAAGTCGGGAGCCTTTTGGTCCTTGGGATATGGTCTATGTAATTTTTTGGAACCACTAATTGCCGAGAATATTTAGGAGTGTGACTCTTGTTTTGATCATGCTCCTGAATATGGAACTCAGATTCTCGTCAAGTTCTTCTACCCTTTTCTCCAGATCATCCAACTGTTTCTGAACAAGTTGGAGCTCTTGTTTTGTGGGGGATTTTTGGCTACAAAGAGAATGCAAAGACGCCTCAATCCTGGCAAATTCACTCATCGCCTCTGCTTGCCCTTCACATGCTACCTGCCCTCTTTTCATCCACTTGGAGACGAGAGATCTCCGAGCTGTTTTGGGCCTTGGCTTGAACATGAAGTCTAAGAGAGATTCGAAGACAGAGACTGTGATAAACCTTGCCTCTGTTAGCCGAATTATGACTCCTTGCGTCTCCGAAACAGGGAAACATTGACTGTTGTGTTGAGCTCTTTTCAATTCTTTGAAGCCCTTGAGAACCTCCTTCTTCATCTTCTTTTTGAATGATAAATAAGCATAGATCCTGATTTCCAATTCTTGCTGCATTTTACTGCGTCGTAGAGCTGATTGGATGATGTTGATGTGCTCTTTCATTTGTAACAGTGCATCTCTGACCATCCCGATCGTATCTAGTAGCCTAAGAGAACCATCCAATTCTTGCTCCACCCGGACCTTGCCTTGAACATGCCCTTGTTTGCTCTGCTGCAACTGAAGCAAATCCTCAACAGTTTGATACAAATCTCCGATGCCACATAGAGAGTTTAGCAATGTCTCTACTGGAGAAGAAGAAGTCGATGCCAAGACGTCCCAGTTCCTCAACTTGTTCAGCTTCTCATCCAACTGAATGTCGTTGAGAGGGTGCTCTCTGGTAGGCAGGGTAGTGGAGCGAATGTGGGTGCTATTGCTGCTTGGGACTGCAAGTGACTCACCCATTTTGCCTTTGGATCAGCTGGCTGTTCTGGTTCTGGAATGAGAGAAGGATTTGGTGAATTCAGCCTAGAGGGAACTCCTTATAAAGCAGTACGATCGATGCATGTTACTGGAGACAAAAAGAAGAGCTGTTGTACGTTTGTTTACATTCAATGGAGATTCTATCAACAATTTGGTGTTATTATAGAACATTTTTAGTCCTCATGTTAGCAGCAACCATATGGCTCAAGCATTGCAATATTAAGGTCGGCAGCATCTCAATTAATGGGATGATTTACAGAGTGGCCTGTCGCCTTGTTTCCCCCACCAAAGTAACGATCCAGCAGTACTCCCAGATTTGTTCTTCAAAACTACTCTAATCTTCCATGCAATCGATGTGCTAAATATGGGGTTGAATTAAAAAATTGCATTCAGTGTATTCATTGTATAATTATGGGGCTCCATAGCTGTCGTCTCTAATGAATGAGGACAAGAGAAGGTGATAGAGAGAAGAAGAGGTAACTCTTTGTGGGCATGTGTCTAATCTCGTCTGTTTTTTAATGGTTGTAGCGAATTAAGTCCACCCAAATGCATGGATCATAAAACTACAGGTGATCTCTTCATTGACACAAATCCTTTTCATAGAGTCGTGCATGCAGTCGTTGGAGTAAAAAGTAATGTATCCAAGTTCTACGTCCAATTGAAAATTCATCAAATTTGTTCTTTTTTCTATAATCTTGGATTGTTTTTGGTTGATTGTTACTGTTTCACCGAAAACCCGCCGGTCCGCGAAGAGGCGCGACCGAGAGAATATGTCGATTAATTCAGAATAATTTTATGTTTATAATGTGTGTGAGTCAGGAAAAGCGAATACAATTTCCTATGATTCCTCTGATTCGATCTCTGTGTAAATTGTTGAAATTTTGGCTTCTGGCGAGAACGTCGAAGTTTGAGTTCTGTGGACGAGTGTGCACGATCTGGTGTGGCTTTGGTCGATCGGACGGAAGTATTTGTGTTCCGTGTGTTTCGACTTGTGACGCTGTCGGTGAACGTATAGAGCTGCTTCGGTCGAACTGTTGAACGACGATGTGCGAGTGGCTGAACTTCTCTGGTTCTAGAGCTCATGTTTATGTAATTGTTGAGAGACGTTGCCTGAGAAAGGGGATCACAATCCCTTTTCTCCTAAGGGAGTTGATGGAGGAGGGAGACCAGGATCGTGGCCCCTCATTTTCCTCCTTCGGTTTAATGACCAGAACTGGTCGTTAACTGTTGAGTTGAGTGACGAACTGACGAGGCGTGCTAACGGGTGCTGACTCGACGAAATTATGCTGATTGTGTTGTCGACTGTGCCGATGACGCGATGACGCGGCTGGACTTCACGATGGGCTTTAACGACGAACTTCGAAGATCGATAGAGCCTACCCAGGGTCATTGTTTGATGGATCGGTGGGTTGCTGGACTCGTAATTGGGCTAGCCGCATTTTGATGTATACAAATACATTCTTGTGTGTGGAGAATTACAATATTTTAGTTATCATTTTAACTTAGCAAAGGCTTCCAAATTTTCTTTCATTAAGTACACGTGGTCTTGTTTTGTGAAATCATTTTTAAAAAAGAAAAAACATTATTAATCCCTATGTTCAATCTCTTCGGAAGTTGTCTTAATCTCATCAAGGTACATATTCAATGAAGCTATTCATCCAGCGAAAGTGGGAGTGCATAGGAACTCAAATGGTCGCGATAAAACATAAGGCAAACCAAACTTAAAGAGAGATGAGGACAAAATCCTCACCGCGCGCGCGTTTCTTCCTATGTTACAAAACAAATAAAGAGCCAAAACCAGGCTTTATCTTACTCTTTGTCGGTTCAAAACACTGCAAGATGTAGTAAATCTTCAACGGAATCGCTCTCTGTTGATAATTGATGATATATAAGAAAAGATACTAATTAATACCACCACGAAACTTACAAGAAGGAAGGCACTAGTGGCTAATAATACATATCAACCGCACTGCCTCTATCTGCAGGTGTTCACATTCAATGAAAGTTGAAGTGCTCCTCGCTGTCCCAATTCCAGTGTTTTATTAACAAATCTGCCATTTAGATCATGGTTTGTTAAACCAAATCTTTCAGATCCGTACACCCTTAATTAACTAATTAAGCAGAAAATTATGGGTTTCCAATCCCATGCACGTCTCAAGCGCGCGTACTCTCCTTTCCCACAAATTTAATCCAGTTAGAATTTAGAAACAGAAATCATCCGTACATGACTGTTGTTGGGAAAATTAAGATGAGATTCCTTGTGTTCGTGTCTTGGAACATGCATCGTAGCTATCTATATATAAAGAGTTCCCATTAATGGACGTCGATCATATATATATATATATATATATCAACATGCACCTTCTTGGGATCGACATGGCTGAAGACGCACTAATTATTAGAACAAGCATTCGCTCCACTAGCATGCCTCCTCGTTCACATCCAATCAACCTTCAATTGGAAGAGATCAAGTTGAACCGATTGGAGGGTTGGGAGGCCTTGCCCTCAACATCGTATGCTCCTTCGATGGAGATGTTGCGCGGCCTCAGAAACTTGTACCAATCCTTGGAAATCCTGCTTCGATCACAACGAAGCCAGCAAGCACTAGCCCGCGATTCCAACTCCGTGGAACAAGAACTTGACGGGTCTCTTCGGCTATTGGACGCGATCAGTGCCACGAGAGATGACATGTTGCAGATGACCCAACTCATAAGCGATATCCAGTCGGCTATTCGTCGAAGATGGGTGAGCAAGTCTGAGTTGGAAGAAGGAGATTGTGAAACGCGTCAGGGGTTTGAGGAGAAACGACGACAAGTGCTACTGTCACAAGTCCTCCACCTTCTCTAGCTCCATCCATGATAATAAAGAGATGGTCATTAGTGTGGTGAGGGTGGCGAGGCTCATCACCATCTCCTTCTTTGAATCTCTTACCTCCTTCACCTTCATTTCAAGGCCTGTGACCACAAGTAAGTGGTCACTGGTATCGAAATATTGGATGGGTACAGCGCTGGTAACGTCAGAGGAGGAGACAGCTGATCAGAGAATGAGTGAGACGGCAAGGGTGGAGGCCTCTCTTAATGCTCTAATTTGCAGGCAAAAGACTGGGAAAGAGGAGGAGGGCATACGAGCGCATGATGTTCAGAAGCAATTGGAAACATTGGAGAGAAGTTTAAGAGTGATTGAGGAAGAGCTTCAAGGCATGTTCAGGCGTTTAATCAGGATAAGGGTCTGTCTCCTAAACAGCCTCAGTTGCTAGCTAGCTAGCAAAATCACTGTAATATTTTCACCATTATTGGCAGCCTAAGTTTTATTGAGGAATTGCCAATTGATGGAATTATAAATTTGTAAAGTTTAAAGGGGAATGATGTTTGGATCAAAGTGATCCATTAATGTTAAACTGCTTCTAATTCTCATGGATCAAGTTTGATTAATTCTTGTCTTCAATAAATTGTACATTGGGGTGTCAATAAGGCCCATATATTGATATTGATCTCAAGTATGTAGAGTCCTGCGTCTGTTCATAATTATATTGTTCAGTAATTAATTCCCAACCCATTTACCCACAGCATTGGCTAATGAAAATAACGAATAATGAATAATATTGTAAGTTGTTTTATATATGCATTACAATGTTCAAGTTCCAAACGTTATTTAATTATCACAGTGGGGTGTCTTTTCTTGTGAAGAGTCTGATCAAAATTGTAAATTATGATTACACAAAATGAGACAGTATTGACATGAAGGTCTCCAACTAAAATGTATTACTAAAATCATTTAGAATGTATGAAGGTCTCCAACTAGAAGGAAAAGTTTTGGGGCAACCACAGTTTAGAATGTATGTTTACCTAAATATAAGAGCTCTGTAGCCACTAGAAGTTACTTTGGCATGATATTTTAGGCTTTGAGGAATATCATGAATGTAAGGCATCTCTCTCTTGCATCTTTTCCATTCTGTTGTAGTGCCCTGCTATTTCAAGTAATCAACAAAAGAATAAGAAAGCACTCAATGTTTCAAGTAATCAACAAAAAACAAGTTTCCAGTTTGAATTTGTCTGATGAAGCCTACCTGCTTCATTATGCAAAACCAGTTCAAACAACGGACTCCTCACTGTCAATACTGTATTATGTCATCTGTTCTAGAGGCGCACAACCATAACAACCATACCCATTTAAAATCTAGATGCCAATGTAGTTAGCCAAATTCTGAGCATGCCCATACAATCAACCAACGTTGTCAGAATCTAAATGTCAATATAATCAACCAACATTGCCAAAATTCCAGAAACCAATATCATAGAACTAGAGTAGATTATTGATAATTGCAACAAGGTGACTGTACGAAATTAGAAAAGCACATCTTCGCCATTTTCAGCCCTTAGGCGGTTTAGACATACCAGAGAAAGGTGCAGTATTACTAGGTAAATCCCAAGAAAATTACTATAGAAATTGCCCAAGTTAGTTGAAAAAAGATAATCTGACTAGAGATAAAACTTGTGCTTGCCCATTGCCAGCATGTGCATCTAACGTATGAAGAAAAATTTCTTCCTCTATAAAAAAAGAAGAAAGAAAAACAATTGAATGTGACGCTTATTTTTTCAATGATATCAACAAAAATTTCCTCCCTCTTCCGACCACCAGGCTCATTAGCAACTACAGATTTTGTGACAACTGTACCTGGCATCCTTTTGGTCCCTTGCTGCAAAAATTTTATTATCATGAATTGACCGTGATATAGAATTGGTGAAACAACTAGAATGTCAACAGTAAACCAATATATTCAACCTCTTAAAATCACAGTCATGCTAAACTAACCATAAACATGGCAGCAGGACCGAGGGGTGGCAACGCCCAGCATCAACAACAATTGGCAAACGCCCCAGCCATCCATCCAATTTCGTCATTTCGGGTTTAACAGTAGAAATTAATGACTGTTTATTCGATTTTCATTTCGTAGTTTGACACTGTAACATCCCCAAAATCCTTAAAAAAAAAAAAAAAAAAAAATAGAGCCCTCCGTTACGCGATCTGCCTCAAGGTGATGGTTGAAAAGAATGCAAGGGGTTTCTCACATAGAAAAAAATAAAGTTTAAGGAGGCTCTGTTACTCTTCACTCACAAAAGGTTAGATTGATTAGCCAGAGAATTACGATATGAACGAATAAAGATAAATCCCAGACGATTAAGCTCAAAAAAAGGAATGGCGAAAATGAGAAGAAACAAGAAGGAACTCTCAAATTCCACGCGTGAAAGGAACTAAAAATCCATAACCAAGCGTAATCAGGAGATAAGGCGAAAAGGGCTCAGAATTTACAATTGCGGAAGACGATATTGTCGCCTCTCTGCGAGAGCACAAAGAATTGCGAGATCATTGCTCAAGTGCATCGATGGAAGAAGATCGAACCTGAAAGAACTCCATGCGTCGTTGCTTCTTTCTCTGATCGCATTTGTTTCTGCTGTCACGGAGAGCGGCCGGAAAGGGCTAGGGCTGGTAGGGGGATGAAAGAAGATCGCTGCTTCTTTCTTTGATCGCCCGGATATGCCATTCGCAGGAAGAAGATCGCCGCTTATGCCATTGCAGAAGAGAAGGGAATTTTTGGGTTGTCCATCGATTAGATTAGTGTTATTTACCAACGGTTAGAGAGTTCTGTTGGAAAGGTATAAACGACCTTTACCAACAGTTTAACCCATAACCCTAGTTATTTGTGAACTAATACCAAGGGTTTTTACTTAAACCCTGAGTACTTAAACACTTATACCAAGAGTGTTAGTTTCAACTGTAGCTAGAAATTAACCCTTGCTAAAGTCATATATTTACTAACGGACCACGAAAAAACCGTATGTGTATATAGAAATCTACCAACGGTTACCACCAAACCCTTGGTATAAAGTACTTTTCTACCAGTGAAAGTTCTTATTTTGGAGATAAGTCTTGCCTTGTTTAGAATTTGGAATTCCTTTACTGAAGCAACAGCTACACGCATGGCCTGTTTCCTAACACATCATGGGCAAGATTCACACACAACAATAATGGTAAAGTCTTAACTTATTGAAAGTTTTGATTTCCTTCAGCTACTTTTGGAAGTATTTAAGCTTAATTAGCATGTTATGAGATTACAGTGCAATACTTGGTTATCATGTCAAATAATGTTATTGATTGGGCTTGACAGAAAATGCTAACATGTTTAGAATGGTGAATATGTTTTTGTTCAAAGTCTTTGCTTTGCATATGCGTTTTTAGTGTTGGGGCCAACTGCTTTATCATGTCAAATAATGGTGAATTTGGGGCTTGTTGTATGCAAAATTTTTCTCATTCCTCCTCAAGTGGAATTACATCAGTTGCATACTACATTGCAGTCCCTAATAACTTGTGCCTTCCTTGGACAACAACAACAACAACAACAACATACCATACCATATGTTAAAGCCATATGTTTGTTGAAGTAAAAAAAATCCGATAACAAATTCCTTTCTCTTTGCTAAATTGGTTCCCAACCTTTCCAACCTACATGAATGGAATGTTATCTGAAAATATCTTTCCAACCTGTATGATGCCTTTCATCTTCTATAATTTTTATTGCTCACTATCTCACTTTCTAATGTTTAAATGAATATTAGGGTTATTTCTAAAATATCTTTGAGTTGTTGCTGCTCCTTTGTTAGTCTTCAGCTAATGGGGCCTTATTTTTGTGAATGAAAATGTTCTTTCTGTTAAAGAATATGAAGACTTCAATTAACATCTGTTGAATCGAGTGTTATCTGAAAATAATTGGTGGATTAGCTAGTTTTTTATGTTCTACACTAGAGCCAATTAGTTGTCATACTCTCCGAGCTCAACTCTTCTTATGTAGCAAGTATGATTTGGCTTTGTTTCTTTTCTAATATACTTCCAACAGTCTAAGTTTGCAACTTTGAACTTGATTCCACCAGGCTTCCGAACTCTTAGCCAAGAGGAGGGACGAAGGTTATCAGCCAAGTTCTAGCCCAATATTGTGGCTTGATTCGGAGGTAATGTTAGGTGATTTATTTTAGACAAATATAAGATTACATTTACTTGGGATAGAAATAATACAATTTTTTTTGTGCACTGAACAAATCTAATTTAGCGATTTATATACATATTAATTCAATTTTTTTTTTTTTCAGGTTAAGAAGAATGCAGTAGATCGAGGACTAATACATTCTATGATTCAAGGATTAGTGATAGTTTAGTAAATGATGTTAGCACTATAGTTTCTTTTCTTTTTTTGTTAATGAAAGTATATCATCGTTAATAATTATGTGTTTGATACAAGTTTTTGCAAATGTATATAAACTTTGAGGTTGATTGTTTGTTATAGTATTGTTTGAGATTTACAATAGATATTTTTTAAGTTAATTTAATATAATAAAATATTTTTTACAACTACCCAGGGTTTATAACTGTTGGTAATTGGCTTCTACATTCATTCAGGGGCTGCAACTGTGGTGGGTAATGTAACTTTACCCAGGGTTTTAGGCCATTGGTAATAGTGTCACCTTTACCAACGGTCCATGATTCGTTGGTAATGTCTTTTACTCCGACACACTTTTAGCAAGGGTTACTTGGTGAAAGTTTTACACAGGATTTTGTCGATCACTACCTATGGTTTACAACCGTTGGTAATGTCTTTTATATAGGTGATTACTACCGGCACTCTTTTAGCAAAAGTTTTACTAAGGGTTTTTTCTATCACTACCTATGGTTTACAACCGTTGATAATGTTGTCATTTGTACTACTGTTGCACGAACCATTCACAATAAAAAAATAAATAATAAAAAAACACAACAGTGAACTCCATAATGAATGAATTTGTAATCAAGAGTATTATGATTAATGAAAAATACTGAGTTTTAAAAAAACGGAAAAAGTATATTTTAAAATTCGGACCAGCCATCAAATAGGTAGTATGACAGGTTTTGGTCGAACCCCATTAGAAAGAGTTGGACCAATGGTTCAACCATTGAATATTAAACTCTATACTTTGTATATACTCAATATTTATGTAGGAATGAAGATGAAAACAATACTTTAGTTGTGCTGGTTATAGTAAACCGGACTGAGTCAATAAGAACCGAAGTGGCATCTAATTCTGGTTCAACTGAGTCAGACCGGCCGGTTCGTTCGGTTTTTAAAACACTCGAAAAAACTAACAAAATAGCGATCCAACGGTGCGGATTACTCTAGGTCCTTCGCGCTCGACTGCTCTTCGTATGAGGGCATTATTGGAATCATCTCTATATATAGTTGGCTTTAAGAAAGAAGCCAGGACTAGGGTTTTTATCTCCTCCGAACGCGTTTAGGGTTTTCGTTTCCGGAGAGGGTGAGCTTTCTCGCAGTTCCATCCATGGCACCGAAGGAGAGGAAGCCCAGAGTCGGCAGCCGGAACCCGGAGCTCATCCGTGGAATAGGCAAGTACTCCAGATCGAAAATGTATCACAAGAAAGGGCTCTGGGCCATCAAGGCTAAACACGGCGGCGCCTTCCCGAAGCACGATCCTAAGCCGGCAGAGCCTAAACCTGCGGAAAAGGCTCCCAAATACTACCCGGCCGACGATGTCAAGAAGCCTTTGGCGAACAAGAGGAAGCACAAGCCCACTAAGCTCAGGTGTTTTGGCCTGTGTCCTTTACTCAGTTTTAGATTTCCCTTTGTTCCTCATTTTTATCAATTTCCGGTTTTTATTTATTCAGATGTCTGTCTTTGATGGTGTAGGGCGAGCATCACCCCTGGAACAGTTTTGATTCTATTAGCTGGACGATTCATGGGCAAAAGAGTTGTTTTCCTAAAACAGCTTGAATCTGGTTTGCTACTGGTCACTGGTGGGTTCTATTTGCCTTTCTATTAGCTTGATTACATGCGTGCATTTGTGTCTGGAAATTTTGGAGGACTACTCGTTTTCAATTTCCTTCTTGTGTTCGATGCCTTTTTTATTTCTTTTAATATTCGATTGGTTTTGAAACTCCTACATCTGTATTTTCTACGCTAGCGTTGCATCATCTTTGCTGATCGAGGACCGGTATGGCCCTTTGGAATTAATCGATAGCATAAGAAACGTATTCATTTCGGGATATTGATCCTTGCCTGACAAATGTTGTGATACTAACATGTCATTGGATTTTTTTTAACCATTTAGATGATTCTCCCCTCTTGTTGTCCTATTCCGCTGCGATTATGTTGCTGATGAAACTCAGCTTAACCTTTGATTTTATAGGTTGATATTGTTGTGATTGTTGTTCATCTATTCTGACTGTTGTTCATCTTTTATGACTGTTGGTTATGGTGTGGGATGTCTAATCTGCTTCTGCATGCGATAGATTTCCATGGGATTCTTTCTTAAAAAAAACTTCAGGCATCATGCTACGGTTTGTATTTTTTAGCTCTGTTTCTGGGCATGATCAAATTGATATGCATAACAGAGCTCTTCATCAACCGTGCCTAGTTAACTAATTTTTTGCGTCTTGTTTTTCTTGCTTACAGGACCATTCAAGGTTAACGGTGTTCCCATCCGACGTGTCAACCAGTCTTATGTGATTGCTACCTCAACCAAGGTTGACATTAGTGGCGTAGATGTTGCAAAATTTGATGACAAGTATTTTGCAAGGGAAGTTGAGAAGAAGAAAAAGAAGACAGAAGGAGAGTTTTTCGAAGGAGATAAAGAGGTAATTGATCTTCATTTGCTTTGCAACATTAGTGATAGAATTGCAGTTTTTTTCGCAGTTACTTGATTCTTTGGCATTGTGAAACAAAATGTAGGAGTCAAAGGGGATTCCCCAGCTAAAGAAAGATGACCAGAAAGCAGTAGATGCTCAGCTTTTGAAGTCAATTGAGGCTGTTCCCGAATTGAAGGCTTACTTGGCTGCCAGGTTTTCTCTTAGGTCAGGCATGAAGCCCCACGAGCTTGTTTTCTAGAGAAGAGGCTTGCTTTTTAGTGGGGTATAGGCTCCGTGTAGTCTTCTGTTTACTTTGTTCTTAGCAGTAGTTGCAACTGTTATTATTTGATCAGGGAAACATCTGCTATTGGAGAAAATTTTGTTCTTTTTCATTCCTGTGTGATGTTTAAAAAGGCTCTCTCTATACCTGCCTCCTACCATATGGAAGTTTTTTTATATGAATTTATGCTGGTTTTGGTAGTTGTTCTACTGTCGTAAGTCTGACTTAAGTCTTCAATGTTCTTGTGGAGCTGATAAATAATAGGAGCACATTAGCTGTGTTAACGACTGATAGGATTGCTTGCTTAAATTCGTAGCTACGAGTCATCTGAATCTACTTGCGTTGTGACAAAATGACTGCGGCCCGTCATATTTAAGATATACCCAAAATGGACTGGCTCGGAGAAACGAAATAAATTGCCTTGTGAAGTCAGAAATAGATGTGCTGCTAAGATATATGGAATAAGCAATGGTGAATTATCTTAGATAGGTGCATGTTTTTATCATTTATGGAAAGGAGAGACTCTAAACTTGTTCCTTGGGTTTATGCTTGCTCGTTCTTTTTGTTATGAGTTACGAGTTATGAATGAAAGGGCAACTTTGGTTACCCCAGTTGGCTCGTTTCTTGATTTGAAAGGTTAGATTGTCCCTTGATTTGAGAAGTTTAATTGTCTCTTGATTTGAGAAGTTTAATTGTCTCTTGATTTGAGAAGTTTGATTGTGTCTCTTGATTTAAGAAGTTTGATTGTGTCTCTTGATTTGAGAAGTTTGATTCTCTTGATTTGAGAAGTTAGTTTCTTGATTATGATAAGGTAAATTGCTTCTGACATAGAGGTTTCTAGATGGTGTCTCACTGATTCTCATCTGACATAGAGGTTTCTAGATGGTGTCTCACTGATTCTCATCTGACATAGAGGTTTCTAGATGGTGTCACTGATTCTCATCCTCCACCCCAAAAATTGTTAAGTATTCGATACATGAATACCATTAGATAGCGGAGTGGGTTTTTGGAAACGCTTCTCCGCCCGTGAAAAATTTGGGGAACCTATCCAATCTAAAACCGCCCTGCGGTTTTTAAATCAAAACCTGTAACCGCCCGCGGCCGCGGGGGGTAAAACTCAAAACTCGACCCACGAAACCCAACCCGTGAAACCCGCCTGGTTGTTTCTCCGACCCTCATCTTTAAGATTGTTCCTGACATCGATTGTCTCATGCGACAAGGAGAAGAGGAAGAGGGGAGGGAGGACCGGAGGAGAAGAGTAGAGGGAGGGGAGAATAGAAGTAAATGATGAATTTTAAGATTAGAAATTAATTTCTAAATATACCGTTTAAACGGGTCGAGTTGGGTTTTTGGGTTGAAACCCATCCCGACCCAACCTGTGACTGGAAAATTTTTTGAATCCAAGGTACCCGTTGCTTTTAGATAGTAAATATATATGTCTTATTATTTTCTTATAAATTATACTATATTTGTGACAGACAAACAACTGCTATATTAAATTTATAATTTTTGAATATTTATAATTAAGAAAAAAACTTTCAATATTTACGATGTCAGTCTTCTATTAAGTATATTTGTCCTGCTCTTGGATTCACATTTGCAGTAGCAAAAGATTGGATTGGAGGCAGATACACTCCGGTGAATTCAGTGTATCCCGATATGTGCCATACCCTTGAAAATCTGACACATATGTGGTGGTGTATCATGATACGTCTTGGCTAATGTCAGTCATTTATCGCAAAACCCAAAAGTAGCCCACGTAGTTAAAAAAAGATATTCTAAAAGTTTCAAAAAATTATATAAATTGATTAATTTTATTGTTTTATAATTTCTTTTTAAATTTTAAAATAAAACTTATAAGTAAAATATAACTTAACGGCCAATTTGGGGTGTGACATGTAACGATCCCATGAAAATCCAATGCTAGGTCACCATTGTTGGGGATTTTTTGAAAACCTTAGCCATATTTCTCCTGAAGCCCAAACCCGTTCCTAACCTTATTTTGTACTCCCCAACCCGATAAAAAAAAATAAAAATAAAAAAAGATTTTTTTAAAAATATATTTTAATAAGAAAAATTGGACTTGAATTAGACTGAGTTGGACGGTTTAATTAAGTTAAATTGGATTTGGTCCCTTAGACTGACTGTTGTTACTGATAATTGGGTCCAAATCCGGTTGAGTGTGATAGATGTGCCGGTTTGATCATTGAATTTGAATTTGTGTCTAAGTCCATCAATTGGGTTTAGGGTTAGAATAGGGGGGGAGGGAAGGGGTTGTGAATATTTGATGTGGGTATGGTCATAGTAATACTGTTACACTAATATTTATGGTTTTCAATTGAAATCTTGTTGTAAATAGTTAATATATCAATATGATCTCATTTTGAAATTATTGATATAAGAAAGTTAATTATGGACTTGGTTTAGACCAAATGTACCACCATTTTCGTTACACTAATGAACCTAACGTGAAAATATAAAATTGTTTTTTTTTTTTTTACTACACACTATTTACCATTTAATACATTTAAATTGAAATTATTTAGACTATATATATATATATATATATAGTCTAAATATTTTTATTTTAACATATTTTCATTAAACTAAATTAATTCTAGAAGTAGAGTTCATATTTATATTTTCATGAAGCTACTCACGTACAAATAAAATTATTTGTATAGTAATTTAAAATAATAATAATAATTTTAAAGAGAGCTTTGGGTGGATAAGGAATAAGGGTGGTAATTTTACCCGATTACTCGATTACCTAATTACCTGATTACCCGTTTTTTTAATCGGATATAGATAATCGGTATTACTTACCCAATTACCTGATTAATCGGATGGTAATTTAGTAATTTTTAAAATTTTATATTTTTGATATTATTTTTAGATAATATGTGTATTTGTTTTAGTTATTTTAGATAAACTTAAAAATTTGGATGTAATATTTATATTATTTTAATTTTTTTTTATATTTTTAAATTTATAAAGGTTAAATAATTAAATTTATTAAAATATTAAATTCATTTATTTATATTATTTCGATTATTAACCGTTTCGATTATTACCCATTTTGATTATTACCCGTTTCGATTATTACCCGTTTCCACCCCTAATCTCGGATGTGCAGGAGCTCGTACAACGCGTTCATGCACTCGGTCAGCCCACCCTCGGCTTCAATCCGGCCTGCGAGATCGTTTGCGTTCTGAAAATGCAACAATTGCCGGGCAGAGGCCGGTGAGAGGAAGAAGATGATGGCGATTGCAAAGACCTGCAGCAGTTTTGACAACGCCATGATAAGATATATAGTCAAATGGTTGAAGAAGGTGGTGTGTGGAGCCTGGAGGTCTCTGATATATGTACGAAAAGTAACCTAGAGTTGAAGCAGGAGATCATTAACGACTTCAATGGCAGATACAGACGCTATAGAAGACGAGAAGATTTAGAGGGAAATTTGAACCGAGCCACTCCAATCCTCCAACCCAGAGTTTTGCGGATTTTCCCTTCCCAAAGCGTTTACACTCAACTCTCGGGACATTTGATGATCAACACACAGGTATATAATTCGTTCCTCTTTCTCTTTCGCTTGCTTTTGCTCTCTCTGAATGTTATATGTCAGATGTTTTGATCACTATAAAATATACACTATGTTGGTGCGGTTAATTTAAAGAAATGTGCATCTTGAAATGATTCATTGATTTTTTAGGAAGTTCGGTTTGTCAAACCTAAGTTTGATTGAAATCAGCTGTCCTGGCATTTGGGTTTGTCTAACTGCATTCTCTGCTGAGAGGGCTCTTCCACCCATACATTTCATTTATTTATTTATCGTTATTTTATTTATTTATTTATTATTATTATTTTTTATCTTGAACGTTGGGTAAGTTGAAGTCAGCCTTCTGTCAGGAGTTTGTAGAGTACAGAGTGATTTTCTTTTTTATGGATTTTTTAAAGTGTTTATGAGAATTCAAACGGATGGTTTAAAAACCAAACTGAACCGGCTGGTCTGATCCAGTCGAACAGGATATTGTGTTTATTTTTCTCAATGTTTATGTAACTAACTGTATCCTGTTTCGGTCCTAATTCAGAATTGGCTTACCAAATAACCGTGGGAACCTGCCAGTTCGTCCTGTTTCGGTCCTGTAACTCCGAAGCTCTGTAAATTTATTGATTAAACTATATGAGACTTTTAGCTCTCACCTCATAGTTGTGGTAATCTCTTCAAAGAACAACTTGGTTTTCTTGAACTAAACTCCTTATTTTGACTAGTATGTTTCATCTAATTGTTGAAACAGAAGTAACATGATGCATAGTGTGCTATTTATTTCCTTTCCAAAGATATGTGTTGGATATTGTGTTTATTTTTGTCAATGTTTATGTAACTAACTGTTCAAAGAGAAGTTGCCTGCTATGCATACTTCTGCCAATGTAGATACATATAACTGTTCTAATAGAAAGATGCATAGCATGCTTTATGTATTTCAGTCAACACAGATGCATATAACTGTTCAAGGAGAAGTAATAAGATGCGTATGTGCTCTATTAATCTTCTTTCCGAAGCTCTTCTCTATTCACTTTAGGACATTTTCCATTTATTTCTTGTCATCTTTTCTGTTGTCTGTGACCAATCTCACAAGACGGACTATTGGCTAACCAACCTGATGCATGCCTCAGAAGTAGACATGCATATGTGATTTCGATAATTCGAGCGCATGCCTCGGAAGTAGCCCAATTCTTTGCTTATTATTTCAATGCTTAAGTTGAAAATTGTGTTGTACAGTTCGAATTGATTCACTTTCGTAAACTTTTTTGGTGAATTTTCTTTTCCTAACTAAATTTTTTTCTATAGTTTAGTTGGTCTATCAGGGGGTGGAAGGTTGATATGAGGATAATTTTATTAGAAAATCAGTTTTTTACGAACAGTCCTATCATATTCTTGTGTTACACATTTTCCAAAGAAAATTATTCTTGTGTTACATGAATTTTGTTAGCAAGTGGATCAGTAAAATATAAAAGTGGGAATTCTGTTGCTTGATTTGGTCAGCATAGTTTCTTATGACCATTTCAAAGAACTAATTTGATAAGGTGAAAGTTAAAAAAAATAAAATAATAAGAACATCAACCTCCTTCATTATTGTCCTCGCTGTATGTTCAGTCCTTGAGTTAACCTGCCAGGGCTTTGACATATGGGTGAAAACTTGAATCCTCTTCTGGGATTTTGTGGTCTTGTAGACCTAACATTCTGTCTTGCTTCAAGTTTGGACGCATCTTGATTTTCTTTGTAATGTCCATAAGGGATCCTGCTGCTAGGATTCTCTTTTGGCTTTTAATTTGAGTCCATCTTGATCTTCTTCATAATGAAATACCCTATTGAGTGTACTGGTGAGGCCATTCAATTTGATGAATCCTTTCTATGTGTAATTGTTCTATTGTTCCACCATGTTAATCCTCCGCATTAATCATTCACTGCTATATGTGATGTTTAATGCCAAAGAACATTCACTAACAAAATTTGCAGACAATAGCTATTCACCACAATCTTTTTGAACTTCAGATTTATCTTAGTTTTTCAGCATGAAACTATTATTGTGTCTCTTTTTTATTTACTTACTTTTACAGTTTACACTTTACATCAAAATGTGTAAAATAGGAGGAATTTCTCTTTTGCTTTTGGTGCCTGTTGAGGAAAAGACACTTGTATGATAATTTCATCTGTTGATGGAATGATTCGGTTTTGGAAGAACTGAAAGCAATTCTAAATCTGTCCGCCGCTAGAATCATTTGCCTAACCTCTTTCTCAATATTAGAATTGGTCCCATAAATTTAGTGTATTTTCTATTGCGGTGCTTTGTTTATTAACACTGGTTTCTTGCAGGTAGCAAAGTTCCAACTATGATTCTCAGGTGGCAAAACCTGTCATGCTGGTCCTATTTTGTAAAGCCCTTTTTAATTTTGCCATCTCAGTTCAACCCAGTAACTCGGGGAGTCTAAACTAAAGAATTTAACTGTGGGCTTTCCAATCTTTTTGGGGGGAAAGACTAACTTAACTGTGAGCTTACCAATTTTTTCTCGGGGAAAGACTAACATAACTGTGAGCTTTCTAATTTTTTATGGGGGAAAGAAAAGTAGTTATGAAATCTTCAAAAGATGTTTTCTTGGAAGAGTCTAGCTTTGAGGTCCTTTTATGTGAGGTATCTTAAATAAAGGAGGCCCTTTTTGTTCCTATAAGCTGCTCAAGGACTATGGGGCTGCAAAGAGTTTTATCTAAATAAGCATTATTTTTAAATCTTAACTCTCAAATAAAGACCATGGAGACATCATGAAGTTTTATGAAGTGTTTTTAAAAAAAGTATACTATTGAAAAATGTTTTCAGTTAAAGTTAATGCAATTAATATAAATTGTTATATCCATTTTCTGTTCTTTAAATGAATTGGCATTTATTATGGATGAACTTTTTGACCTATAAATCATCATATCCATCTCTCTCATCCTTTTGAATTATGTTATGCGGATCAACGGTAACTTGTTAGGAAGGCTAATCAAATATTGTGTTGGATGAAAATGTGAAAGAAGCAAATCTTATTATTGGGTTGTTTACTGAGCTTTTTTTCATCTGGGTCCGTTTGTGGGATTCAAATCCATCTTCAGCTTTACTTAGTAAATGCTAAATAAATAGCTTTGCAATTTCTTAACTGAGCTGACACTATCTTATCAATTTGGCCTCCTAGAAACAATTCAATATAGCAACCTCCTCAAGAGCACGAAAATAAGTACTGAACGATATGTTTCCAATCCTCTGTGTATCTTTTTCTTTCACGAACATGAATATTGTACAAGCTTAATTTGGAAGTCTACTAATCCCTTGCAAAAATTTGGGTTCCGAGTTGAGAAGAATTGGCTACTGGCTGAGAATGTTGAGAAGGGAGACTCTGGTTTGAATAAAACGCCTTTGGAGAAGATCCAATCCAACATGGGGACCTTGGATGCCCTCAATTAACGCATTCAATTGTTCTTGGGCATCCCGCAACTGCTTGCCATTTTGCTCTGTTTTACGGCTGCATAGGACGGAAAGAGATGCATGCAACCTCTCCACAGCGTTCATCTTTTGTTCTTCTTCTTCTTTCTCGCAAGCAACCTGTAGCCTCCCAGAAGAACCGACGATCCATTTGAGAACGTAAGATCTTTTCATGCATCTTGGCTTTGTCATAGAAATGAAGCAGAGGAGCTGTTTCAAGATATTGCCCGCAAATGACCTTGCTTTACTGAGCAGAGTCATCACCTCCAGAAAGTGCTGGGATCCGTCCGAGAGAGTAGAGAAATCGAATTTTTCCGTCTCGAGTGCTTTTACGCACGCGCACGCATTCTGTTTGATCTTCTTCGTCAATGAAAGGTAGATGCTGATATCCTTCTCCAATTCAGCCTTAGTTGCCACTCTTCTACGCAGAGCCAACTGCAGATCTTTGACTGCGTCTGTCACCTGCATCATGACATCTCTTGCAATCCCGCATGCATCTAACAATCTTAGAGATCCATCCAGTGCCTCGTCGATGAGTTTCTTCCTCTTACAGTCCAAAAGCGCTTGCCGGGTTTGTGGTAATTGCAGCAAATCATCAACGGACTGGTAGAGCTCACTTAGACCGGATAAACCAGAACACAAGGAAGATGACGAAGTAGAAGGTGAAGACTCTTCCCATTGTCTCAATTGGGTCAGGTTCTCTTCGACCTTCTCCCTGATTGGGTGCGACCTTGAGGGAAAGCTAGCAGAGCGAACATGGTAATTTCGGTTGGTGGAAGAGAGGACTGAAGCAGCCATGATCTTGACCTGAAAGAGGAAGACGGACTTGGCTGAAGCCTCTTTCCTCTTTGATGCTCTTATATAGCTTCTCCTCATTTTTCGCATCCATGCATGTGTATGGAGACAAAAGGAATCTGATCCTCAAAGACAGCCTTTCTCCACGAGTGGCTTCGCTGCTTGCCTTCCCGGCAAATGCCCAACAAATAAATGGGCGAATTATATAAAATCTGATCCAAGTTTTACTTGGGCAGCCACGTTTGAGCTTATCAGCTTGAAGACTAAATAAATGGTGAGCACTTGCTAGTTCTCTGTTTGAGATGTTTGTAGAATTAAATTTTCCCCGACCTTCAAGGAGGGAGACAATGAGAATCTGTACAACCTGTATGTATTGCAAATCTCCATTTGTTATTTTTCACCAGTTCTGTCATGACTCATGAGGGCTAATTTTAAATGGTTCATTATTGACCTAATATTGTCCTGATAGGGAGTGATATTTTTAGGCAGTAGACTATATTATCAATTACAAGTAGGAAATGAATAGGAGATGTGCATGTATTGAAGACAATAACAGTTGAATGTTAGACAAAAGATTTGACCAGTCCTCTTCAATTCAAGCCTCTTTGGCTCCCTTCAGTGTTAGCTGCACAAAAGTTTAACTATATATATTTAAAGCCTCGATGCCTTATTAATGAAAGCCTAAAGTCCAAAGTTTTCAAATTTTTGATAAGTTAATTTGTCTTCTTCATGATCTTAACTTCGAGTTAAATTTCTTCTATTAACCTTTTCAAAAGAAATGTTTAGTACTGTAGAATTGGATTTGTTTTCTTGGTAATTGTCAGATATTAGACGCTGTAAACTTCCATGAACATGAATCCATCATCATCTGAAACCAGATACTATTATTTTTCTAATACATATTGGAAATAATTGTATGAAATTGAGTTTTTGATTTATTATTGAATTTTTTTTATGAATCACTTGAAGAAAAGGCAATATGTATATTTCAATTATGTTCTAATGGATGCGAGGAAAGTTACTGTAGAAGCTTCGTTTCAGTTCTAAAATGGAAATTGTTCTGAGTTGAGGCTGTGATAGACTGATAGTGTGAATGACCTTCTTTTTGTAATAGCCGGGGAAGAAGAGAGCAGATTCCTGGATAAAGACTTTAGGAGACCTGAGAAATGGGCAAAAGGAAACGCCCAAGTTACAGCTTTGGCGATGAATTCCATGTCAGGGTCTGTTTGGAAAATCTTTGTGTTCTTCTTGGCATGTGTTCTCTTTTGCTCTCACATGCAAAGAGGAATCATGCAAAACAGCTAATGCATATAAGATCAAATTGGACCTAGAGGAATTGTAGGTGATCTTGGGGTGGCTTGTATTTTACATGGCTCCATGGATTATGGGCCTAGAATGATGAGATTACCCCTATGAGTTGGAAGTGCACACAGGACCAAAATAACACTGTCAATTGACTGAGGAGAAGAGATTGTTTAAAGTAACAGGACTGTCCTTAACCACTAGAACAAAATGAGTACCCATAAATATGTCTAGCAAAACAAACTTTGAATTGATAGTTAAGTTCTTAAAACTTTCTAGGCCTGCCTCTGTTTCTCAGTAACCCAAAAAAGGATTTCATCTAGTCAAAACCACTAAACCATACCTAATCAGTTTTTGGTGTTTGTATATGCAGTCTTCCAAGAATTTTGAATTGAGCAAACACATACAAGTCTCCATTTTTTATTTTTTTTATTTTTATTTTTTTTGTGTGTGTGTGTGTGTGTGTGAAATGAATTGTTGAATCAGTATGTGAAAGAAGCAAACGACCTTGAAACAGAACCCCTTTACACAAATCTTACAAGCTAAGTAATGCATAGAAGTAATTTTTTATCACAAATGGATTAAATCCACTTGTTATTGGGATGTTTAATTACTAAGCTTTTTCCTTTTGGGTCCTCTTGTGGGATGCAAATCCCTCTCCAGCTTTAATTCATAGATTTGCAGTTTAAATGCAGTTATGTCAATCTAGGACAGTCTTTGATGTATCTCTTAAGCGCACAAGATGTAAATGCTGACTATAGATATGCTTCCAATCCACTGTGTATCATTTACTTTGATGAACAAGAATGTACAAGTTTTGGATATCCTAATCCTTTACAAAAATGTGGGTTAATTGGTTGCCTAGTGGCTGAGAATATTGAGAAGGGAGACTCTGGTTTGAATCAAACGCCTTTGGAGAAGATTTAGACCATCATCAATGCCTTGCATGCTGCCAATGAACGACTTCAACAGCTCTTGCACATCCTGTGCTTTTTCCTCTAATTTATTTGATTTTTGGCTGTACAGTGCGGAGAGAAAGGCATCCACCCTCTCCACTTCATTCATTTTCTTTGCTTCCTCTTCGCATGCAACGCGCCCGGAGCCAATCCATTTAAGAACTGCACATCCCTTAACAGATGCAGTCTTTGAACTTGCAGAGAAGTATGAGAGGAGCAATTCAATAACGTTGATGGAAATGGACATTGCTTCTCTTACTACAGCCATGGGCTCATCATCAGCGGAAGAGAACCCACACTTGTCTTTCTTCAAGGCTTTTAGGCTCTTGATCACCGTCTTCTGTTTGATACTGATCATTTTCTTTAGAGAAATGTAAGTTTTCATACTCTTTTGCAACTCTGCATCCGTCCCTGATCTTCTACGAAGAGCCATCTGCACATCTTCGAGGGAGTCCTTTATCTGCAACAGGACATCTGACGCAGTTTCGCCTGCATCCAACAATCTAATAGAGCACTCCAAAACCTCATCCACGCATCCCTTGTCGGCTAGATCTTGCTGGGTCGACTGTGGCAATTGTAGCAAATCGTCTATAGATTGGTACAAGCCACAGAGACGAGAAAAACCAGTGCACAAGGAAGAAGAAGTTGAAGGTAAAGACTGATCTTCCCATTGTTTCAATTGGTTGAGACACTCTTTGACCTGCTCGCTTATTGGGTGTGGCCTGGTGGGCATGCTTGTGGAGCGAATTGAAGCTGCCATTTTCACCTGGAAATATTGTCCCTCAAAATGTTGTTTGCAAGAATGGAAGAGGACTGATTGATCGATGAATACTTCTTCCCCTTTGTGGGTCATATATATATATATATATATATATAGTTCCTCTACTCAATAATAGCGGTGCATGTGGAAGAAAACAAAACAAATCTCATTGAGGCATTACTGATTCTTGAAAGCAAATGGGAGAGAATACGCACGAGTGGGTTGCCCCCTCTTCTCTCCGGCAGATCACCAACACAATTTTCCTCTTAGATCTGATACTGAAATGGCCAACCATGTCGAGAATATCATTCATGGCATGTAAATGAGCCTTCAAGAAGCTGGGAGACAATAGGAATCATGACAGCTAGGTATGTACCCATTTCGGCATTAGATTTTTTGTTCAACACCATCTGTCTAGTGGGGATTGAAGAAGCTACATTTCAATGAGGACACTCTACAACAAACAGTTTCTGATCAGACCAAGCCACCAAAAGGCCGGCCGGCCTGCCGTGGAGTTCTCCATTTCAGAAACCACTCTACGGCATAATGAGGTTTTCTTCTTGATATACAAATGAAGAAGCATATATGGATAATGAAACGAATCAGGTGATCATCCTGATTTGTCTCCAGAAGAAACGGAGATCCACGCTGCCCACAGTACAGGTGTTCCATTGCCAAATAAGTAAGCCTTACAAAATCTCTTTGTTTAAGTGATTAAAGCCTGGCGTGCACGATGAATCACAGGCACGGCGAAATTAATTTGTAACCTTAATGATCGTTCTGATTGACAATTCGTGTATCTGAAAATGGTTCTCGTTTTCCTCGTTCCTTCCGTATTCGTCCTTAATTACGTATGTACTCATTTACATCCTACAAAATCAAAACATGTTTCCATGGAAGGTACTTACAAAAACAACTCAGCAGGAGATAACGCTCCGATCGATCTTGACTCCCGTGCTCTTTCGTGGAAAGAATTGCCACACACAAGACAAAGTCATTAGTCAAGCTTCATCATATATATTGATGATGTACTCACACATGTGGTCCTCTTCCTCTATCTGGCATGTACGGAAAAGAGATACATATGTTTGAACAGTGACGATTTGGACTAAGAGGTTCGTGCAGTACTCGTGCGGGAGCGCTTGCAATTGGGTGGGCATCGGGTCTGGTTTGTCGGGGGGAACTCAACTTGAAAATCTTGGGTTTGGATTTGGGAATGCAAACCCGACTGTAGGTCGAGTTGGGTTCGAGTTTATTTGATTCGTGGGTTTTTATAATTGTAGACGCCAAAATTTGTATAACCCATCTAAGGCAAGCCCACCGGTCCATCAGCCCGTCGTCCGCTCGTCGCAGACTTACCAACGGCCTGCCCACCAATTCTTGGAGCCATCGATCATCAGCTCATCACTGGGCCTGTCTTTTCACCACATCATCATTCATGACATAGACACTGTCATCGTCGTCATCACCAACTCATCACTAGTTGCCGGCGTCAGCACCAAATCAGTAGACCACCTGTCCGCCACCAGGATCGACCAAGTCTTGGTCTGGCTCAACCAAAGGAGCTAGAAAAGGAAAATCTTCTCCTCGATCCTTTTCCTGAGGGTCGTCGATGAAGGAAAAAGTGGAGGAAGTCACCAAATCTTCACTCCCCTTCCTCGGGAGCAGCAAAAGAAGGAGCAAGATTCTCATTCCAAGCATCAACGCACCAACATTGGCTACAAATAGCCTGAAAAGCTTCACCAAAGGGGAGATCTAGGGTTTCAAAAAATCTCAGTCCAGAGAAGCTTTCACGCCCGTAACTCCGCCAACTGAAGTTCGTCAAATTGCACTCAGTTCATCGAGAAACTCCACATGACCGTAGAAACGTCATCAAGCTGAAATACACGGAACACAAATACTTCTGTCCAGCTGACTAAATTTGTTAAAAGGTCGTGTCCCCTTTCTCGGAGTTCATGAGTCACCATCGAATTAGAAGTTCTCTTGAGCCAGAAGCACACTCACTCAACTTGCCAGTTCGCCGAAGTTTCGTCAAGTTCGTCGAAGGAGCTTTACACCATCGTCGGTAACATCAACATGTTGAAATACACATAACACCTACACTTCCGTCCAGCCGACTAAGTCCGTCGACTGCCTGTGTACACTTACTCGAAGCGACGACTTCACCATCAACCAATATGTGGAGATTGAATCAGAGTAAGCATAGAGAATGCACCCGCAAAATTTTCCAATTCAACACAAAACTTGTGAATTTCTCTGTAACTTTGTTGAATTAATCAACCGGTCGCACCCTTTTGCGGACCGGAGGTTTTTCGCCATTACAAATTTTTTAATATTGTTATTTTTGTATTTATTTAAAAGGTAGTGTAAATAGTTTGGTTTAGTTGGGTCGGGTTTGGGTTTCATTGAAACATGCCGGGTTTCAGTTGGTTTGGATTGGATTTGGGTTTTAAAACCTGTTCGAATTTTCACGAGTTCAAGTTTCAGGTCAAATTCAGGTTTTTAAAAACCCTAGCCCGGACCATGCCCACCTTACAATTATGCTATGTAGGAGAATCAATTATTCTGAGAGAACAACATATGAGTTTAGTATGGTGTTTTTTCAATCTAGAAGGATATAGCAAGAGTTACAACTCTAAATATCGAACCATGGATAAATGTTAACAAAATATCGAGTCATGAATTCAGAGATGAAAATGCCCCTCACGTAACCATTGAACCAGTTTGGTCTTACAAACCTGACATAACATAATTTCTTGTGGTTGAGGGTGTTTGACACTATAAAATTGGTATAACATATTAGTTAATGGTCTATAACATGTTATTATATTATGCATAACATATTTCCCTCTTCTATATTACATACTAGTTAATGTTATAATTTCTCGTGGTTGAAGGGTGTTTGATCCTGATATAACATATTAGTTAATAGTCTATAACATACTATTATGTTATATATAACATATTTTTTTCGTTATGCGTAACTTACTAGTTAAAGGTATAATATTTCGTGGTTGAGAGGTGTTTAACCTTATAAAACTGATATAACATATACGTTGATGGTATATAACATACTATGTTATGGATAATATACTTTTCCATTTTGGATAACATACTATTAGTTCATTATTTTTTGTATAAACTGGTTCAAGTGTTCAATGAGGGGCATTTCCATCATGGAGTCCATGACTCGATATTTTGATAACATGCATCCATGGTTTGATAGTTAGCCAACAATTAATCTATGAATTGTAATTTTCCCAAAGATATATAATTCTTTACTAGTAAGGCCAAGGCTCCCAAATGCCGATCCATTAAATTAAGCAATTTGATCTACCCGTTATCCCATACAACCATCAAGGGTTGAGAGATTAAAAACGGGTTGAGAGATTAAAAACGGGTTGGGAGATTAAAAGATAATATTAATAAAATTATACTTTTAATTTCCAAAAATTATATATTGAGAATGTATTTAAAAAAAAGTAATATAATGAATAAATAATTAAATATAATTATTTAGGAAATTATAAATTAAAGACTTTTGAAAATATTAAATAAAATAACACACAAAATAAAGTAAATATTAGGATTAGTTAGTTTGATAAGGATTTTATTATTATTTTATAATTATTTATTTGATAAATATATTCTATTAAAAAATGATAACAATAATTATAACTCACAATCTCTATTTATAAGTTGCTTAATTTACTTTTTCAAAAATATATAAAAAGGCATCACAAATTAAAATGCAATGTTATGGTACGTGCAACTTTTACATTCATTAAAATGTGAAGTGATTCTTTTAATAGAAGTGGGTTATCAAATTTAGGTTTTTCTTTCTTTTACTTGTTTATGTTAGGATTTAATAAAAATGTTGGAACAATTGAAGAGTATCCACTTTTGAGCGCATTTGACGAATCTCTTTGGAGGCCAAAAACTCCTACTAGTAGGAAAGAGTCATTCTTGCAATATAGTTGTCTTTGGGTAAATTTCCTTTTTGATTAATTTATCTTTGAAACAGGAGATTTTAATTCTATGAAAGAGCTCGAAAAAAAAACTTTTTCAGAAGTTTTTTTTTTTCAGAAAGTTATCTCAGTCCTTTGAAATGTATTGTTTAATAGTCTGAGATACCAACACTAGTAGAAAACATCACTATGGCCAGGGTTTAGAACCATGGCAATAAGTACCAAATAATTTTAGCCACGGGTAGCTAATATTACGAAGCCAACAGAAGCATTGCTAAAAGTTTTTAGCCACAGTTGAACTATGGCAAAAAGCTATTATTAGCCACGGTTTTAAACCATGGCTAGAAAAACATATTGCCATAGTTGAATTGTGACTACTCGTTTTTGCCATGATTATAGTCCATTGCTAAAGATTAATATTAGCCACGATCCGTTCGTGGCTAAAGATTAATATTAGCCACGGTCCGTCTGTGGCTAAAGATTAATATTAGCGACGGTCCATCTGTGGCTAAAAATTATTATTAGCCGTGGTCCATCCGTGGATAAAAATTATTACTAGCCACGGTCCACCCCAGGCTAAAGATTATTATTAGCCTTAGCCACGATTATTTTTTTAATTTCTATTTATACAGTTATTTTCTATAGAATTTTTGCCTATATCAAACCTATTTGAAAAAAAGCACAACAAAAAATGTAAAATCCAATTGTTATATGATATAAACATCCACAAAAAAATGTCTGCCTTGTCAAAATAGTGTATATCCTAATAAACAAGGAAAACAAAACTTTAATTTAGTGAAGAGTCAATTGCCTAATTTTTCTTTAGTGACATTGAAAGACAAAGATTACAAAAACTCTTATAAATGAAGCATAAAATAGGAAATACAATTTTTAACAAACTTACAAAAATATTTAGTGTAAACTACACAGAATCCTATACCATCTTTTATAATTTGTATACCTGTAAAAGTAAAAATGTAACTATACTTCACTATGCCAACATAGAGGCTAAGATGATGGTCCACATCCTTAAGCATTGTCATGGCCTGTCACATAGTTTTACAAGTATTAGGTGGTTATTGAAAAACTTTAGATTAGGTATAGTATGATAGTGGCATACTCGAGGAAGATGATTCACCGGATTTTGAAGAGTCATTTCCTTGTTCATGAACTCTCACTTGTTCATGCAAGACTCGAACCATTTCAGTCAATCCATCAATTTTGTCATTTGCTTCTTATAGCTGAGAAGCCTTCTGATTTGAAGTAACCGCAGTATTATTCTTTGCTCGGGACCATTTTAGTCAATCCATCAATTTTTTGCTTATTTTTCTTATTTCATTTCAACGCATTTGCATTATCCTCATCATCCCAGTACTTCACTAGCTCATCCCAATCTTCTTGAGTCATACATGGGATGAGACAATTCTTTCATTTTTCTTCAGTAGACTTGTTGAAATGCTTCATTTTCAACTTGCACCTACGATCCCTCAACTTAGCCTGGACAATCTGTTTAACCATTTGTTTCACCACCTCTTTCGCCACTTGAACCTCTTCTTCATTCAGAAATTCAAATTTTTTCTGGAACAAAAATGATAGTTAACATGCTTCAAAAAGAAAAGAATGGTTATCATATTACTTTTAATAACTAACCTTTATTTTTGACCAAATAGGGGTGGGCATCGGGTTGGGTTTTTTGGGTAACCCAACCCGACCCGACCCAAAAAACCCGGGTTTGGATTCCCAAATCCAACCCACGGGTCGGGTTCGGGTTTACCCAACCTTGACCCACGGGTTTTTATTTTTAATATATTTTTTCTTGATTTATTTAAAAAAATATATAAAAAATTAGGTTTTTGGGGTCGGGTTCGGGTTTTGCCAAAACCCGTCAGGGTTTTGGTCAGGTCGGGTGCGGGTTTGTAAAATCATAATTCGGGTCGGGTTCAGGTTCGGGTTTTAAAACCTGTGCGGGTTTTTCACGGGTTCGGGTTTTGGGTATATAAGTCGGGTCGGGTTCGGGTTAACAGAAACCCGACCCAAACCCGACCCGTGCCCACCCCTATGACCAAAGATCATCAAAATTTTCCTCTGCTTACTCTACCTAAACTAGATGGAGAGGAAAATATCCAAAGGTGGCGGGAATGTATTTCAATTTGTCTAGCCAAGGTGCTCCTTGTTTTAGATTTCACTTGACCATTTTGTATAATGCATTGCCATTTTTGTCCCTTTGGAGGATTGAAGGATGTCTTCTGAGCAGAACCTCTCCCCCTACGGGATATAGTAGGAGATACCTCATCTACAAGGGTTGCGTTTGAGCCCTGGATCTCTTGTGTCTCTAGGGGCTCCTGTGGCCCTTGTGGTTCTTGTGGCTCTTGCATTTCCTGTGTCTCTGGAACCTGTGATGACCCTCCCATTTGTGAAATGTTAATAATTTTTTTTTTAATCTAATTATGTTAAGCTAAAGTATCCAAAGAAATGTAATTAAATGAAGAAAATAAAGATATATATAGGAGACATAGAGGACTAATATATAAGTCACACGTTCTTAATTATTAAACTAAGGCAGCTAGTATAGATTATGCCAAGACCAAGTTGATAAACTAAGCAATTAAAGGTGAATAAGAAGTATAAAAGCAAGTATATAGATTATGCCACTAATTAGTATATATATATCAACGACCAAATAACAAGTATAAAAGCTGATCAGCATGGGTCTTTCAGAAACTTTAAAAAAAATTAAAAAATAAAAGAAAAATAAAATAAAGAAAATAAAGATAAAAAGAAGGCAGGTTCACAACTTTCATCAAGATTAAAAATTACTCTTAAAATGGAAGTTGAGACTCTCGAATAAGTACGAGAACATTTTACGTACTTCAACTACAAGTTAGAAAAAAAAAAAGAAAAAGAAAAAGGAAACTACCGTGTAACGACTTGAGTCCAAAAATCAAAATTTAAATGAAAATTTGTGACTCTTCATAGTAACTACCCACTTAGTCAGAAAAGTTACACATATAAATATAACAGAGAAATTAATTTATCTTTTCATGGATTAAAAATGGAAACTTTCGAGTAGAGGATAAATTAGGAAACACCTATATATAAATCCCAATCCTTAAATGATTAGGAGGACTCTTAGAAGCAGCCTATAAATCAAAACTCATACGTACTTGTGCATCCAGATTAATTCAGGAATTACAAGTTCTGTACGCGCGTTAAAGATCAATTATTGGAGATGAAGTCGACGAACGTTACCTCCCTTGTGTTGCTGTCTCTGCTTCTTCTCCTCTCTCAGCTTACTCCTGGGCAGAGCAAGTCAGGAGCTGCCATGGGCGCCGACGGTGAATGTCAGGTCTTCGCCCCATAAGTGCCCAAATGTTCTTCAAACTGCGCTGGGTTTTGCAGAGGAGTTTACCGTGAAAAGCTTCTCAAATCTGCCTGCGTCGAATATGATCAATCTCTGTGCAGCTGTTTTCTTCATTGCTCGGCTCCACCAGCTTCTCCGCCGGTTACTTGATCATGATTCGTTTACATCAGACTTTCTTCTACAAGTCTTTCTTTTTTTTTGCTATATATATTTCTTGATGTTGTAGATATATATATATATATATATATATATATATATATATATATATATTAATCTTTAGTGAATGGCGCAGTAAGATCAATTTGATTATATATGTTGCTTGCCAGAGTTTTTTTCGTTTCTAACCCCTCAGGTGCGTGTTTTCTGGAAGATCCTCCTTTTTAATCGAAAGCCCCAAATCGGAGTCACCCTTTCTTCTCCTCGAAATTTCAATCGTGTTCTATTCAGTGGTACAATGGTACATATATGCACTTCGTGTGTGTTTGTTTCCCAGTTGGACTAGGAAAGTTTACAAAATAAAATCAAGGAAGATTGTGATTACAACTGGATAAGCTTATAGAATCGTAACTGATTAGGATTCTAAGAAGGAAGGTGTGTTAGGGTGTACTGTCGACTGTACCATCTTCTGATACTTGGTGTGTAACTCCTTATGTAACTCTGTCTGTATCATTGGGTGATACTTGATGTCTAACATTCCCCTGCAAGCTGAGGGGCTTGGAGAAGACATGAAGCTTGGAGAGAAGTTTGCAGAACTGTGATATGGAGAGGCCTTTGGTGAAGACATCAGCGATTTGATCTTGAGTCGAGATGAACCAAACTTGAAGAAGGCCGGAGGTGACTCGCTCACGGCAAACTTGAGCCACATCGCCGAAGCACTGGCGAGACCGATTGTTTGTCCAATTGCTGCGTTAGATAAGGTGGCTACGATCCAACTCTGGATCGTCTGGTCAAGGGCATACCACTCCGTGTATTCCGACGTGACAGTAGTAGAGTCGATAGTCGAATATTTGAGAGGTGGTTTGATGGAGCCGTCGACGAATCCCATAAGGGACTGGCTGTTGAAAATAGGAAGAAACTGTTGTCGCCATAGTAGGTAGTTGTCTCGATCAAGCTTGATCGAGACACAATGGGTGATGTTATTGACAGTCACCAAGAACTGGCCGAGAGTCTGTCTGAGATCAAACAGAGCACGCCGACTAGGAGTCTAAGATTGGGCAATGAAGGAAGCAATGGGGGTAGAGGACGATTGAGGAGAATTGGAGTCGGCCATAAAAGAATTAGGGTTTGACGGCTGTGAGGGAGAAGAAAGCACCACGACTTGGAGTTTGCGAGTGAGCAAGGAAGGAAGCTGTAGGAGTGGTGGACGATTGAGGGGAACTTTCATTGGCCATTGTAGCAAAGGATCGATAACCAGAAGAAGAACTGGAAGAGGGGTGCTAGGGTTCCACGCAAATTAGGGTTTTTACATGGAGCCGGGGGTCTGGCCTGATACCATGTAAATGTTTAATTTCAATCGTGTTCTATTAAGTGGTACAATGGTACATATATACACTTCGTGAGTGTTTGTTTCCCAGTTGGACTAGGAAAATTTATAGAATAAAATCAAGGAAGATTGTGATTACAACTGGATAAGATTATAGAATCGTAACTGATTAGGATTCTAAGAAGGAAGGTGTGTCAGCGCGTACTGCCAACTGTATCATCTTCTGATACTTGGTGTGTAACTCCTTGTGTAACTCTTTCTGTATCATTGGGTGATACTTGATGTCTAACAAAAATCACCCACAACTTTCGAATCCCCTGTCGGAAGGCTTTGAAGCATCGTCTAATGGTGATTTCCTAACGAAACTGAATCTCATTTTTTGACTCGCTTATATGCACTTTTGCAGCAATATTATCAGATGCAGGAACCTCTTTTGCTCCTGCATGTGATCTACGGAGGGCGGCCACATTTTCCCGAGCTCACACTCCCAAAGTTTCTGATTATTATCATAAATATAATATTACTTGAAAATTAATTTTTTTTTAAAATTCTTAAAAAATTTTAGTTGGAATAATTTATTATTACTTAATAGTGTTATTCATCAAATATATAAGAAATGATATCGGCTTTTGCGGTCTTGTCCGAGTTCGATGATATACTGCAAAACATTAAGGTGTAGTTTTCTATTTCAAATATGCATTATATATAATTTTTCTTTAAATTAGTTTTTTCTACTTAGACTTGTGTTTTGTGCCTAGCAGACTGATTTTGTCTTCAGGTACAAAGAGAGGGACGCTATGGTGCCAAATGAAGGGTTGGCAATATTCAAGAAGAGCTTGCGTAACAAGGTGAAAAAATGGTGGAACAACCTCAATGAAAATCACTATGTAGGGAAGAATAAAGAGGAGATGAGGGTTTGTCCTAATGTGTGGTTGACGCAGAATGAGTGGGAGGCTCTCATGGCATATTGGGAGAGACCCAAGATCATGGCGTCTTCAGCACGGAATATGGCAAACCACACACATGCCCAAACAAATCACACATTGGGATCAAAGTCCACAGCAAAATATTATGAGGACGAGGTATAACTGTTAATGCGAATCCAAGCAACTCACTAGTAGTTAGTGTTTCTTTGTTTTTTCTTTGTGCTTTTAACATTAAGCATATAATGTGAGAGAAAGATTGGGCAATGATGTTTTTATTTTGACACAGAGAGAAAGATTGGACAATGATGGTTTTATTTTGACAAAGAGAGAAAGATTGGGCAATGATGGTTTTATTTTGACATAGAAAGAAAGATTGGGCAATGATTTCACCATCGGAGTGCTACTTGAGTGCACATCGAAAAATGTATGGGACTTATCCCAACAAACACACTAAGAAAAGCTGCATAAGTTTCACTCTAATTTATTCTCAAGTAATACATATTAGTTATCACATGCTAATGCGTCAAATTGGGAATGTAGGACAAGGTTGGAAAGATCTTTCATTATAAGAATATCCAAAATAGCAAGGACACCCATGACTTACCTCCAGTACTAGATATAGTATTTGGACGTCATCAAGGGGGTTATAAGTGGGGCATGGGAGCTGGTTATTCACGGAGGGCACATAACTACTCAGCCACCAGGGATGGGAGGTATGAGGCTCTTGAGAGACAGGTGGTAGAAAATAAGAAAGTCATGGCAAAAGAGAAGAGAGTCATGGCTGAAGAGAAGAGAGTCAAGGCTGAAGAAATTCGGACCCTTCGGGAGTCGCAACAGGCCATGGAGGCTAGGATAGAAGAGAGGCTCGAATTATGGAGATCGTAAGACCACCTTTTACATTACGTGAATATTCATCCTCTTCCCAAGGTTAGTAATAAAATTGCATGTTATAATTGTTAATATTATGATGTGTTTACATATTGGAGTACCTCTAATAACTTAGATATTGTGTTTGTAGACCCCTCGTCAGCTGGTCCGTAGGTGTCCATGGAGATCCAATAGGAAATTTTTTGTTTTAAGGTATAGTATTATCTCTGTCCAACAACTCATTTTTTTATGACAACCCTATAATTTTTTGCAAAGCTCAATTATGAGTTTCAAATTGTTAAATATTTTTTTTCTAAATTAATATGTTTTCATCCTTAGGAGCAGTAACATAAATACAATAAGACAATATGCTTATGATATCAATCTTATTCTCTAAAACTTCTTGATATATGATTTAAATAGTTTGTATTTGAGCCTTAGTTAATATATGTCCCTCTCTTAGATATTGGAGGTTTCTCTTCTCCAACATATGAATATATCGTTATTGTTATGTTTTGTGAAACATATTTTGTTTGATTTCCAAAGCTTTGAATGTTTTGCACAACTTAAAATTGTAGGGAGAGATTATTGGATGTCACTTGTTCTTAAGGGGCATAATAGTGCGTGCTTCAACTCTCCCTCACTCGCTCGCTCCCTCTGTTAATAAAAAGTTGCTGCCCTGTCACAGATTGAGAGTGTTGAAATTTTTTGTGGTTCAATTTCCTCCATTCAAATATCTTTTAGATCTAAACTTGTTTTCATGCATCGGTGTGCTTATGTATTAGTTGTGGTACTATTATTAGGCATGTCTGGTATTACGTAAGTGTTTTCACCCAATCAACATGAATGTATTAAAAATGTTAAATATGCGTAACATTTACTCAAGAACAGAATAAAAGAATTGGGTTGACGATTGTAGTTTGATTGTGCTCGTTTACAAGAGTCTCGTACACAATCCACATGCATTAATTCCTCTGAAAAAATGAAGAAATGCCATGCGGAGAAGAGTGTACTTAAAAACTACTCCTAGTGGTTGAGGATGTTTAGAAGCAAAACTCTGGTGCTAATCAAACTCCTGAACAGATTCTCCAACCCATCTCCAAGAGTCTGAATGCTCACATCCATCCCTTCCAATTGCCTCCGCGCATACTCTGGCTGCAGCACTGGGTCGAGATCCTCATGGAAATTTTGGCAGTAGAAAGCATAGAGTGAAGCATCCACTCGCTGAGCTTCGCTCATCTTCTCAATTTCTTCTTCGCAGGCTATCCGCCTCGTCCCCACCCAGTACTTGGCCACCAATGACTTCCTCCTCCTAGAGCACTTAAGCCCTGAACCAGAAATAAAACAGAGAAGGGACTCAAAGATGGAGACAGTGATGGACCTCGCTTCTCTCAATACAGTGACGATCGCCACGAACGGCGAATCCTTATTTAACAACAAAAGAGAAGACGAAGCCCACTTGGAATCCGCCCTTTTCAACCCTTTGAGACCCTTGTCGAGCTGCTTCTTCATCTTCTTCTTCGTCAAAACGTAGTCCCTGAACATGTTCTCCATCCCGGAATACTCTCCTATCCTACCTCGCCGAAGAGCCGATTGCAGGTCTTGGAGATGCTCTTTCATCTGCAAGAGAAAATCCCTCGCAATGCTGCAGAGTTCCAACAGCCTCAGAGACTCGTCGAGCAGGTTGTCGGTCCATTTGTCATGCCCATGGACGACTGGCATGTGGAGGATACTGTTGGCACACTCGAACAAGTCAGAGAGGTCGTTGAAGGCACTGAAGAGGGTCGTCGTTGTTGTATTCATATTGTCTGAAGAAGAAGATGGCGTTCCCTCCCATTCCCTCAACGCCTTCAACTTCTCTTCAAGGGTGATGGAACTCTCAATATGGTTGTAATCGCCGGAGCAAGCCATGTTGTGCAACTTCTTCAATTTTTTCGATTGCAAAGATGGGGAGAGTAGATGTGAAAGCTTCTCTTGTGGGTGGAAGCTCTTATATAAGAGTACTCATGAAGGGAGACAAGACAGATGGCTGTATATTAAAATGGTTGACAATATGGGGTGAGCATGCGGTGTGTTAGTGTCCTTTTCCTGCCAACCATGTACCATTGCATCGCTCAAACAATTTAAAAACGCTTTGGTTCGTACTTGGTACAATAAATTAAGTTAAATCATGTCGGGCTAATGATAATTTAAGCTATGAAGAGGATATGGTTCACTGTGAGATCTCCATCCTTGTACGTCCGTAGAAGTTTCTTGCTGCTTGCCAACAACCTTCCTAATCTAATTATTTAACGAGAAAGAGATACTTTCGTGGTGGCTTCCGTAGCTTAATTAATCTCTGATTGGGACGATCACCAAACCGGATTTTAGAAGGAGTTTATGAGGGAGCAGCCTTCGGCATGACCAGCTGTGTTTGTCTGAGGGGATCTATAACGGGCGCCATATGTGGACAAATTAACTTAGTTTTAATTAGCTATATGATTTGTCATTTTGTCAATCCACCTACTAGCAACCAAATACGTCTAATGTACAAAGAGCTATAATTTCTATATCCGAAAAGGAATTTTTAGATTGCAAAGAGTTTGCCAAACATGCCTATGTATACAAGATAGAGAGAAGCTTAATTACGTAAAAAGATATTTTTGGAAATGGATATTTATAAAGCTAGTATTCCAAATATCACACATAAACACGTACTGCTTAAAAACCTTACCTACCATTAAACATGTGGAGAGTCCACTTTTGGTCAAACCAGCTGGTTAGACAGGGTTGAACCATATAGGAATTGAGATTATTGTAAGCTTCGATAGTGTACGAGTGAGTGTACTTACACCTAATAATTGGTGTAACTACACTTTAAATTACACTTATGAATACGCCACTTGACACAGTTAATTGTTATTGCAGTTTGGAACCAATAGCTCTTAATCTGCGGGGCTTTCAGCCTAGGGTATCAAAATCCACTAGAAAGAGTATTACAATAGTAGTCGAATTATACTTACAATAATAAGTTCTCTTCATCGAAAGGACAACTGGAGGCAATTGGAAAGGAATTTTAAGAAAAAGCAAAGTTTAAGGCTATAGAAAGGGTTTTTAAATAAAAAAACTTGGCTGATGCTTGTAGTAAAATAATTTTAAGAAAAATCATAGCTGAAGGCTATTGTAAGGGAATTTTACGAAAAATCAAAACTGAATGCTATAATAAGGGAATGTTAAGAAAAATCATGGCTGAAGGCTATAGTAAGTGAATTTGAAGAAAAATAATGGTTGAAGGCTAAGGGACTTTTGACCAAAATTAAGATTGAAGGATATAGTAAGAGAATTTGAAGAAATTCGTGGCACGAGGCTGTAGTTAGGGAATTTGAAGAAAAATCATGAATGAAGATTATAGTAAGGGAATTTTAACAAAAACCAGAGTTGAAGGTCATAGTATGGGAATTTTAAGAAAAATCAAAACTGAAGGCTATAGTAAGGGAATTTGATGAAAAATCATGGCTGAAGGCTATAGTAATAGAATTTTAACAAAACTATGGATGAAGGTCATAGTAAGGGAATTTTTAAAAAAATCATGGAAGAAGGCTATAGTAAGAGAATTTGAAGGAAAATAAAGGTTGAAATCTATAGTAAGGGACTCTTGACAAAAATTATGACTAAAGACTATAGTAAGAGAATTTGAGGAAATTTGTGGCACACGACTATAGTTAGGGAATTTGAAAAAAAATCATGTGGAGACTATAGTAAGGGAATTTGAGGTAAAATCATGGTTTAAGGCTATACTAAGGGAATTTAAAGAAAATAATGGCTAAGGAATTTCAGGAAAACTTATGGTTTAAGGCTATAGTAATGGAATTTAAAGAAAATAATGGCTGAAGGTTGTACTAAGAGAATTTTAAAAAAATAAGAGATGAAGGCTATAGTAAGAGGATTATATGAAAAATCTTAATTGAAGGCTACAGTAAGGGATTTGATGTAAAATCATGGCTGAAAGCAAAAGTAAGAGTTTGAAGAAAAGGGTTGTTCAAGGCTATAGTAAAGGAGTTTTAACAAAAATCCTGGCTAAAGGCTATAGTAAGGAATTTGAAGAGAAATCATGGTTGAAGGCCATAGTAAGGGAATTTTGAAAAAAAAATGACTGTAGGCAGTAGTAAGTGAATTTGAATAAATTAGTGGGACAAGGCTTTTGTAAGGGTATTTGAAAAATTATGACTGAAGGCTATTGGAAAGGAATTTTAAGAAAAATCATGGTTTAAGGCTATAGTAAGGGTTTTTAAATAAAAAAATTGGCTGATGCTTGTAGTAAGAGAATTTTTAAAAAAGTCACAGCTGAAGGCTATTGTAAGGGAATTTTAAGAACAAGCAAAACTAAATACTACAGTAAGGGAATGTTAAGAAAAATCATGGCTGAAGGTTATAGTAATAGAATTTGAAGAAAATTATGGTTCAAGGCTATTTTAAGGGAAGCCATTCAAAAATCATGCAAAAAGGCTACAGTAGGAGAATTTGAAAAAAAATAATGGTTGAAAGCCATGGGACTTTTGACCAAATTTATGACTCAAGGATATAGTAAGAGAATTTGAAGAAATTTGTGGCACCAGGCTATAGTTAGGGAATTTGTAGAAAAATTATGATTGAAGACTATGGTAAGGGAATTTTAAGAAAAATTATGGTTTAAGGCTATAGTAATGGAATTTAAAGAAAATCATTGCTAAAGATTTTAATAAGAAAATTTTAAGAAAAATCAGAGTAGAAGGCTCTACTAAGGTAATTTTAAGAAAAATCCTAATTGAAAGCTATAGTAAGAGATTAAAAGTAAAATCATCCTAATTGAAAGCTATAGTAAGAGTTTAGAAGTAAAATCATGGCTGAAGGCTATAGTATGCGAATTTAAAGAAAACTGTGGTTCGAGGCTATAGTAAGAAAATTTTAACAAAAATCATGGTTATAGGCTATAGAAAGGAATTTGAAGAGAAATCATGGTCGAAGACTATAGCAAGGGAATTTTGATAAAATAATTTTTGACTAATTGTTATTTTAAGAGATTTTAAAGAAATTTTTGGCACAAGGTTATAGTAAGGGAATTTTAAGAAAACTCATGGTTGAATGCTATTGTAAGGGTATTTTAAGAAAAATTAAGGTTTAAGACTCTAGTTAAAGATTTTAATGAAAAAATTTGGCTGAAACTTTTAGTAAGCGTATTTTAAGAAAAATCAGAGCTAAAGGGTGTGTAAGAGAATTTTAAGAAAAATCAAATTTGAAGGCTATAGTAAAGGAATTTTAGGAAAAATCATGGCTGAAGGCTTTAGTAATAGAATTTTAAGAAAACTATGGTTAAAGGCTAAAGTAAGGAAATTTTTTATAAAAATCATGGAAAAAGGCTTAAGTAGAAGATTTTGAACGAAAATAATGGTTGAAAGTTCTAGAAAGGGACTTTTGATAAAAATTATGACTAAAGGCTATTGTAAGGGAATTTGAAGAAATTTGTGCCACAAGGCTATAGTTAGAGAATTTGAAAAAAAAATCATGGCTGAAGGCTATAGTAAGGGAATTTTAGGAAAAATCATGGTTTAAGGCTATAGTAAGGGAATTTAAAGAAAATAATGCTTAGGGAATTTTTGGAAAACTCATGGTTTATGGCTCTAGTAAGGGATTTTCAAGAAAAATTTGCCTGAAGGTTTTAGTAAGCGTATTTTAAGAAAAATCAGAGTTGAAGGGTATAGTAAAGGAATTTTAAGAAAATTAAAATCTGAAGGCTATAGTAAGGGAATTTGAGGAAAAATTATGGCTGAAGGCTTTAGTAATAGGATATTAACACAATGGGTTAAGACTATTGTAAGGAAATTTTAAAAATCATGGCTGAAGGCTATAGTAATAGAATTTTAACACAATGGGTTAAGGCTATAGTAATGAAATTTTAAAAATCATGGCTGAAGGCTATAGTAATAGAATTTTAACACAATGGATTAAGGCTATAGTAAGGGAATTTAAAAAAAAAATCATGAAAAAAGGCTACAATAAGAGAATTTGAAGGAAAAAAAAGGTTGAAATCTATAGTAAGGGACTCTTGACAAAATTTATGACAAAAGCTATAGTAAGAAAATTTGAAGAAATTTGTGGCACAAGGCTATAGTTAGGGAATTTGAAAAAAAATCATGGCTGAAAACTATAGTAAGGGAATTTGAAGTAAAAATATGGTTTAAGGCTATAGTAAAAGACTTTTAATGAAAATAATGGCTAGGGAATTTTAGAAAAATTCATGGTTAAAGGATATAGTTATGGAATTTAAAGAAAATAATGGCTAAAGGTTGTTGTAAGAGAATTTTTAAAAAATCAGATGTTAAGACTATAGTGAGAGGATGATATGAAAAATTTTAATTGAAAGCTAAAGTAAGAGAGTTTGAAGAAAAGGTGGTTCGAGCCTATTATAAAGAAATTTTTAATAAAAATCAAGGCTAAAGGCTATAGTAAGGAATTTGAAGAAAAATCATGGTAGAAGGCTATAGAAAAGGAATTTTGACAAAAAAAATGACTCAAGGCTGTAGTAAGTGAATTTGTAAAAATTAGTGGGACTAGGCTTTTTTAAGGGTATTTGATGAAAATAATGACTGAAGGTTGTAGTAAGTGAATTTGTAAAAGTTAGTGGGACAAGGCTTTTGTAAGGGTATTTGAAGAAAAATAATGATTGAAGGCTATTGGAAAGGAATTTTAAGAAATATCATGGTTTAAGGCTAGTAAGGGTATTTAAATAAAAAAACTTGGCAGATGCTTGTAGTAAGAGAATTTTAAGAAAGATCATAGCTAAAAGCTATAATAAGAGAATTTTAAGAAAAATCAAAACTGAAGGCTATAGTAAGGGTATGTTAAAAAAATTCATGGCTTAAGCTAGTGTAATAGAGTTTGAAGAAAATCGTGGTTCAAGGCTATTTTAAGGGAATTTTAGGCAAAATCTTGGAAAAAGGCTATAGTAAGAGAATTTAAAGAAATTCGTGGAACAAGGCTATAGTAAGAGAATTTGAAGAAATTTGTGGAACAAGGTTATAGTTAGGGAATTTGAAGAAAAATCATGTCTAAAGACTTTAGTAAAGGAATTTTAAGAAACATTATGGTTTAAGGCTAGAGTAATGAAGAAAATCATTGTTGAAGATTTTATTAAGAGAATTTTAAGAAAAATCAGAGCAGAAGGCAATCCTAAGGGAATTTTAAGAAAATTCAGAATTGAATGCTATAGCAAGAGATTTGAAGTAGGTGACTTTAATGAAAACTGTGGTTCGAGGCTACAGTAAGGAAATTTTACCAAAAATTATGGTTAAAGGCTATGGAAAGGAATTTGAAGAGAAATCATGGTTGAAGACTATAGTAAGGGAATTTTGATAAATTTTTTTACTAATTGTTATTGTTAGAGAATTTCAAACCCTACTATAGCCTTGAACCACCATTTTCTTCAAATTCTCTTACTAGAGTTTTCATCCATGATTTTACTTATAATTCATTTACTATAGCCTTCAATTAAGATTTTTCATAAAATTCCCTCACTACAAAATTCAACTATGATTTTTTAAAAATTCTCCTAGTACAACTTTGAGCCAATATTTTCAATAAATTCCATAAATATACCATTAAACTAAGATTTTACCAAAAATAGCCTTACAATAGCCTTCAACCATGAATTTTATTAAAATTTCATTACAATAGCCTTGTGCCACGAATTTCTTCAGACTAGCTTTATATATCCTTTAGACATTAGTTTTTGTGAAAAGTCCCTTACTATAGCCTTTTTTCTTGAAACTCCCTTTCTATAACCTTGAAAAATAGTTTTCTTCAAATTCTATTATAATAGCATGGAGCAATGATTTTTCTTAAAACTCCCTTACTATCGAATTCAATTTTGCTTTTTCTTAAAATTCCATTACTATAGCCTTAAGATATGATTTGTCTTAAAATTCTCTTACTACAAGCTTCAGCCAAGCTTTCCTATTTATAATCCCTTACAATAGCCTTAAACCATGATTTTTCTCAAAATTCCCTTCCAATGGCTTTCAGTCATTATTTTTCTTCAGATACGCATGCTAAAGACTAGTAACACAAATATCTTAAAATTATCTTACTATAGCCTACAGTCAATTTTTTGTCAAAATTCCTTTTCTATAGCCTTCAACCAAAAATTCTCTTCATAGTCTTTACTATAGCCTTTAGCCATGGTCTTTGTTAAAATTCCTTTACCATAGCCTTGAACCACAATTTTCTTCAAATTCTCTTACTATAGCTTTCAACCATGATTTTTCTTCAAATTCCCTTACTATAGCCATCATTTAAGATTTTTCATATAATTCCCCCACTGTGGCCTTGATCTCTGATTTTTAAAAAATTCTCTTACTACAACCTTCAACCATTATTTTCTTTAAATTCCTTTACTATAGCAATAAACATTGAGTTTTCCTAAAATTCCCTTGCCATTATTTTCTTTAAATTTCCTAACTATGGCCTTAAATCATGATTTTTCTTCAAATTCCGTAACTATAACCTTGTGTCATGATTTTCTTCAAATTCTCTTACAACAGCCTTCATTCAGATTTTTTGTGAATAATCTTCAACTTTTTTTTTTTCAAATTCTCTTTCAATAGACTTTTTCCACGATTTTCTTTAAAATTCGCTTACTAAAGCCGTCAACTAGTTTTCTTATATTTCAATTACTGTACCCTTCAGCCATGATTTTTCCTCAAATTCCCTTATTAAAGCCTTCATTTTTGATTTTTCTAAAAATTCCCATACAAAATCCTTCAGCTCTGATATTTCATAAAATACGTTTACCATAACCTTCAGTCATGTGTTTTCTTTAAAATCCCTTACTTGAGCCTTAAATCAAGATTTTTCTTAAAATTCCCTTACAATCGAATTCAACCACGAGTTTTACTTAAATACCTTTACTATGGCCATGTGCCAAAAATTTCATCAAATTCTCTTGAAATGGCAATTAGTCATAAATTTTGTAAAAATTCCCTTACTATAGCCTTCGACCATGTTTTCACTTCAAATTCCTTTCCACAGACTTTGGCCATGATTTTTATTAAAATTCTCATACTATAGCCTATAAACCACAATTTTCTTAAAATTTTCTTTCTGTAGCCTTCTGCTACAATTTTACATTAAATCTTTAACTATAGCCTTCAATTATTATTTTTCATAAAATTCCATTAGCATAGCCTTTAACTCTAACTTTTCTAAAAATTCTCTTACAATAAGCATCAGTGAAGTTTTTTTATTTAAAATAACTTACTATAGGGTTAAACCATGATTTTTCTTAAAATTCCCTTCCAATTCCCTCTAGTCTTTATTTTTCTTCAAAAACCCTTACTATAGCCTTGTGTCACGAATTTCTTCAAATTCTCTAACTATAGCCTTCAGTCATACTTTTATCAAAATTCCTTTACTATTGCCTTCAACCATTATTTCTCTTCAAATTCCTTACTATAGTCTTTAGCCACGATTTTGTTAAAATTCCTTTACTATAGCCTTGAACCACCATTTTCTTTAAATTCTCTTACTATAGTTTTCAGCCATGATTTTACTTAAAATTCATTTACTATAGCCTTCAATTAAGATTTTTCATAAAATTCCCTCACTACAGAATTCAACTATGATTTTCAAAAAATTCACCTAGTACAACCTTGAGCCAATATTTTCTTTAAGTTTCATAACTATACCATTAAACCAAGATTTTACATGAAATTGCCTTACAATAGCCTTAAGCCATGAATTTTATTAAAATTTCCATACAATAGCCTTGTGCCACGAATTTCTTCAAACTAGCTTACTATTTCCTTATATTTTTTTTTGTCAAAAGTCCCATACAATAGCCTTCAACCATTATTTTTCTTCAAATTTTCTCACTATAGCCTTTTTTCTTGATTTTTGAAAAAATTCCCTTAATATGGCCTTGAACAATAGTTTTCTTAAAATTCTATTATTATTGGATGCAACAATGTTTTTTCTTAAAACTTCCTTACTATTGAATTCAGTTTTGTTTTTTCTTAAAATTCCCTTTCTATAGCCTTCAGATGTGATTTGTCTTAGAATTCTTTTACTACTAGCTTCAGCCAAGTTTTCCTATTTAGAATCCCCTACGATAGCCTTAAACCTTGATTTTTCTCAAAATTCATTTCCAATGGCTTTGTGTCATTATTTTTCTACAAATGCCCTTCCTAAAGACTTGTAACACAAATATCTTAAAATTATCTTACTATAGCCTTCAATCAATTTTTTGTCAAAATTCCTTTTCTATAGCCGTCAACCATAAATTCTCTTCATAGTCTTTACTATAGCCTTTAACCATGGTCTTTGTTAAAATTCCTTTACTATAGCCTTGAACCACTATTTTCTTCTAATTATCTTAATATAGCTTCCAACCATGATTTTTCTTCAAATTCCCTTACTTTTTCCTTCATTTAAGATTTTTCATATAATTTCCTCACAGTGGCCTTGAGCTCTGATTTTAAAAAAATTCTCTTACTACAACCTTCAACCATTATTTTCTTTCAATTCTTTTACTATAGCAATAAACCTTGAGTTTTCCTAAAATTCCCTAGCCATTCTTTTCTTTAAATTCCCTAACTATGGTCTTAAACCATGATTTTTCTTCAAATTCCGTAACTATAGCATTGTGACTCAAATTTCTACAAATTCTCTTACAATACCCTTCACTCAGATCTTTTGTGAAAAGTTCCTTACTATTGTCTTCAACTTTTTTTTCCTTCAAATTCTCTTATAATAGACTTTTTTCACAATTTTCTTTAAAATTCCCTTACTCTAGCTGTCGACCATAGTTTTCTTAAATTTCAATTACTATAGCCTTCAGCCATGATTTTTCCTCAAATTCCCTTATTAAAGCCTTCAGTTTTGATTTTTCTAAAAAGTCCCATACAAAATCCTTCTGCTCTGATTTTTCTTAAAATATGTTTACCACCTTCACTCTTGTGTTTTCTTTAAAATCTCTTTGTTGAGCCTTAAATCAAGATTTTTCTTAAAATTCCCTTACAATCGAATTCAACCACGAGTTTTCATTAAATACCGTTTCTATATCCTTCCGCCAAAAATTTCATCAAATTCTCTTGAAATGGCAATTAGTCATAAATTTTTTATAATTTCCCTTACTATAGCCTTCGACCATGATTTCTCTTCAAATTCCTTTCCACAGCCTTTGGCCATGATTTTTATTAAAATTCTCATACTATAGCCTATAAACTTCTATTTTCTTTAAATTCTCTTTCTGTAGACTTCTACTACGATTTTACATTAAATCTTTTACTATAGCCTTCAATTATTATTTTTCATAAAATTCCATTTGCATAGCCTTTAACTCGAATTTTTACAAAATTGTCTTACTATAAGCATCAGCGAAGTTTTTTTATTTAAAATCCCTTACTATAGGGTTAAACCATGATTTTTCATAAAATTCCCTTCCAATTCCCTTCAGTCTTTATTTTTCTTCAAAAACCCTTACTATAGCCTTGTGTCACGAATTTCTTCAAATTCTCTAACTATAGCCTTCAGTCATATTTTTGTCAAAATTCCTTTACTATAGCCTTCAACCAATATTTCTCTTTAAATTTCTTACTATAGCCTTTAGCCACGATATTGTTAAAATTCCTTTACTATAGCCTTGAACCACCATTTTCTTCAAATTCTCTTACTATAGTTTTCAGCCATGATTTTACTTAAAATTCATTTACTATAGCCTTCAACTAAGATTTTTCATAAAATTCCCTCACTACAGAATTCAACTATGATTTTTTAAAAATTCACCTAGTACAACCTTGAGCCAATATTTTCTTTAAGTTCCATAACTATACCATTAAACCAAGATTTTACCTAAAATTGCTTTACAATAGCCCTGAGCCATGAATTTTATTACAATTTCCTTCCTATTGCCTTGCGCCATGAATTTCTTCAAACTAGCTTACTATTTCCTTCTTACATTTTTTTTGGTCAAAAGTCCCATACTATATAGCCTTCAACCATTATTTTTCTTCAAATTCTCTCACTATAGCCATTTTTCATGATTTTTGAAAAAATTCCCTTAGAATAGCCTTGAACAATAGTTTTCTTCAAATTCTATTATATAGGATGAAACAATGATTTTTCTTAAAACTCCCTTACTATTGAATTCAGTTTTCTTTTTTCTTAAAATTCCCTTTCTATTGCCTTCAGATGTGATTTGTGTTAGTCATAAATTTTGTCAAAATTCCCTTACTATAGCCTTCGACCATGATTTCTCTTAAAATTCCTTTCTATAGCCTTTGGCCATGATTTTCGTTAAAATTCTCATACTATAGCCAACAAACAACAATTATCTTTAAATTCTCTTAATGTAGCCTTCTGGTATGATTTTACATTAAATCTTTCTCTATAGCCTTGAATTATAATTTTTCTTAAAATTCCATTAGCATAGCCTTTAACTCTAATTTTTCTAAAAATTCTCTTACTATAAGCATCAGCGAAGTTATTTTTATTGAAAATCCCTTACTATAGGTTAAACCATGATTTTTTTTAAAATTCCATGCCAATTCCTTTCAGTCTTTATTTTTCTTCAAAAACCCTTACTATTGCCTTGTGTCACGAAGTTCTTCAAATTCTCTAACTATAGCCTTCAATCATTTTTTTGTCAAAATTCCTTTACTAGTGCGTTCAACCTTTATTTCTTTTCAAATTCCTTACTATAGCCTTTAGCCACCATTTTGGTTAAAATTCCTTTACTATAGCCTTGAACCACCATTTTCTTCAAATTCTCTTACTATAGTTTTCAGCCATGATTTTTCTTCAAATTCATTTATTATAGCCTTCAATTAAGATTTTTCATAAAATTCCCTCACTACAGAATTCAACTATGATTTTTTAAAAATTCTCCTAGTACAACCTTGAGCCAATATTTTCTTTAAATTCCATAACTATACCATTAAACCATGATTTTAACTAAAATTGCCTTACAATAGCTTTCCACCATGAATTTTAATAAAATTTCCTTACAATAGCCTTGTTCCACGAATTTCTTCAAACTAGCTTACTATATCCTTCAGACATTTTTTTTGTCAAAAGTCCCTTACTATAGCCTTCAACCATTATTTTTTTTCAAATTCTCTTACTATAGCCTTTTTTCTTGATTTTTGAATAAATTCCCTTAATATAGCCTTGACCAATAGTTTTCTTCAAATTCTATTATTATAGCACGGAGCAAAGATTTTTCTTAAAACTCCCTTACTACAGAATTCAGTATTGTTTTTTCTTAAAATTTCATTAGTATGGCCTTCAGATGTGATTTGTCTTAAAATTCTCTAACTACAAGCTTCAACCAAGCTTTCCTATTTAGAATCCCTTACGATAGCCTTAAACCATGATTTTTTTCAAAGTTCCCTTCCAATGGCTTTTTGTCATTATTTTTCTTCAAATACCCTTGCTAAAGACTAGTAACACAAATATCTTAAAATTCTCATACTATAGCCTTCAATCAATTTTTTGTTAAAATTCGTTTTCTATAGCCTTCAATCATAAATTCTCTTCAAAGCCTTTACTATAGCCTTTAGCCATGGTCTTTGTTAAAATTCCATTACTATAGCCTTGAACCACTATTTTCATCAAATTCTCTTAATATAGCTTCCAGCCATGATTTTGTTTTTAAATTTCCTTACTATGCCATCATTTAAGATTTTTCATATAATTCCCTCACTGTGGCCTTGAACTCTGATTTTTAAAAAATTCTCTTACTACAACCGTCAACCATTATTTTCTATCAATTCCTTTACTATTGCAATAAACCTTGAGTTTTCAAAAAATTCCCTAGCCATTATTTTCTTTAAATGCCCTAACTATGGCCTTAAACCATGATTGTTCCTCAAATTTCTTAACTATAGCCTTATGTCACAAATTTCTTCAAATTCTCTAATAATAACCTTCACATAGATTTTTTGTGAAAAGTCCCTTACTATTGTCTTCAACCTTTTTTTCCTTTAAATTCTCCTACAGTAGACTTTTTGCACGATTTTTTTTAAAATTCCCGTACTATAGCCATCAACCATAGTTTTCTTAAATTTTAATTACTATAGCTTTCAGCCATGATTTTAACTAAAATTCCCTTATAAAAGCCTTCTGTTTTGATTTTTCTAAAAATTCCCTTACAAAATCCTACTGTTCTGATTTTTCTTGAAATACGCTTACCAAAACCTTCAGCCTTGTGTTTTCTTTAAAATCCCTTACTTTAGCCTTAAATCATGATTTTTCTTAAAATTCCCTTACAATCGAATTCAACCACGAGTTTTATTTAAATTCCTTTACTATAGCCTTGGTCCAAAAATTTCATCAAATTCTCTCTAAATGGCAATTAGTCATAAATTTTGTCAAAATTCCCTTACTATAGCCTTTGACCACGATTTTTCTTCAAATTCCTTTCTGTAGCCTTTGGCCATGATTTTCGTTAAAATTCTTATACTATAGCCTATAAACAATAATTTTCTTTAAATTCTCTTATTATAGCCTCATGCTTTGATTTTACATTAAATATTTTACTGTAGCCTTCAATTATGATTTTTATTAAAATTCCATTAGCCTAAACTTTAACTCTAATTTTTCAAAAAATTCTCTTACTATAACGGGGGTTTAGTGCACAGAAAATTCAATATTTATAGAAAATTTGAAGTCATAGACAATGATTTCCTTGAAAGTAAACTTCTGAGGAAAACTTTCTCATGTTAGTGGTTGACACTGAGAGTTTCAAGTGTATCGTTAGTTAAAACATTATGAATTTCGAAGACAGTCATATCTAGATTATGCAATTACTAAATTTCACTTATTAATAATAATAAGTTTATTTCTCATAACAATAGTCAATGAGTTAGAAATTATTGTTGAAGTGTCCTTGAGAGAGGAAAATTAAGAAACCACTAATTTTAATATAAACAAAAATAATTTATCTTTTCCTTATATAAATAATTTTATACAATGATTTAGAAGATAAATATTTATTAGTAAACATAATTTTATGTTTTTAAGTTTTTATACAATGATCTTACTATTTGATTAATTGTATTCAGTAACCAAGTTTATTAAATATTTAACCATTTATTACTTGTAATTTTTTTTTTTTTCATTTGAATGGTATTATTTAGTAAATATCATTCTAATTAAAAAAAAAAAAAAAAAAAAAATTGAAAAAATATTTTTAAGGCTGTTCATGAGAAATATCCCATAGAAAATAAATAAGTTAAATTTTATAATTTATGAAAAATCATAAGTATTTTTAAATACAAATTTAAATTAAGTTTATTAGAATCACATTTTATTATTTTAAATATTTTATTTTTATAAATGGTAATAGAAAAATTACTTTCTAAAAAAAGGATCTGTATTTTATATTTTTTAATCTTTCAAAAATTATATAAGTTTTTTATCTATTTTTATAAATTTAAAAATTAAATAATATTTTAATTGTGGATTTATTATAAAGGAATTCAAAACATAAAAAAGGTAATATATAAAAATTTTAAAATATCTTATTTTTAAACATAAAAGAGGTATTATATGAATTTACACTGTGTTTGAAGATTTGAATTCTCTCCTTTTTTAAAGGAGAATTGAGAGTTACTGGGAATTTATAGCGAATAAGGGAAGAAAGTGCTGATTTCCCAAACTTTATATTCCATGACTTTGTTTTCTTAATTGACTAAACCCCCATAAGCATCAGCGAAGTTTTTTTATTTAAAATCCCTTACTATAGGGTTTAACCATGATATTTCCTAAAATTCCCTTCCAATTCCCTTCAGTCTTTATTTTTCTTCTAAAACCCTTACAATAGCCTTGTGTCACGAATTTTTTCAAATTCTCTAACTATTGCCTTCAGTCATATTTTTGTCAAAATTCCTTTACTATTGCCTTCAACCGTTATTTCTCTTAAAATTCCTTACTATAGCCTTTTGCCACAATTTGGTTAAAATTCCTTTACTATACCCTTGAACCACCATTTTCTTCAAATTCGCTTACTATAGTTTTCAGCAATGATTTTACTTCAAATTCATTCACTAAAGCATTCAATTAACATTTTTCAAAAATTCCCTCACTACAAAATTCAACTATAATTTTTTAAAAATTCTCCTAGTACAACCTTGAGCCAATATTTTCTTTAAATTCCATAACTATACCATTAAACCAATATTTTACCTAAAATAGCCTTCAGCCATGAATTTTACTTAAATTACCCTCCAATAGTCTTGTGTCACAAATTTCTTCAAACTAACTTACTATATCCTACAGACATTTTTTTTGTTAAAAGTCCCTTATTATAGCCTTCAACCATTTTTTTTTTCAAATTCTCTTGCTATAGCCTTTTTTCTTGATTCTTGAAAAAATTCCCGTAATATAGCCTTGAACAATAGTTTTCTTCAAATTCTATTATTATATCATGCAGCAATGATTTTTCTTAAAACTCCCTTACTATTGAATTCAGTTTTGTTTGTTCTTCAAATTCCCATTCTATGGCCTTCAGATGTGATTTGTCTTAAAATTCTCTTACTACAAGATTCTTCCAAGCTTTCCTATTTAGAATCCCCTACGATAGCCTTAAACCTTGATTTTGCTCAAAATTCGCTTCCAATGGCTTTTTGTCATTATTTTTCTACAAATGCCCTTCCTAAAGACTTGTAACACAAATATCTTTAAAATATCTTACCATGGCCTTCAGTCAATTTTTTGTAAAAATTCCTTTTCAATATCCTTCAACCATAAATTCTCTTAAAAGTCTTTACTATAGCTTTTAGCCATGGTCTTTGTTAAAATTCCTTTACTATAGCCTTGAACCACTATTTTCTTCAAATTCTTTTAATATAGCTTCCAGCCAAGATTTTTCTTTAAATTCCCTTACTATAGCCTTCACTTTAGATTTTTCATATAATTCCCTCTCTGTGGCATTGAGCTCTGATTTTTAAAATGTTCTCTTACGACAACCTTCAACTTTTATTTTCCTTAAATTACTTTACTATAGCAATAAACCTTGAGTATTCCTAAAATTCTCTAGCCATTATTTTCTTTAAAATCCCTAACTATGGCCTTAAACCATGATATTTCTTCAAATTTCATAACTATAGCCTTGTGTCACAAATTTCTTGAAATTCTCTTACAATAGCCTTCACTCAGATTTTTTGTGAAAAGTCCCTTACTATAGTCTTCAACCTTTTTTTCCTTCAAATTCTCTTACAATAGACTTTTTCCACGATTTTCTTTAAAATTCCCTTACTATAGCCGTCAACCATAGTTTTGTTAAATTTCAATTACTATACCCTTCAGCCATGATTTTTCCTCAAATTCCCTTATTGAAGCAATCAATTTTGATTTTTATAAAAATTCCCTAACAAAATCCTTTGCTCTGATTTTTCTTAAAATACGCTTACCAAAACCTTCTGCCTTGTGTTTTCTTTAAAATCCCTTACTTGAGAGTTAAATAAGGTTTTTTTTAAAATTCCTTTATAATCAAATTCAACCACGAGTTTTCTTTAAATTCCTTTACGATATCAAATTCTCTTAAAATGGCAATTAATCATAAATTTTGGCAAAATTCCCTTACTATAGCCTTCGACCACGATTTCTCTTCAAATTCCTTTATATAGCCTTTGGCCATGATTTTCGTTAAAATTTTCATACTATATCCTATAAAGAACAATTCTCATTAAACTCTCTTACTGTAGCCTTCTGCTATGATTGTACATTATATCTTTTACTATAGCCTTCAATTATGATTTTTCTAAAAATTCCATTTGTATAGACTTTAACTCTATTTTTTCTAAAAATGCTCTTGCTATAAGCATCAACAAAGTTTTTTGATTTAAAATCCCTTACTATAGGGTTAAACCATGATTTTTCTTAAAATGTCTTGCCAATTCCCTTCTGTCTTTATTTTTCTTCAAAAACCCTTACTATAGCCTTGTGTCACGAATTGCTTCAAATTCTTTAACAATAGCCTTCAATCATATTTTTGTCAAAATTCCTTTACTAATGCCTTCAGCCATTATTTCATTTCAAATTCCTTACTACAGCCTTTAGCCATAATTTTGTTAAAATTCCTTTACTATAGCCTTGAACCACCATTTTCTTCAAATTCTCTTACTATAGTTTTCAGCCACGATTTTACTTAAAATTCATTTACTATAGCCTTCAATTAAGTTTTTTCATAAAATTCCCTCACTACAGAATTCAACTATGATTTTCTAAACATTCACCTAGTACAACCTTGAGCCAATATTTTCTTTAAGTTCCATAACTATACCATTAAACCAATATTTGACCTAAAATTGTCTTACAATAGCCTTGAGCCATGAAGTTTATTAAAATTTCCCTACAATAGCCTTGTGCCACGAATTTCTTCAAACTACCTTACTATATCCTTCTTACATTTTTTTTTGTCAAAAGTCCCATACTATATCCTTCAACCTTTATTTTTCTTCAAATTCTCTCACTATAGCCTTTTTTCATGATTTTTGATAAAATTCCCTTAGTATAGCCTTGAACAATAGTTTTCTTCAAATTCTATTATTATAGCATGCAACAATGATTTTTCTTGAAACTCCCTTACTATTGAATTCAGTTTTGTTTTTTCTTAAAATTCCCTTTCTATAGCCTTTAGATGTGATTTGTCTTAAAATTCTCTTACTACAAGCTTCAGCCAAGCTTTCCTATATATAATCCCTTACTATAGCCTCAAACCATGATTTTTTTGAAAATTCCCTTCCAATGGCTTTCTGTCATTATTTTTCTTCATTTACCCTTGCTAATGTCTTGTAACACGAATTTCTTAAAATTTTCTTACTATAGCCTTCTGTCAATTTTTTGTCAAAATTCCTTTTCTATAGCCTTCAACCATAAATTCTCTTCAAAGTCTTCACTATAGCCATTAGCCATGGTCTTTGTTAAAATTCCTTAACTATAGCCTTGAAGCACTATTTTCTTCAAATTCTCGTACTATAGCTTCCAGCCATGATTTTTGTTCAAATTCCCTTACTATGCCATCATTTAAGATTTTTCATATACCTCCCTCACTGTGGCCTTGAGCTATGATTTTTAAAAAATTCTCTTACTACAACCTTCAACCATTATTTTCATTAAATTCCTTTACTATAGCAATAAACCTTAAGTTTTCCAAAAATTTCCTAGCCATTATTTTCTTTAAATTCCCTAACAATCGCCTAAAACCAATATTTTTCCTAAAAATCCCTTACTAAGGCCTTTAACCATGATTTTTCTTCAAATTCCCTAACTATAGCCTTATGTCACAAATTTCTTGAAATTCTATTACAATAGCCTTCACTTTGAGTTTTTTGTGAATAGTCCCTTACTATAGTCTTCAACCTTTTTTTCCTTCAAATTCTCTTACAATAGACTTTTTCCATGATTTTCTTCAAAATTCCCTTACTATCGCCGTCAACCATAGTGTTCTTTAATTTCAATTACTACAGCCTTCAGCCATAATTTTTCCACAAATTCACTTAATAAAACATTCAGTTTTGATTTTTCTTAAAATTCCCTTACAAAATTCTTCTGCTCTCATTTTTCTTAAAATACGCTTACCAAAACCTTTAGCCTTGAGTTTTTCTTTGAAATCCCTTGCTTGAGCCTTAAATCATGATTTTCTTAAAATTCCCTTACAATCGCATTCAACGACGTGTTTTTTTTTAAATTCCTTTACTATAGCCTTGTGCTAAAAATTTCATCAAATTCTCCCACAGTAGCAATTAGTTATTAATTTTGTCAAAATTCTTTTACTATAGCCTTCGACCATGATTTCTCTTCAAATTCCTTTCTACAGCCTTTGGTCATGATTTTCATTAAAATTCTCATACTATAGCTTATATACTACAATTTTCTTTAAATTCTCTTACTGCAGCCTTCTGCTATAATTTACCTTAATTATTTTACTATAGCCTACAATTATGATTATTCTTAAAATTCCATTAGCATAGCCTTTAACTCTAATTTTTCTAAAAATTATCCTCCTATAAGCGTCTGCGAAGTTTTTTTATTTAAAATCCCTTACTATAGGTTTAAACCATGATTTTTCTTAAAATTCCTTTCCAATACCCTTCAGTCTTTATTTTTCTTCAAAAACCCTCACTATAGCCTTGAGCCACGAATTTATTTAAACTCTATAACTATATCCTTCAGTTATATGTTTGTCAAAATTCCTTTATTATAGCCTTCAACCATTATTTCCCTACAAGTTCCTTACTATAGCATTTAGCCACGATTTTGTTAAAATTCCTTTACTATAGCCTTGAACCACCATTTTCTTTAATTTTGCTTACTACAATTTTTAGCCATGATTTTACTTCAAATTCATTTACTGTAGCCTTCAATTAAGTTTTTTCATAAAATTCCTTCAGTACAGAATTCAACTATGATTTTTTTAAAATTCTCCTAGTACAACCTTAAGCATATATTTTCATTAAATTCCATAACTATACCATTAAACAAAGATTTTAACTAAAATTTCCTTACAATAGCCTTCATCCATGAATTTTATTAAAATTTCCTTACAATAGCTTTGTGCTACAAATTTCTTCAACTTGGCTTATTTTATCCTTCAAACATTGTTTTTTGTCAAAGTCCCTTACTATAGCCTTCAACCACTATTTTTCTTCAAATTCTCTTACTATAGCCTTTTTTCTTGATTTTTGAAGAAACTCCCTTAATATAGCCTTGAACAATAGTTTTCTTCAAATTCTATTATTATAGCATGGAGCAATGATTTTTATTAAAACTCCCTTAATAAAGAATTTGGTTTTGTTTTTTCTTAAAATTCCCTTACTATAGCCTTCTGATGTGATTTGTCTTAAAATTCTCATACTGCATGCTTCAGCCAAGCTTTGCTATTTAAAAACCCTTACTATAGCCTTAAACCATGGTTTTTCTCAAAATTCCCTTCCAATGGCTTTTTGTCATTATTTTTCTTCAAATACCTTTGCTAAAGACTTATAACACGAATTTCTTCAAATTCTCTTACTATAGCCTTCAGTCAATTTTTTGTCAAAATTCCTATTCTATAGCCTTCAACCATAAATTCTCTTCATAGTCTTTTCTATAGCCTTTCGCCATGGTCTTTGTTAAAATTCCTTTACTATAGCATTGAGCCACAATTTTCTTCAAATTCTCTTACTATCGCTTCCAGCCATATTTTTTCTTCAAATTCCCTTAGTATAGCCTTCATTTAAGATTTTTCATTTAATTCCCTCACTATGGCCTTCAGCTCTGATTTTTAAAAAATTCTCTTACTACTCCCTTCAAGCATTATTTTCTTTGAATTGCATTACTATAGCCTTAAACCATTAGTTTTCATAAATTTCTCTTGCCTCCATTTTCTTTAGGTTCGATAACTATACCCTTAAACCATGATTTCACCTCAAACTCCTTTACTAAAGCATTTAGCCATGAATTTTCTACAAATTCTCTTACTTTAGCCTGGTGCCACAAAATTATTCAAATTACTTTACTATGTCCTTCAGTCATAATTTTGGTCAAAATTCCTTACTTTAGCCTTCAATCATCATTTTTATTTGAATTCTCTTACTATAGCCATTTTTTTAACTTTTTTGGGAAAATTCCTTTAATATTGCCTTGAACCATAGTTTTCTTAAAATTCTATTATTATAGAATGCAACAATGATTTTTCTTGAAACTCCCTTACTATAGAATTAAATTTAGATTTTTCTTTAAATTCCTTTACTATAGCCTTTAGCTGTGATTTTTCTTTAAATTTGCTTACAACAAACTTCAGCCAAGTTTTTTTATTTAATATCCCTAACTCTAACCTTATACCCTGAGTTTTCTTTAAATTCCCTTCTAATAGCCTTTAGTTATTATTGTTCTTCAAATACCCTTACTATTGCTTTGTACCACGAATTTCTCCAAATTTATTTACTATAGCCTTCAACCATGATTTCTCTTCGAATTCATTACTAAGGGCTTTAGCCATAATTTTTTTTAAAATTCCATTACTATAGCCTTGAACCACTATTTTCTTCAAATTCTCTTAATATAGCTTCCGACCATGATTTTACTTCAAATTCCCTTGCTATAGCCTTCAATTAACATTTTCCACATAATTCCCTCACTATAGACTTCAACTCTAATTTTTTAAAAATTCTCTTACTACAACCTTCAGCCACTATTTTCTTTAAATTCCTTTACTATAACCTTAAACCTTGACTTTTCCTAAAATTCCCTAGCCATTGATTTCATTAAATAATCTTACTATGGCCTATAGTTATATTTTCTGAGAAAAGTTACTGTAGCCTTCAACCATAGTTTTTTTAAAATTCAATTACTACAGCTTTCAGCCATCATTTTTCCTTAAATTCCCTTACTATGGCCTTCAGTTTTGTTTTATTCTTAAAATCCCTTAAAATAATGGTACAAGTTGGAGTAAGAGAATTTTTGAAAAATCAGAGCAGAAGGCTATGGTGAGGGAATTATATGAAAGTTCATAATTGAAGGCTATAGAAAAGGAATTTAAAGTAAAATCATGCCTGGAAGCGAGAGGAAGAGAATTTTAAGAAAGTGTTGGTTCAAAGCTATGGGAAAGGAATTTTAAAAAAAATCTAGGCTAAAGGCTATAGTAAGGAATTTGAAGAGATCTTGGTTGAAGGATATAGTGAAGGAATTTTTACAAAAAAAAGACTGAATGCTACAGTAGAAGAATTTGATGAAATTCGTGGCACAAGCCTATAGTAAGGATATTTGAAGAAAAATATGGACTGAAGGCAATTGGAAGGAAATTTTAAGAAAAGTCATGGTTTATGGAAATAGTAAGGTATTTTAAATAAAAAATCAAGTTTGATGCTTGTAGCAAGAAAATTTTATGAAAAACCAAAGCTGTTAAGGAATTTTAATAAATATCAAACTGAACGCTACAACAATTGAATTTTAAGAAAAATCACGGCTGGAGGCTGTGTAAAAGAATTTGAAGAAAACTTTGGTTGAAGGCTACATTAACGGAATTTATGAAAAATATGGAAAATGGCTATAGTAAAATAATTTGAGAAAAAATAATGGTTGAAGGCTATATTAAGGGACATTGACCAAAATTATGACTGAAGGATATTGTAAGGGAATTTAAAGAAAAATCAAGGTTTAGGGAATTTGAAATAAAATTATGGCTGAAGGTTATAATAAGGGAATTTCAAGAAAAACCATGGTTTAAGAGATAGTATTGGAATTTAAAGAAAATTGTGAATTATGATTTTAGTAAGAAAATTTTAAGATAAATCAGAGCTGAAGACTATACTAAGGGAATCATAAGAAAAATCATAATCGAAGGATCAAGTAAGAGATTTGAAGTAAAATCATGGCTGAAGGCAATAGTAAGCGAATTTAATGAAAACTGTGGCTTAGAGGCAATAGTAAGGGAATTCCAAAAAAAATCATGGCCAAAGACAATAGAAAGGAATTTGAATAGAAATCAAGGGCAAAGGCTAAAGTAAGCGAATTTTGAAAAAAATTATGACTAATTCCTATTGTAAGAGAATTGGAAGAAATTTTTGGCACAAGGCTTTAGTAAGTGAATTTTAAGAAAACTCATGGTTGAATGCTATTGTAAGGGAATTTTGAGAAAATGCACTTCGGTCTAACATGGGTCCATGCAATTGATGTTTGACCAATCCAATTGGGTGCTCTACTGACTTTGACAAGAGAATTGGGGGAAGGCCTTTTAACCAGGCCTTTTGGGCTTACTTGTCTTAGTTAGGGGCTGAGAGGTTTCGATTACTTGTAAATAGGGTTAGAGGGGGGAAAGTGACTCACCTGAGAGGGGCTACGCAGGAGATAGGGATAGGAGATTAGCTACATTTTATGAAAAGTTTGAGATAAAGTCTTCATTACTTGATTCACTGAGCCAATCATGATTTAAGGTTCTAGTAAGGAATTTTAGAGAAAAAAACAGGGCCAAAGATTTAGTAAGCATATTTTAAGAAAAAATAGAGCAGAAGGGGATAGTTAGGGAACTTCAAAAAAAAAAAAAGAAGGATATAGTAAGGGAATTTGTGAAAAAATCATGGCTGAAGGCTATGGTAATAGAATTTTAAGAAAATTATGGTTGAATGCTATAGAAAGAGACTTTTAAAAAAAATTATAGAAAAAGGCAATAGTAAGAGAATTTGATGGAAAATAATGGTTCAAGGAGACTTCAGACTAAAATTATGACTAAAGCCAATAGTAAGAGAATTTGAAGAAATTTGTGGCACAATGCTATTGTTAGAAATTTTGAAGCAAAATCGTGATTGAAGGCAATAGTAAAGGAATTTAAGGAAAATTCATAAAATTCTCAAGGTTTAAGGATATAGTAATGGAATTTAAAGAAAATAATAGCTGAAGGTTGTAGGAAGAGAATTTTTGAAAAATTAGAGTTGAAAAATAATGATGGAATTATATGAAAAGTCTTAATTGAAGGCTATAGTAAGGGAATTTGAAGTAAAATAATGGCTGGAATCTATAGTAAGAGAATTTGAAGAAAATGGTGGTTCAAGGCTATAGTAAAGGAAATTTTAAAAAAATTATGACAAACGGGTATGATAAGGAATTTAAAGAGAAATCAAGGTTGCAGGCTATAGTAAAAAAATTTGACAAAAAATGACTGAAGGCTATAGTTGGAGAATTTGAAGAAATTCGTGGCACATGCCTATTGTAACGGTATTTGAAGAAAAATCATGATGGAAGTGGGAAGGGAATTTTAAGAACATTCATGGTTTTAGGCAAAAGTAGGAGATTTTATATAAAAAAACATGGCTGATGCTTGTAGTTAGAGAATTTTAAGAAAAATTGGAGCAGTAAAGGATTTTTAAGAAAAATCAAAAGATAATGCTTTAATAATAAAATTTTTAAAAAAATCACAGCTTCAGGCTATTTAATAGAATTTGAAGAAAACTATGGTTCAAGGCTACATTAAGGGAATTTTTTCATAAATCATCGAAAATGGCTATAGTAAAAGAATTTGAAGAAAACTAATGGTTGAAAGCTATATTAAGGGACTTTTGACAAAAATTATGACTGAAGGATATGGTAAGGTAATTTGAAGAAATTTGTGGCACAAGGCTGTAGTTAGGGAATTTGAAGAAAAATCATGGCTAAAGGTTATAGTGAGGGAATTTTAAGAAAAGTCATGGTTTAAGGCTTTAGTATTGTAATTTTAAGAAAACCATGGCTGAATATTTTAGTAAGAGAATTTTAAGAAAAATCATATTTGCGTTAAGAGATTTGAAGTAAAATCATAGCTGAAAACTGTAGTAAGTGAATTTAAAAAAAATGTGGTTCGAGACTCTAGTATGGAGAATTTGAACAAAAATCATGGCAAAAGACGATAGAAACGAATTCAAAGAGAAAGTATGGTGGAAGGCTATAGTAAGGGGAATTTTGACAAAATTTATGACTAATTGCTATTGTAAGAGAATTTGAAGAAATTTTGGGCACAAGGTTATAATAAGGGAATTTCAAGAAAAGTCTTGGTTGAATGCTATTGTATGGGAATTTTATGAAATATCATGGTTTAAGGCTCTAGTAAGGGATTTTAATGAAAAAACTCCGCTGAAGGTTTTAGTAAACGTATTTTAAGAAAAATCAGAGCAGGAGGCTATTGTTGGGGAATTTTAAGAAAAATCAAAACTGAAGGCTACAATAAGGGAATTTTAGGAAAAATCATGGCTGGAAGCTATAGTAATAGAATTTTAAGAAAACTATGGTCGAAGGCTATAGTAAGGAGATTTTAAAAAAAATCATGGAAAAAAACTACAGTAAGAAAATTTGAAGGAAAATAATGGTTGAAGGCTGAGGGACTTTTGACAAAAATTATGACTAAAAGCTTTTGTATGAGAATTTTAATAAATTCGTACCACAAGGCTGTAGTTAGGGAATTTGAAGCGAAATAATGGTTGTAGGCCATAATAAGGGAATTTTAGGAAAAATAATGGTTTAAGGCTATTGTAAGCGAATCTAAAGAGAATAATGGCTAGGGAATTTTAGGAATATTCATGCTTTAAGACTATACTAATGGAATTTAAAGACAATAATTGCTCAAAAAGAAAATAATGGCTCAATGTTGTAGTAAGAGAATTTTTAAAAAGTCAGAGTTGTAGTGTATAGTGAGGGAATTATATGAAAAATCTTCAATGAATGCTATAGTAAGTGAATTTGAAGTAAAATCATGGGCTGAAGCTATAGTAAGAGAATTTGAAGAAAATGGTGGTTCAAGGCTATATAAAAGAAATTTTAACAAAAATCATGGCTAAAGGCTTAAGTTAGGAATTTGAAGTCAAATCATAGTTGAAGGCTACAGTAAAGGAATTTTGACAAAAAAATGACTGGAGCCTACAGTAGGAGAATTTGAAGAAATTCGTGGCACAAGCCTATAGTAAGGGTATTTGAAGAAAAATAATGAGTGAAGTCTATTGGACGGGAATTTTTGTAAGCGTCTTTTAAGAAAATCAACGGTGAAGGCTATAGTGAGGGAATTTGAGGAATAATCATCGCTGAAGGCTATGGTAAAAGAATTTGAAGAAACCTGTGGTTGAATTCAGTAAAAAGGGAATTTTTAAAAACTCATTGTTTATAGCTATTGTAATTGAATTTAAAGAAAATAATGGCTGAAGGTTGTTGTAAGAGAATTTTTAAAAAATTAGAGCTGAAGGCTTTGGAGAGAGAATTATATGAAAAATCTTAATTGCAGGCTATAGTAAGGAAATTTTAAGTAAAATCATGGCTGAAAGCTGTAGTTAGAAAATTTGAACAAAATGGTGGTTCAAGGCTACAGGAAAGGAATTTTAACAAAAATAATGGCTATAGGCTACGGTAAGGAATTTTAAGAGAAATCATGGTTGAAGGTTGTAGTAAAGGAATTTTGACAAAAAAGTGACAGAAGGCTATGGTAGGAGAATTTGAAGAAATTTATGGTAGAAGGCTATAGTAAGGGTATTTGAAGGAAAATAATGACTGAATGCTATTGGAAGGGAATTTAAAAAAAAATCATGATTTAAGGCTATAGTAAGGGATTTTAAAGAAGAAAACATGGCTGATGCTTGAATTAAGAAAACTTTTAGGCTTTATTAAGGGAATTTGAAGTCAAATCAAAACTGAATGTTATAGTAATAGAAGTTTAAGAAAGAACATAGTTGAAGTCTATAGTAATAGAATTTGAAGTAAACTATGGTTTAAGGCTATATTAAGGGAATTCTTTCAAAAATCATGGAAAAAGGTTATTGGAAGAAAATTTGAAGAAAGAGAATGGTTGAAGGCCATAGTAAGGGACATCTGACCAAAATTATGACTAAAGGATATGGTAAGGGAATTTGAAGAAAAATCTTGGCTGAAGGCTATAGTGAGGGAATTTTATGAAAAATCATTGGTTAAAGGCTATAGTAATTAATTTTATAGAAAATCAAGGTTGAAGATTTTAGTAAGAGAATTTTAAGAAAAATCAGACCTGAAGGCTATACTTTGGGAATTTTAAGAAAAATAAGAATTCAAAACTATAGTGAGAGATTTGAAGCAAAATCATGGCTGAAGGCTATAGAAAAAGAATTTAAAGAAAACAGTGGTTTTCACTCTCTAGTAAGGGAATTTTCACAAAAATCATGGCCAAAGAATATAGAAAGGAATTTGAAGAGAAATCATGTTCGAAGGCTAAAGTAAGGGAATCTTGACAAAATATAGGGCCAATTACTATTGAAAGAGAATTTGAAGTAATTTTTGCAACAAGGCCATTGTTAGGGAATTTTAAGAAAACTCATGGTTGAATGCTATTGTAAGATAATATTAAGAGAAATCATGGTTTAAGGCTCTACCAAGGGATTTTAAAGAAACAAACTTTGTTGAAGGTTTCAATAAGCATATTTTAAGAAAAATTATATCTTAAGGGAATAGTAAGGGAATTTAAACATGGCTGAAGGCTATGGTAATAAAATTTTAAGAAAACTATGGTTTAAGGCTATAGTTAGGGAATTTTATAAAAAATCATGGGAAAAGCCTATACTAAGAGAATTTGAAGGAAAATAATGGTTGAAAGCAGTAGTAAGGGACTTTTGAAAAAAATTATGATTAATGGCTATAGTAAGAAAATTAGATGAAATTTGTGGCAAAAGGTTGTAGTTGGGGAATTTGATGAAAAATCAAGTCTGAAGTCTATTGCAAGTAAATTTTTGGAAAAATCATGGTTTGTGGCTATAGTTAGGGAATTTAAAGAAAATAATGGCAAGGGAATTTTAGGAAAATTCATGGTTTAAGGCTATAGTAGTGGAATTTAAAGAAAATAATGGTTGAAGGTTGTAGTAAGAGAGTTTTCAAAAAAATCAGATCTGAAGAATATTGTGAGGGAATTATATGAAAAATCTTAATTGAAGGCTATAGTAAAGGAATTTCAAGTAAAATCATGGCTGGAAGCTATAGTAAGAGAATTTAAAGAAAATGGTGGTTCAAGGCTATAGTAAAGGAATTTTAACAAAAATCATAGGTAAAGGCTATAGTAAGGAATTTGAAGAGAAATCATGGTTGAAGGCTATGGTAAATGAATTTTGAAAAAAAAATGACTGAAGGTTATGGTAAGAGAATTTGTAGAAATTCGTGGCACAAGGCTATAGAGAGGGTATTTGAAGAAAAATAATGACAGAAGGCAATAGGATGGGAATTTTAAGAAAAATCATGGTTTACGGCTTTAGTAAGGGTTTTTAATTAAGAACACTTGGCTGATGCTAGTAGCAAGTGAATTTTAATAAAAATCATAGGTGAAGGCTATAGTAAGGGAATTTTAAGAAAATCCAAACTGAATGTAATAGTAAAAGAATTATAAGAAAAATTAAGGCTGAAGGCTGTAGTACTAGAATTTCAAGAAAACTACTGTTCAAAGCTATATGAAGGGAATTTTTCCACAAATAATGGAAAAAGGCTATAGTAAGAAAATTCAAAAAAAAGTGATGGTTGAGGGCAATAGTAAGGGACTTTTGACTAAAATTATGACTGAAGGATATGGTAAGATAATTTTATGAAATTCATGGCACAAGGTTATTGTATGGGAATTTGAGAAAAATCATGGCTGAAGGCTATTGTAAGGGAATTTTAAAAAAAATCATGGTTTAAGGCTATTGTAATTGAATTTAAAGAAAATCATGGCTGTAGATTTTAGTAAGAGAATTTTAAGAAAAAAAAGTGCTAAAGCCTATTCGTAGGGAATTTTTAGAAAAATCATAATTGAAGGCTATAAGAAGATATTTGAAGTACAATCATGAATGAAAGTTATAGTAACAGAATTTAAAGAAAACTGAGGTTTATAGGCTATAGTAAGGGAATTGGAACAAAAATCAAGGCCAAAGGCTTTTGAAAGGAATTTGAAAGAAAATCATGGTCCAAGGCTATAGCAAGAGAATTTTGACAAAATTTATGACTAATTACTATTGTAAGAGAATTTGCAGAAATTTTTTGCACAAGGCTATAGTAAGGGAATTTTAGTAAAACTCATGGTTGAATGCTTATTGTAAGGGAATTTTAAGAAAACACACTTCAGACTAATATGGGTCCATGAATTTGACGTTCGACCAATCCAATAGGGCGCTCTACTGACTTTGAGAAGAGAATTGGGGAAAGGCCTTTTTACAGTGCCGTCAGGGCTTACTTGTCTTAGTAAGGGGTAGAGAGGTTTTGTTTACTTGTAATTAGGGTTAAAGGCGGGGAAGTGATTCACCTGACAGGGGCAACGCCGGAGATAGGGATGGGAGATTTGCTTCATATTTGAAAAGCTTGAGATAGAGTCTTCGTTACATGATTTGCTGATCCAATCATGATTTAAGACTCTGGTAAGGGATTTTAAAGAAAAAGACTTGGTTGAAGGTTTTAGTAAGCATATTTTAAGTAAAATCATAGTTGAAGTGTACAACAAGGCAATTTGAAGAAAAATCAAAATTGAAGGCCATAGTAAGGGAATTTAATGAAAACAATGGCTAGGGAATTTAAGGAAAACTCTTGCTTTAAGGCTATAGTAATGGAATTCAAGGAGAATTATGGCTGAGGTTGTAATAAGAGAATTTTTAAAAAATCAGAGTTGAAGGCTTTAGTGAGGGAATTAAATGAAAAATCTTAATTGAGGGAATCTGAAGTAAAATCATGGCCAAAAGCAATAGTAAGAGAATTTGAAGAAAATGGTGGCTCAAGGCTATATAAAAGGAATTTTAACAAAAATCAAGGCAAATGATTATTGAAAGGAATTTGAAAGGATATCATGGTTGAAGGCTATAGTACGAAAATTTTTAGAAAAATCATTGTTGAAGACTTTAGAAATTGAATTTGAAGAAAACTATAATTCAAGGCTATGTTAATGAATTTTTTCAAAAATAAGAGAAAAAGGCTATAGTAAAAAATTAATAAGAAAAATAATGGTTGAAGGCTATAGAGAGGGGCTTTTTACCAAAATTATGACTGAAATATATGGTACGATAATTTGAAGAAATTCATTGCAGAAAGTTATTGTAAGGCAATTTGAAGAAAAAAAAATGGTTGAAGGCTATAATAAGGGAATTTTAAAAAAATTCAGGTTTTGCTATAGTAATTGATTTCAAAGAAAATCATGGATGAAGATTTTCGTAAGTAAATTTTAAGAAAAATCAGAGTTGAAGGCTATTCTAAACGAATTTTAAGAAAAAACTTAATTGAAGGATCTTGTACGAGATTTGAAGTAAAATCATGGTTGAAGGCTATAGTAAGAGAATTTAATGAAAACTATAGTTTATAGGCTATAGTAAGGGAATTTTAACAAAAATCAAAGCCAAAGACTATAGAAAGGAATTTGAAGAGAAATCTAGGTCGAAAGCTATAGTAAGAGAATTTTGACAAAATTTATGACTAATTTCTATTGTTAGAGATTTGAAGAAATGTTTGGCACAAGGCTATAGTAAGGAATTTGAAGAAAACTCATGTCTGAATCCTATTGTAAGGGAATTTTAAAAAAATTCGCTTCAGTCTAACATGGGTCCATGCAATTGAAGTTTGACCAATCCAACTGGGCGCTCTTCTGACTTTGAGAAGAGAATATGGGGAATGCCTTTGTATAGGCCTTTGGGGCTAACTTGCCTTAGTTAGGGGCAGAGAGCTTTCGTTTACATGTAAATAGGGTTAGAGGGGGGAAAGTGATCCACCTGAGAGGGGCTATGCGGGAGATAGGGATGGAGATTTACTTCATTTTTTGGAAAGCTTGAGATATAGTCTTCATTACTTGATTTGCTGAGCCAATCAGGATTTAAGGCTATTGTAAGGGATTTTAAAGAAAAAAACTTGGTGGAAGCATTAGTAAGAATATTCTAAGAAAAAATAGAGAAGAAGGGGATAGATAGGGAATTTTAAGAAAAATCAAAACAGAAGGCTACAGTAAAGGAATTTGAGGAAAAATCATGGCTGAAGGCTATGGTAATAGAATTTTAAGAAAACCATGGTTAAATGCATTAGAAAGAGAATTTAAATAAAAAGTTATGGAAAAAGCCTACAGTAACGGAATTTGAAGGAAAATATTGGTTCAAGGCAATAGAAAGGGAATTTTGATAAAAATTATGACTAAAGGCTATAGTAATAGAATTTGAAGAAATTTGTTGCACAATGGTATAGTTAGGAAATTTAAATCAAAATCATGACTGAAGGCTATAGTATGTGAATTTAAGGAAAAATCATGGTTTAAGGCTATTGTTAGGGAATTTAAAGAAAATAATTGCAAGGGATATTTAGGAAAATTTAAGGTTTAAGGCTATAGTAATGGAATTTAAAGAAAATAATGGCAGATGGTTGTAGTAAGAGAATTTTTAAAAAATCAGAGCAAAGGCTATAGTGAGGGAATTATATGAAAAATCTTTATTGAAGTCTATAGTAAAGCAATTTGAAGTAAAATCATGGCGGGAAGCTTTAATAAGAGAATTTGAAGAAAATGTTGGTTCAAGGCTATGGTAAAGGAATTTAAAAAAAAATCATGGCTGAAGGCAATAGTAAGGAATTTGAATAGAAATCATGGTTGAAGGCTATAGTAAAAGAATTTTTACAAAAAAAGGACTGAAGGCTACAGTTGGAGAATTTGAAGAAATTTGTGGGACAAGCCTATAGTAAGGGTATTTGAAGAAAAATAATGACTGAAGCCAATTGGAAGGGAATTTTAAGAAAAGTCATGGTTTAAGGCAATAGTGAGGGATTCTACATATAAAAACTTGTATGATGCTTGTAGTTAGAGAAATTTTAGAAAACCAGAGCAGTAAAGGAATTTTAATAAAAATCAAAACTGAATGCTACAATAATAGAATTTTAAGAAAAATCACGACTGAAGGCTATGTAAGAGAATTTGAAGAAAACTTTGGTTCAAGGCCACATTAAGGGAATTTATCATAAATCATGGAAAATGGCTATAGTAAAAGAATTTTAAGAAAAATAATGGTTGAAAGTTATATTAAGGACTATTGACCATATTTGAGACAGAAAGATTTGGTAAGATAATTTGAAGAAGTTCGTGGCACAAGCTTATACTTATGAATTTCAAAAAAAAATTATGGCAGAAAGTTATAGTACGGAAATTTCAAGAAAAATCATGGTTTAAGCTATAATATTGAAATTTAAAGAAAATCGTGGCTGGTGATTTTAGTAAGAGAATTTTATAATAAATTAGAGCTGAAGACATTACTAAGGGAATTTTAAGAAAAATCATAATTGAAGGATATAGTTAGAGATTTTAAGTAAAAGCATGGCCAAAGTTATAGGAAGTGAATTTAAAGAAAATTGGGGTTCGAGTCTATAGTAAGGGAATTTTAACAAAAATCATGGCAAAAGGGGATAGAAACGAATTTGAAGAGAAATCATGGTCAAAGACTATAGAAAGGGAATTTTGAAAAAATTTATGACTAATTACTATTGTAAGAGAATTTGAAGAAATTTTTGGCACAAGGCTATATTAACAGAGTTTGAATAAAACTTATGGTTGAATGCCATCATATGGGAATTTTTTGAAAAATCATGGTTTAAGGCTATAGTAAGGGATTTTAAAGAAAAAACATGGCATTAGGTTTTGGTAAGCATATTTAAAAAAAAATCAGAGTTGAAGGGTATTGTAAGGGAATTTTAAGAAAAAACAAAATTGAAGGCTAGAGTAAGGGAATTTCAGGAAAAATCATGGCTGGAAACTATAGTAATAGAATTTTAAGGAAACTATGGTAGAAGACAGTAAGGGGATTTTGAAAAAAATCATGGAAAAAAACTATGTTAAAATAATTTCATGGAAATTAATGGTTGAAGGTTAAGGGACTTTTGACAAAAATTAAGACTAAAGGCTATTGTAAAAGAATTTGAATAAATTTGTGGCACAAGGTCATAGTTAGGGAATTTGAAAAAAAATCATGGCTGAAGGCTAATAAGGGAATTTTATGAAAAATCATGGTTTAAGGCTATTGTAACGGAATTTAAAGAAATATGGCTAGGAAATTTAAGGAAAAATCATACTTTGAGGTTATTGTAATGGAATTTAAAGAAAATAATGGCTGAAGGTTGTAGTTGGAGAGCTTTTTAAATCAGATTTGAAGGCTATAGTGAGGGAATTATATGAAAAATCTTAATTGAAGGCTATAGTTAGAGAATTTGAAGTAAAATCATGGTTTGAAGCTAGAGTAAGAGAATTTGAAGAAAATAGTGGTTCAAAGCTATATAAAAGGAATTTTGACAAAAATCATGGCAAAAGACTAAAGTAAGGAATTAGAAGAGAAATCATGTTTGAAGGCAATAGTATGGGAACTTTAAGAAAATCATGGCTGACGGCTATAAAAATAGAATTTGAAGAAAGCTATGGTTCAGGGCTATGTTAAGGAATTTTTTCCAAAATCATGTAAAACGGCTATAGAAAGAGAATTTGAAGACAAATATTAGTTGAAGGCTTTTGTGAGGGACTTTTGACCAAAATTATGAACGAAGCATATGGTAAGATCATTTGAAGAAATTCATGTCACAAGGTTATTGCAAGGGAATTTGAAGAAAAATCATGGTTGAAGGCTATAGTACTGGAATTTTAAAAAAAATCATGGTTTGCTATTGCAATGTTTTTCTAAGAAAATCATGGATGAAAATTTTAGTAAGAGAATTTTCAGTAAAATCAGAGTTGAAGGCTATTCTTAGGAAATTTTAAGAAAAATCATAATTGAAGGATCAAGTAATAGATTTGGAGTAAAATCATGGTTGAAGGCTATAGTAAAAGAATTTAATGAAAATTGTAGTTTATAGGCTATAGTAAGGGAATTTTAATAAAATCATGGCCAAAGACTATAAAAAGGAATTTGAAAAGAAATCAAGGTTGAAGGCCATAGTAAGGGAATTTTAACAAAAATTATGACTAATTGCTATTGTAAGAGAATTTTAAGAAATTTTTGGCTCAAGGCTATATTAAGGAATTTAAAGAAAACTCATGGTTGAATCCTATTGCAAGGGAATTTTAAGAAAATGCGCTTCAGTCAAACACGGGTCCATGCAATTGATGTTCGACCAATCCAATTGGGTGCTCTACTGACTTCAACAAGAGAATTGGGGGAAGGCCTTTTTACAAGGCCTTTAGGGCTTACTCTTATTAGTAAGGGGCAGAGGTTTTGTTTACTTGTAAATACGGTTAGAGGGAGGAAAGTGACTCACGTGAGAGGGGCTACACTAGGGAGATAGGGATGGGAGATTTGATACATTTTTTGAAAAGATTGAGATAAAGTCTTTATTACTTGATTCATTGAGGGAATCGTGATTTGAGTCTCTAGCAAGGGATTTTAAAGAAAAAAACTTGGCTGAAGGTTCAGCAAGCGTATTTTAAGAAAAAATAGAGCAGAAGGAGATAATTAGGGAATTTTGAGAAATATTAAAAATTAAGGCTATAGTAAGGGAATTTGAGAAAAAATCTTGGCTGAAGGCTATGTAATAGAAGTTTAAGAAAACTATGGTTGAATGCCATAGGAAGGGAATTTAAAAAAAAATCATGGAAAAAGGCTATTGTAAGAGAATTTGAAGGAAAATAATGGTTCAAGGCTATAGTAAGTGACTTTAGACTAAAATTACGACTAAAGGCTTTAGTAGGAGAATTTAAAGAAATTCGTGGCACAATGCTATAGTTAGAAATTTTGAAGCAAGACCATGACTGAAGGCAATATAGTAAGAGAATTTAAGGAAAAATAATGGTTTAAGGCTATCGTTAGGGAATTTATAGAATATAATGGCTAAAGAATTTTAGGAAAACTCAAGGTTTTAGGCTATAGTAATGGAATTTAAAGAAAATAATGGCAGAAGGTTGTAGGAAGAGAATTTTGAAAAATTAGAGTTGAAGGCTATTGTGATGGAATTATATGAAAAATCTTAATTGAAGGCTATAGTAAGGAATTTGAAGAAAATCGTGGCACGAAGCTTTAGTAAGAAAATTTGAAGAAAATGAGGTTCAAGGCTATAGTAAAGGAATTTGAAAAAATTGTGGCCAAAGGCTATAGTAAGGAATTTGAAGAGAAATCAAGGTAGAAGGCTATAGTAAAAAAAAATTGACAAAAAATGACTAAAGGCTACTGTAGGAAAATTAAAAGAAATTCATGGCATGAGCGTCTAGTAAGGGTATTGGAAGAAAAATCATTACAGAAGGCTATAGGAAGAGAATTTTAAGAAAATTCAGGGTTAAAAGCAAAAGTAAGGGATTTTATACAAAAAAACATGGCTGTTAGAGAATTTTAAGAAAAATCGTAACAGTAAAGGGATTTTAAGAAAAATTAAAATTGAGAGCTATAATAATAGAATTTTAAGAAAAATCACTGATGAAGGGTATTTCTTACAAATTGAAGGAAACTATGATTCAAGGTTTCATTCAGGGAATTTTTTCATAAATCATGGAAAACGGCTATAGTAAAAGAATTTGAGGAAAAATAATGGTTTAAGGCTATATTAATAGACCCTTGACGAAAATTATGACTGAAAGATATGGCAAGATAATTTCAAGAAATTTGTGGCACAAGGCTGTAGTTTGGGATTTGAAGAAAAATTAAGGCTGAAGGTTATAGAAAGGGAATTTGAAAAAAAATCATGGTTTAAGGCTATAGTATTGGAATTTGAAGAAAATCATGGCTGAAGATTTTTGTAAGAGAATTTTATGAAAAAATAGAGCTGAAGACTATTCTAAGGGAATTTTAAGAAAAATCTTAATTCAAGAATATAGAAAGAGATTTGAAGTAAAAGCATGGCTGAAGGCAATAGTAAGTCAATTTAAAAAAAACTGTAATTTGAGGCTATAGTAAGGAAATTTTGACAAAAATAATGGCGAAAGGCGATAGAAACTACTTTGAAGAGAAATCATTGTCAAAGGTGATTGTAAGGGAATTTTGACAAAATTCATGACTAATAGCTATTGTAAGAAAATTTGAAGAAATTTTTGGCACAAGGCTATAGTAAGGGAATTTGAAGAAAACTCTTGGTTGAATGCTATTTTATTGGAGTTTTATGAAAAATCATGGTTAAGGCTTCTAGTAAGGGATTTTAAACAAAAAACATGGCAAAAGGTTTTAGAAAGCGTATTTTAAGAAAAATGAGAGCATAAGGGTATCATAAGGGAATTTTAAGAAGAATCTAAACTGAAGACTACAGTAAGGGAATTTGAGGAAAAATCATGGTTGGAAGCTATAGTAACAAAATTTTATGAAAACTATGGTAGAAGGCTGTAGTAAGGGAATTTTGAAAAAAATCATGGAAAAGAACTATCGTAAGAGAATTTGAAGGAAAATAATGGTTCAAGGCTAAAGGACTTTTGACAAAAAATTATGACTAAAGGCTATTGTAAGAGAATTTGAATAAATTCGTGGCACAAGGTTATAGTTACAGAATTTGAAGAAAAATCATGGCTGAAGGCTATAATAAAGGAATTTTAGGAAAATAATGGTTTAAGGATATTGTAGGGGAATTTAAAGAAAATAATGGCTATCGAATTTTTGGAAATCTCATGCTTTAAGCCTATAGTAATGGAATTTAAAGAAAATATTGGTCGAAGGCTATGGTAAGAGAATTTTAAAAAAATCAGAGTTGTAGTGTATTGTGAAATAATTATATGAAAAATCTTTTTTGAAGGCTATAGTAAGTGAATTTGAAGTAAAATCATGGGTTAAAGCTATAGTACGGGAATTGGAAGAAAATGGTGGTTCAACGCTATATAAAAGGAATTTTAACAAACATCATGGCTAAAGGCTAAAGTAAGGAATTTGAAGAGAAATCATGGTTGAAGGCTGTAAAGGAATTTTGACAAAAAAATGACTGAAGACTACAGTAGGAGAATTTTTATGAAATTCATGGCACAAGCCCTATAGTAAGGGTATTCGAAGAAAAATAACCAGTGAAGTCTATTGGACGGTAATTTTTGTAAGTGTTTTTTAAGAAAAATCAGCGTCGAAGGCTATAGTGAGGGAATTTGAGGAAAAATCATGGCTGAAGGCTATGGTATTAGAATTTTCAGCAAACTATGGTTGAATGCTATAAAAAGAGAATTTTAAAAACAAAATCATGAGAAAAGGCTGTTGTAAGAGAATTTGATGGAAAATAATGGTTGAAGGCTACACTAAGGGACTTTTGACAAAAATTATGCCTAATGGCTATAGTAAGAGAATTTGTAGAAATTCGTGGGATAATACTGTAGTTAGGGAGTTTGATGAAAAATCTTTGCTGAAGGCTATAGTGAGGGAATTTAAGGAAAAAATGGGGTGTAAGGCTATAGTTAGGGAATTTAAAGAAATTAATGGCTTGGGTATTTTAGGAAAACTCATGGTTTACGGCTATTGTAATGTAATTTAAAGAAAATAATGGATGAAGGTTGATGTAAGAGAATTTTTAAAAAATCAGAGCTGAAGGCTATAGTGAGAGAATTATATGAAAAATCCTAATTGAAGACTACAGGAAGGGAATTTGAAGGAAAATAACGGCTGAAAGCTATAGTACAAAAATTTGAAGAAAATGGTGGTTCAAGGCAATGAGAAAGGAATTTTAACAAAAAACAAGGCTAAACGCTATGGTAAGGAATTTGAAGAGAAATAAAGTGAAGGTTGTAGTAAAGGAATTTTGACTAAAAAAATGACTAAAGGCTATAGTAAGAGAATTTGAAGAAATTTGAAAAAAAATAATGACTGAAGGCTATTGGAAGGGAATTTTAAGAAAAATCAAGGTTGAAGGCAATAGTAAGGGACTTTTGACCAAAATTATGATTGAGGATATGGTAAGATAATTTGAAGAAATTCAAGGCACAAGCTTATTGAAAGAGAATTTGAATTAAAATCTTGGCTGAAGCCTATAGTAAGGGAATTGTAAGAAAAATCATGGTTTGAAGGCTATTGTAATGGATTTTAAAGTAAATCATGGCTGAAGATTTTATCAAGACAATTTTAAGAAAAATCAGAGCTGAAGGCTATATTTTTGGAATTTTAAAAAAATAATAATTGAAGACTATAGCAATAGATTTGAAGTAAAATCATGGCTGAAGGCCATTGTAAGAGAATTTAAAGAATCTGTGGTTTAGAGGTTCTAGTAAGGGAATTTTCACAAAAATCATGACCAAAGGAAGGAATTTGAAAAGAAATCATGGTCGATGGCTATAGTAAGGGAATTTTCTCAAAATTTATGACTAATTGCTATTGAAATTGAAGTTGAAGAATTTTTTGCAACAAGGCTACAGAAAGGGAATTTGAAGAAAACTCATGGTTGAATGCTATTGTTAGAGAATTTTAATAAAAACCATGGTTTAAGTCTGTAGCAAGGGATTTTAAAGAAAAAAACTTTGTTGAAGGTTTCAGTAAGCGTATTTTAAGAAAAATTATAGCTTAAGGGTATAGTAAGGAAATTTTAAGAAAAATCAAAACTGAAGGCTATAGTATGGGAATTTGAAATAAAAACATTGCTGGAGGCTATGGTAATATAGTTTTAAGAAAATTATGGTTTAAGGCTTTAGTTAAGGAATTTTATAAAAAATCATGGGAAGGTCCTATAGTAAGAAAATTTGAAGGAAAATAATGTTTGAAAGCTATAGTAAGGGACTTTTGACAAAAAATATGACTAATGACTATAGAAATAGACTTAGATGAAATTCGTGGCACATGGTTGTAGTTGGGGAATTTGAAGAAAACTCAAGGCTGAAGTCTATTGCAAGGGAATTTTAGGAAAAATCATGGTTTATGACTATAGTTAGGGAATTTAAAGAAAATAATGGGAAGGGAATTTTATGAAAATTCATGGTTTAAGGCTATAGTAATGGAATTTAAAGAAAATAATGGCTCAAGGTTGTAGTAAGAGAGTTTTCAAAAAAATAAGATCTGAAGGCTATATTGAGGGAAATATTTGAAAAATCATAATTGAAGGCTATAGTAAAGGAATTTCAAATAAAATCATGGCTGGAAGATATAGTATGAGAATTTGAAGAAAAAGGTGGTTCAAGGCTAAAGGAATTTTAACAATAATCATGGCTAAAGGCTATCGAAAGGAATTTGAAGAGAAACACTTGGATGATGCTTGTAGTTAGAGAATTTTAAGAAAAATCACAGTTGAATGCTAAAGTAAGGATATTTTAAGAAAAATCAAAACTGAATGCTATAGTAATAGAATTATAAGAAAAATCATGGTTGAAGGCTATCGTACTAGAATTTGAAGAAAACTATGGCCCAAATCTATATAAAGGGAATTTTTCAAAAAATAATGGAAAAAGGCTATAGTAAGAATATTCAAAGAAAAATCATGGATGAAGGTTGTAGTAAGGGAATTTTTAAAAAAATCATGGTTTAAGACTATTGTAATTGACTTTAAACAAAATCATGGCTGTAGATTTCAGTAAGATATGTAGAAGAAAAATCAGACCTAAAGCCTATTCAAAGGAAATTTAAATAAAAATCATAATTGAAGGCTATAAGAATAGGTTTGAAGTAAAATCATGTATGAAAGCTAGAGTAAGAGAATTTAAAGTAAACTGTTGTTTATAGGTTATAGTAAGGGAATTGTGACAAAAATCATGGCCAAAGGCTTTCAAAAGGAATTTGAAGGAAAATCATGGTCCAAGGCTATAAATAAGAATTTTGACAGTAATTGCTATTGTAAGGAAATTTGAAGAAATTTTTGGCGCGAGGTTATAGTCAAGGAATTTTAATAAAACTCATGGTTGAATGCTTATTTTAAGGGAATTTTTAAAAAATACGCTTCAGACTCACATGGGTCCACACAATCGACGCTCGACCAATCCAATAGGGCACTCTAATGACTCTGAGAAGAGAATTGGGGGAAGGCCTTTTTACAAGGCCTTTAGGGCTTACCTGTCTTAGTAAGGGACAAAGAGGTTTTGTTTACTTGTAATTAAGGTTAGATGGGGGAAAATGACTCGCCTGACTGGGCCTATGCAGGAGATAGGGATGATGTTTTAAAAGCATGAGATAGAGTGTTCATTACTTGATTCGCTGAGCCAATCATGATTTGATGTTCTAGTATGGGATTTGAAAGAAAAAGACTTGGCTGGAGGTTTTAGTAAGCGTATTTTAAGAAAAATTAGAGTTAAAAGGCACTGAAAGGGACTTTTACGAAAAATCAAAACTGAAGGCTATAGTTAGGGAATTTGAGGAAAAATCATGGCTTATGGAATGGTAATAGAATTTTAAGAAAACTACGGTTGAATACTATAGAAAAGGAATTAAAAAAAAAACTCTTGTAAAAATGCAACAGTAAGAGAATTTGAAGGAAAATAATGGTTGAAAAAAATTAAGACTAGAGGAAGTAAGAGAAATTGAGGAAATTAATGGCATAATGTTATAGTTAGGGAATTTGAAGAAAAATCATGGTTGAAGGGTATAGTAAGGTAATTGTAGGAAAAATCATGGTTTAAGGCTATTATAATGGAATTTATAGAAAATTGTGGCTGCAGGTTGTAGTAAAAGAATTTTTAAAAAATTAGAGCTGAGGGCTATGGTGAGGGAATTATATGAAAAATCTTAATTGAAGGCTGTAGGAAAGGAATTTGAAGAAAAATCGTGGCTGGAAGCTTTAGTTAGAAAATTTTAAGAAAATGGTGGCTCAAGGCTATAGTAAAGGATTTTTAACAAAAATCACGGCTATAGGCTATAGTAAGGAATTTGAAGAGAAATCATGGTTGAAGGCTATGGTAAAGGAATTTTGACAAAAAAATAACTGAAGGCTATTGTAAAAGAATTTGATGAAATTCATGGTTGAAGGCTATAGTAAGGGTATTTGAAGAAAAATAATGACTGAAGGTTGTAGGAATTGAATTTTAAAAAAAATCAGGGTTTAAAGTTATAGTAAGGGATTTTAAATATGAAACTTCGCTGATGCTTGTAGAAGGAGAATTTTAAGAAAAATCACTATCAAAGCTATAGTAAGGGAATTTTAAGAAAAATCATAATTGAATACCGTAGAAATAGAATTTTGAGAAAAAACATGGCTGAAGGCATAGTAATAGAATTTGAAGAAAACTCTTGTTCAAGGCAATATTAAGGGAAATTTTTTAAAAATCATGAAAAATGGCTATAGTAATAAAATGCGAAGAAAAATAATAGTTGAAGGGAATAGTTAGGGACTTTTGACCAAAATTATGACTTAAGGATATTGTAAGAAAATTTGAAGAAATTCGGGGCACAAGGTTATCATTAAAGAATTTGAAAAAAAATCATGACTGAAGGCTATCGAGAGGGAATTTTAAGAAAAATCATAGATTAAGCCTATTGTAATTGATTTTAAAGAAAATCATGGGTCAAGCTTTCAGTAAGAGAATTTCAAGAAAAATCAGAGCTAAAGGCTGTTCGAAGGGAATTTTCAAAAAAACCATAATTGAAAGCTATAGTAACAGATTTGAAGCAAAATCATGTTTGAAGGCTATAGTAAAAGAATTGATAGAAAACTATGGTTTATAGGCTATTCGAAGGGAATTTCAGAAAAACCATAATTGAAAGCTATAGTAACAGTTTTGAAGCAAAATCATGTCCGAAGGCTATAGTAAAAGAATTTATAGAAAATTGTGGTTTATAGCCTATAGAAAGGGAATTTTAACAAAAATCATGGCCAAAGGCTATAGGAAGGAATTTGAAGGAAACCATTGCCGAAGGCTATAATAACGGAATTTTGAAAAAATTTATGACTAATTGCTATTGTAAGTGAGTTTGCAAATTTTTTTGCACAAGGCTATAGTAAGGGAATTTTAAGAAAACTCATGGTTGAATGCTATTGTAAAGGAATTTTAAGAAAATGCACTTCAGGGACTTTTGACAAAAATTATGACAAAAAGCTATAGTAAGAGAATTTGAAAAAATTCGTGGCACACTGCTATTGTTAGAAAATTTGAAGAAAAATCATTTTTGGAGGCTACAGTAAGCGAATTTTAGGAAAAATCATGGTATAAGACTATAGTTAGAAAATTTATAGAAAATAATGGCAAGGGTATTTAAGGAAAACTCAAAGTTTAAGGCTAGTGTAATGCATTTAAAGAAAATAATTGTTGAAGATTGTAGTAAGAGATTTTTTAAAAATTCAGAGCTGAAGGCTATAGTGTGGGAATTATATGAAAAATCTTAATTGAAGTGAATAATAAAAGAATTTGAAGTAAAATCATGGCTGAAAGCTATAGTAAGAGAAAGTTTAGAAAATGGTGGTTAAAGGCAATAGTAAACGAATTTTAACAAAAATCATGGATAAAGGCTATAGTATGGAATTTGAAGAGAAATCCTGGTTGAAGGCTATGGTAAAGGAATTTTGACAAAAAAATAACTGAAGGCTTTAGTAAGAGAATTTGAAGAAATTTGTGGTAAAAGGCTATAGTAAGGGTATTTGAAGAAAAATAATGATTGAAGGCTATTGGAAGGTAATTTTAAGAAAAATCATGGTTTAAGGCTATATTAAGGGTTTTTACCTAAGAACACTTGGCTGAAGCATGTAGAAAGAGAAGTTTAAGAAAAATCACAACATGAGGCTATGGTAAGGGAATTTTATGAAAAATCAAAACTTAATGCTATAGTAATAGAATTTGAAGAAAAATCATGGCTGAAGGCTATAGTAATAGATTTTGAAGAAAACTATACTGAAGGCTATAGTAATAGAATTTGAAGAAAACTAAGGTTCAAAGCAAAATTTTAGGAAAAATTTTGGTTTACGGCTATAGTAAGGGAATTTAAAGAAAGCAATGGCTCGGGAATTTAAAGAAAGCAATGGCTCAGGAATTTTAGGCAAACTCATGGTTTAAGGCTATAACTATGGAATATAAAGAAAATAATGACAGAAGGTTGTAGTAAGAGAATTTTTTAAAATCAGAGCTGACGGCTATAGTGAGAGAATTATATGAAAAATCTAAATTGAAGGCTATAAAGGTGGAATTTGAAGTAAAATCATGGCTGAAAGCTATAGTAGGAGAATTTAAATAAAATGGTGGTTCAAGGTTATAATAAAGGAATTTCAAGAAAAATCAAGGCTCAAGTATATAGTAAGGAATTTGAAGAGAAATCATGTTTGAAGGTTAAAGTTTTGAAATTATGAGAAAAGAGTGACGGAAGGCTGTAGTAAGAAATATTGAATAAATTAGTGGGACAGGACATTAGTAAGGGTATTTAAAGAAAAATATCGACTTCAAGCTATAGGAAAGGAATTATTGAAAAAAATCATGGTTTAAGGCTCTTGTAAGTATTTTTTTAAAAAAAAACCTGGCTGATGGTTGTAATAAAAGAATTTTAATAAAAATCACAGCTAGAGGCTATAGTAAGGAAATTTTAAGAATGTTCCAAACTTAATGCTATTGTAAGGGAATTTTAAGAAAAATCAAGGTTGAAGGCTATTGTAATAGAATTTGAGAGAAATTGTGATTCAAGGCTATATTAAGGGAATTTTTTTATATATCATGGACAAAAGCTATTGTAAGAGAATTTGAAGAAAAATAATGGTTGAAGGCTATAGTAAGGGAGTTTTGACCAAAATTATGACTTCAAGGTTTTGGCAAGATAATTTTATGAAATTCGTGGCACAAGGCTAAAGTAAGGGAATTTGTTAAAAAATCATGGCTCAAGGCTGATAATTTTATGAAAAATCATGGTTTAAGGCTACAGTATTGGTTTTGCAGAAAATAAAATCCCTTAGATTTTTAGTAATAGAATTTTAAGAAAAATCACAGCTCAAGGCTATTCTAAGGGAATTTTAAGAAAAATCAAAATAAAGGCTAGAGTAAGGGAGTTTACAGAAAGATCAAAGCTGAAGGCTATTGTAATAGAATTTTAAGAAAACTATGGTTGAAGGCTATAGCGTGGGAATTTTAAAAAAAATCCTAGTAATAAGCTATAGTAAGAGAATTTGAAGGACAATAATGGTTGAAAGCTGTAGTAAGGGACTTCTGACAAAAGTTTTGACTAAAGGCTATAGTAAAAGAATTTGAAGATATTTGTGGCTCAAGGCTATAGTTAAGGAATTTGAAAAAAAATCTTGGCAGAAAGCAATAGCAAGGGAATTTTAGGAAAAAATTTGATTTAAGGCGATAGCAAGGGAATTAAAAGAAAGCAATGGCTCGGGAATTTAAAGAAAGCAATGGCTCAGGAATTTTAGGCAAACTCATGGTTTAAGTCATAATTTAAAGAAAATAATGGCAGAAGGTTGTAGTAAGAGAATTTTTAAAAATCAAAGTTGAAGGCAATAGTGAGATAATTATATGAAAAATCTAAATTGAAGGCTATGAAAATAGAATTTGAAGTAAAATCATGGCTGAAAGCTATAGTAAGAAAATTTAAAGAAAATGGTGGTTCAAGGTTATAGTAAATGATTTTCAAAAAAATCAAGGCTAAAGGATACAGTAAGGAATTTGAGGAGAAATCATGGTTGAAGGCTATAGTACGGGAATTTTCCGAAAAAAGTGACGAACGACTGTGGTAAGAAATATTGAATAAATTAGTGCGACACAACTTTAGTAAGGGTATTTAAAGAAAAATAACGACTTCAAGCTATTGGAAAGGAATTATTAAAAAAATATCATGGTTTAGGGATCTTGTAAGTATTTTTTAAAAAAAAACACGGCTGATGGTTGTAGTAAAAGAATTATAATAAAAATCACAGCTGGAGGCTAGAGTAAGGGAATTTTCAGAATGTTCAAAACTTAATACTATCGTAAGGGAATTTTAAGAAAAATCAAGGTTGAAGGTTATAGTAATAGAATTTGAGGAAAATTGTGGTTCAAGGCTATTTTAATGGAATTTTTTCAAATATCATGGGAAAAGGCTATTGTAAGAGAATTTGAAGAAAAATAATGGTTGAAGGCTATGGTAAAGGAGTTTTGACCAAAATTATGACTTAAAGGATATGGTAAGATAATTTTATGAAATTCGTGGCACGAGGCTATAGTAAGGGAATTTGTTAAAAAATCATGGCTGAAGGCTGATAATTTTATGAAAAATCATGGTTTAAGGCTATAGTAACGGTTTTGAAAAAAGTCAATGCCCTATGATTTTTAGTAATGATTTTTATGAAAAATCACAGCTCATGGCTAATCTATGGTAATTTTAAAGAAAAATGAAAACTAAAGGCAATAGTTAGGGAATTTGAAGAAAAACCAAGGTTGAAGGCTATTGTAATAGAATTTTAAGAAAACTATGGTTGAAGGCTATAGTAAGGGAATATAAAAAAAAATCATAGAAAAAAGCTGTAGTAAGATAATTTGAAGGACAAAATTGGTTGACAGATATAGGAAGGGACTTTTGACAAAAATTTTGACTATAGGCTATAGTAAGAGAATTTGAAGAAATTCTTGGAACAAGGCTATAGTAAGGGAATCTGAAAAAAAAATCTTGCCACAAATCTCTAGCAAGGGAATTTTAGGAAAAATTCTGGTTTACCGCTATAGTAAGGGAATTTCAAGAAAGCAATGGCTCGGGAATTTAAAGAAAGCAATGGCTCGGGAATTTTAGGCAAACTCATGGTTTAAGTCATAATTTAAAGAAAATAATGGCAGAAGGTTGTAGTTAGAGAATTTTTTAAAATCAAACCTGAAGGCTATAGTGAGATAATTATATGAAAAATCTACATTGAAGGCTATAAAAATCGAATTTGAAGTAAAATCATGGCAGAAAGCTATAGTAAGAAAATTTAAAGAAAACGGTGGTTCAAGGTTATCGTAAATGAATTTAAAAAAAAATCATGGCAAAAGGATACAGTAAGGAATTTGAGGAGAAATCATGGTTGAAGGCTATAGTACGGGAATTTTTAGAAAAAAAGTGATGGAAGGCTGTAGTAAGAAATATTGAATAAATTAGTGGGACACGACTTTAGTAAGGGTATTTAAAGAAAAATAACGACTTCAAGCTATTGGAAAGAAATTATTAAAAAAAATCATGTTTTAGGGATCTAGTAAGTATTTTTTAAAAACAAACTCGTTTGATGGTTGTAGTAAAAGAATTTTAATAAAAATCCCAGCAGGAGGCTGGAGTAAGGGAATTTTCAGAATGTTCAAAACTTAATGCTATCGTAAGGGAATTTTAAGAAAAATCAAGGTTGAAGGCTATAGTAATAGAATTTGAGGAAAATTGTGGTTCAATGCTATATTAAGGGAATTTTTTTAAATATCATGGAAACAAGCTATTGAAAAAGAACTTGAAGAAAAATAATGGTTGAATGCTATAGTAAGGGAGTTTTGACCAAAATTATGACTTAAAGGTATGGTAAGATAATTTTATGAAATTTGTTGCACAAGGCTATAGTTAGGGAATTTGGTAAAAAATCATGGCTGAAGGCTGATTATTTTATGAAAAATCATGGTTTAAGGCTATAGTAACGGTTTTACAGAAAATCAAAGCCCTAAGATTTTTAGTAACAAAATTTTAAGAAAAATCATTGCTCAAGGCTTTTCTAAGGGGATTTTAAGAAAACTGAAAACTAAATGTTATTGTAGGGGAATTTGAAGAAAAATTAAGGCTGAAGGCTATTGTAATAGAAGTTTAAGAAAACTATGGTTGAAGACTATAGTAAGGGAATTGTAAAAAAAATCATAGAAAAAAGCTATAGAAAGATAATTTGAAGGACAATAATGGTTGATAGATATAGTAAGGGAATTTTGACAAAATTTTGACTAAAGGCTATAGTCAGAGAATTTGAAGAAATTCATAGAAGAAGGCTATAGTAAGGGAATTTGACAAAAAAATCTTGCCAAAAAGCTCTTGGAAGGGAATTTTAGGAAAATTTTTGGTTTACGGCTATAGTAATGGAATTTAAAGAAAGCAATGGCTCGGGAATTTAAAGAAAGCAATGGCTCGGGAATTTAAAGAAAGCAATGGCTCGGGAATTTAAAGAAAGCAATGGCTCAGGAATTTAAAGAAAGCAATGGCTCAGGAATTTTAGGCAAACTCATGGTTTAAGGCTATAACTTCCGAATATAAAGAAAATAATGGCAGAAAGTTGTAGTAAGATAATTTTTTTAAAATCAAAGCTGAAGGCTATAGTGAGAGAATTATATGAAAAATATAAATTGAAGGCTATAAAAGAGGAATTTGACGTAAAATCATGGCTGAAAGCTATTGTACGAGAACTTAAATAAAATGGTGGTTCAAGGTTATAATAAAGGAATTTCAAGAAAAATCAAGGCTCAAGTATATAGTAAGGAATTTGAAGAGAAATCATGTTTGAAGGTTAAAGTTAGGAAATTATGAGAAAAGAGTGACGGAAGGCTGTAGTAAGAAATATTGAATAAATTAGGGGGACAGGACATTAGTAAGGGTATTTAAAGAAAAATATCGACTTCAAGCTATAGGAAAGGAATTATTGAAAAAAATCATGGTTTAAGGCTCTTGTAAGTATTTTTTTTTAAAAAAACCTGGCTGATGGTTGTAATAAAAGAATTTTAATAAAAATCACAGCTAGAGGGTATAGTAAGGAAATTTTAAGAATGTTCAAAACTTAATGCTATCGTAAGGGAATTTTAAGAAAAATCAAGGTTGAAGGCTATTGTAATAGAATTTGATGAAAATTGTGGTTCAAGGCTATATTAAGGGAATTTTTTTATACATCATGGAAAAAAGCTATTGTAAGAGAATTTGAAGAAAAATAATGGTTGAAGGCTATTGCAAGGGAATTTTAAAAAAAATCAAAGTAATAGGCTACAATAAGAGAATTTTAAGGACAATAATGGCTGAAAGCTACTTTTGACAAATTTTTTGACTAAATGCTACAGTAAAAGAACTTGTAGAAATTTATGGCATAAGGCAATAGTTAGGGAATTTGAAAAAAAATCATGGCAGGAAGCTCTAGCAAGTGAATTTTAGGAAAAAATTTGGTTAAAGGCTAGAGTATGGGAATTTAAAGAAATCAATGGCTCAAGAATTTTACAAAAACTCTTGGTTTAAGGCTATAGCTACGGAATATAAAGAAAATAATGGCAGAAAGTTGTAGTAAGAAAATTTTTTAACAATCAGAGCTGAAGGCTATAGTGAGATAGTTATATGAAAAATCTAAATTGAAGGCTATAAAAATAGAATTTGAAGTAAAATCATTGCTGAAAGCTATAGTAGGAGAATTTAAAGAAAATGGTGGTTCAAGGTTATAATAAAGGAATTTCAAGAAAAATCAAGGCTCAAGTATACAGTAAGAAATTTGAAGAGAAATCATGGTTGAAGGCTACAGTAAGGGAATTTAAAAAAAAATTGACGGAAGGCTGTAGTAAGAAATATTGAATAAATTACTGGGACAAGACTTTAGTAAGGGTATTTAAAGAAAAATAACGACTGCAAGCTATAGTAAATGAATTTTTCAAAAATATCATAGTTTAAGGTTGTAGTAAGTATTTTTATATAAAAAAACTTGGCTGATGGTTGTTGTAAACGAATTTTAAGAAACACCACAGTTGGAGGCTATAGTAAGGGAATTTTAAGAAAGATCAAAACTGAATGCTATCGTAAGGGAATTTTAAGAAAAATCAAGTTTGAAGGCTATAGTAATTGAATTTAAGTACAATTGTGGTTAAAGGCTATATTAAATGAATTTTTTCAAATATCAAGTAAAAAGCCTATTGTAAGTGAATTTGAATAAAAATAATGGTTGAAGGCTATAGTAAGGGAGTTTTGACCAAAATTATGACTTCAAGGATATGTGTATGCACCAAAATGTGCACACCCCAAATGTAATAAGTCCATCAACCCACCGATCCATCAAACAACGATCGTGGGTTGGCCTTGTCGATCTTCGAAGTTCGTCGCTGCAGCCCCTCGCGTCATCAGCACAGTCGGCGCCCCCATCAGCAGGAAGCCGCCGCGTCAGCCTTAGTCAGCATGCCTCGTCACGTTGCTACACAACTCAGCAACCAACGATCATGTCTGGCCATCTACGGTAAAGACCAAGGAAAGAGGAGCACGATCCTCATTTGTGGGATCGAGAAGGAGAAATTCTTCAGACTTCCTCCCCTCTCAAAGGAGGCAGCAGAAAGGGGAACGTGATCCCCTTTCCAAGGAAGAAGCCACAACAACTTCAGAGGACAGGCTACAAAAGGCCAAAGAATTCCCTATCGCAGGGGTTGGAGAAATCAAGTTCGGAAAAATAGGAGTCGAAGTGCTCATTCACGCACAGAAGCTCTCTCTCGAGACAAAGGTCTGAAAAATACTTCATCGAGAAGAACCATCAGAAGCTCTCTCTCAAAATGAAGGTCTAAAAAATCCTGCATCAAGAAGAATCATCAGAAGCTCTCTCTCAAAACGAAGGTCTGAGAATTCCTTCATCGAGAAGAACTTTCACGCACAGAGGTTGAAAAATTTGGAGTTCGACAGCCTTCTTGAAGAGAAGACAATACACTCAGGAAAGCTCTCGAACCAGAGAAGTTCAGCCATTCGCAGTCCATCGTTCAACAGTTCAACCGGAGCAGCTCTACACGTTTGCTGGTAACGTCACAAGTTGAAACACACGGAACACAAATACTTCCGTCCGACCGACCAAAGCCACACCAGATTGTGCACACTCGTTCCCAGAACTCAACTTCGACGTCCTTGTCAGAAGTTGAAACTTTGACAATTCACACGGAGATCGAATCAGAGGAAGCATAGGAGAGTGAACTCGCATTCCTTGATACAAAACACACCCTGTAACACAAATTTATTCTAAAGTAATTGAAATATTCTCTCGGTCATGCCTCTTCGCGGACCGGCAGATTTTCGGTGAAATAGTTTTGGCATACCCGGTGGGACATTTCGTACCTCTCATCTCCTTCTCTCCGTCCAAAAAAAAAAAAAAAAAACTCCAACCTCAGCCATGGCCAGCAACGCCAACAACGACAACAACAACAACAACAACGGGGGCAAGCAAACTGCCTCCTCAAGCTCTGCTCAGCCACACCCCACCGCGACCGTAAGCTCAACCGCAGGAGCTCACGGACCAGCAGCCGTCTCTCCGGCCAACCTCCGCGCTCCAACCTCTCCACCACCTGCCACTCGCCCAATTACAAGGGCCTTGGCTAGGAGCTTGTCTACCGGACAGGTTCCCTTCACTCGCCAATTATAGGCTACCGCGGCCTCCACCAAACCAGCTGCGGCCTCAACCAAGCCGATTCCAGCAACGGCCAAACCCACATACTTGGCCGTCGCTGACTCTCTTTCTCCTTACAGACCGACTGTCAGCCCGGCTCAGTCGCCACCATCCTGGAGGAGCTCCATCGTCCCTGCCCTGGTGCAACAATATGAGCAGCGTGGGGGCATGACCTCCTCCTCCGCGGCCAGAATGAATTTTCCATCAGCCCCATCCGTACAGAGAGCGACGGCCGAAGACAAATCTCCAATCGTGACCATCTCTCACGATCTCTTAGCCGCGCTCACTGCAGCAGCTGGCTCACCACCCATTCGCTTGCCTTGCTGACAAACACCGGCGACCTCCCCGGGTGCGCTATCACCCACTCCGCCTTGCTCAATCTCAGCGGGGGCTGCCTCTGCAAGCCAGTCGCCCGCCAAAACCACCTTCCAAGCCCAACCAGCTGCTGGATCTCCTGACTGGTTGCCCACGGTGACCTCTCCGCAGACACCGATGACCGTTTCCCCAATGCGGTCACCGGCAAAAATTACTCCATTTTGATCTACGTTGGGAATAACTCTGTCAATGTCGATCGTCAAAATGGCCGCAATGACGACGACGGCCAAAACAATCGAAGAGCAGCTTGTCGAAATGCCAGCTGCACTTAAAGAACAGAACGAACAACTGCGCATCAAAGACGCGCAACTCGCAACTCGCGATCTCCAAATCGCAAGAATTATGCAGTAGCTCAAAATGGGCGCGGTCGTGAACAACACCGGTGTTTTGCAAGAGGTCAACCAAAATCGGGCGACTAGTAGCGGCTCAGCCGAACCATCGCGAGAGGATCCTGCCTCTGACGACGAGATGCAGCCCATCGTACCGACGACCATCCACGGAGGTCGAGCTGAAGCACAATCGGCTGCCCTCACCATAGACGCGGTGACTGAACTCATCAACCGCGCCATGCGAAATGGCTCCGCCGAAAGCAAGTCTGTGGCCTATCGAAAGCCGTACACGCAGAGGATACAAAACATCCCAATGTCGTTCGGCTATCATCCGCCGAAGTTCCAGCAATTCAATGGCGACGGCCACCCAAAGCAGCACGTCGCTCATTTCATCGAGACCTGCAACAACGCCGGCACAGACGATGACCTATTGGTCAAGCAATTCGGCCGATCCTTGAAAGGCAACGCCTTCGATTGGTATATCGAATTGCCACAGGACACAATCGATAGCTGGGAACAATTGGAGCCAGAGTTCCTCAGTCAATTTTACAGCACTCGATGCACCGTCACTCTGGTCGAGAAGCCAATCTAAAGCAGAAGAAGGACGAGAAGGTCGTAGACTACATTAACCGGTGGAGGAACTTGAGCCTCAATTGTAAAGAGAGCTCAAATTTATCCCTTGAAGCCGAAATCGAAATGTGCGCTCGAGGGATGCGATGGGAACTTCTGTGCTACATCCAGAGCTGGAGGCCGACGAACTTTCAAGAACTCGCGATCGAAGCCCACAACATGGAGAACCTCATAGAGGAGCGAGGGGAGGAAGTTTCATCATCTGCCGTCGCGACCGTACCCACATACGTGAAGGAGAAAACTAAAGCATCCTTCGTGACGAACACTCTCGAACCAATAAAAGTCGGGAGCAAGGTTAAAACAAACTTCGCTCCACAGCCGCCCGTTGGGAGCACATACCAAAAATCGTCGCTGGAGGAGAGGCAAGCAAAGACTTGGTTGATGGTTGTAGTAAACGAATTTTAAGAAACACCACAGCTAGAGGCTATAGTAAGGGAATTTTAAGAAAGATCAAAACTGAATGCTATCGTAAGGGAATTTTCACAAAAATCAAGGTTGAAGGCTATAGTAATAGAATTTAAGGAAAATTGTGGTTAAAGGCTATTTCGAGTGAATTTTTTGAAATATCAAGGAAAAAGCCTATTGTAAGAGAATTTGAAGAAAAATAATGGTTGAAGGCTATAGTAAGGGAGTTTTTACCAAAATTATGACTTAAAGGATATGTTAATATAATTTTAAGAAATTCATGGCACAAGGCTAGAGTAAGGGAATTTGATAAAAAATCATGGCCGAAGGCTGATAATTTAAAGAAAAATCAAGGTTTAAGGCTATAGTAATGGTTTTGAAGAAACTCAAGCCCTAATATTTTTAGTAACTGAATTTTAAGAACAATTAGAGCTGAAGGGAATTGGAAGAAAAATCAAAACTAAAGGCTAGAGTATGGGAATTTGAAGAAAAATCAAAGCTGAAGGCTATTGTAATAGAATTTTAAGAAAATTATGGTTGAAGGCTATTGCAAGGGAATTTTAAAAAAAATCAAAGTAATAAGCTATAATAATAGAATTTAAAGGACAATAATGGCTGAAAGCTATAGTAAGGGACTTTTGACAAAAATTTTGATTAATTGCCACAGCAAAAGAATTTGAAGAAATTTATGGCACAAGACAATAGTTTGGGAATTTAAAAAAAAGTTGTGGCAGAAAGCTCTAGCAAGGGAATTTTGAAAAAAATTTGGTTTAAGGCATAGTAAGGTAATTTAAAGAAATCAATGGCTCAGGAATTTTACAAAAACTCATGGTTTACGGCTTTAGCAAGGGAATATAAAGAAAATAATGTAAGAAGGTTGTAGTAGGAGAATTTTTTAAAAATCAGAGCTGAAGGCTATAGTGACATAGTTATATGAAATATTTAAATCGAAGGCTATAAAAATAGAATTTGAAGTAAAATCACTGATGAAAGCTATAGCAGGAGAATTTAAAGAAAGTGGTGGTTCAAGGTTATAGTAAAGGAATTTCAAGAAAAATCTTGGCTCAAGTATATTGTAAGGAATTTGAAGAGAAATCATGGTTGAAGGCTATGGTAAGGGAATTTTGACAAAAAAATGATGGAAGGCTTTAGTAAGAAATATTGAATAAATTAATGGGACAATACTTTAGTAAAGGTATTTAAAGAAAAATAATGACTGCAAGCTATAGTAAAGGAATTTTTCAAAAATATCATGGTTTAACGTTGTTGTAAGTATTTTTAAATAAAAAAACTTGTTTGATGGTTGTAGTAAACGAATTTTAAGAAACACCACAGCTAGAGGCTATAGTAAGGGAATTTTAAAAAAGATCAAAACTGAATGCTATCGAAAGGGAATTTTCACAAAAATCAAGGTTGAAGGCTATAGTGATAGAATTTAAGGAAAATTGTGGTTAAAGGCTATATCAAGTGAATTTTTTGAAATATCAAGGAAAAAGCCTATTGAAAGAGAATTTGAAGAAAAATATTGGTTGAAGGCTATAGTAAGGGAGTTTTTACCAAAATTATGACTTAAAGGATATGTTAATATAATTTAAAGAAATTCATGGCACAAGGCTAGAGTAAGGGAATTTGATAAAAAATCATGGCTGAAGGCTGATAATTTAAAGAAAAATTAAGGTTTAAGGCTATAGTAATGGTTTTGAAGAAACTCAAGCCTTAAGATTTTTAGTAACTGAATTTTAAGAACAATTAGAGCTGAAGGGAATTGGAAGAAAAATCAAAACTAAAGGCTAGAGTAAGGGAATTTGAAGAAAAATCAAAGCTGAAGGCTATTGTAATACAATTTTAAGAAAATTATGGTTGAAGGCTATAGAAAGGGAATTTAAAATAAAATCAAAGTAATAAGCTATAGTAATAGAATTTAAAGGACTATAATGGATGAAAGCTATAGTAAGGGACTTTCGACAAAAATTTTGACTAATTGCCACAGTAAAAAAATTTGAAGAAATTTATGGCACAAGGCTATAGTTTGGGAATTTGAAAAAAAATTGTGGCAGAAAGCTCTAGCAAGGGAATTTTGAAAAGAATTTGGTTTAAGGCTATAGTAAGGTAATTTAAAGAAATCAATGGCTCAGGAATTTTACAAAAACTTATGGTTTACGGCTTTACCTAGAGAATATTAAGAAAATAATGTCAGAAGGTTGTAGTAGGAGAATTTTTTAAAAATCAGAGCTGAAGGCTATAGTGAGATAGTTATATGAAAAATTTAAATTGAAGGCTATAAAAATAGAATTTGAAGTAAAATCACTGATGAAAGCTATAGTAGGAGAATTTAAAGAAAGTGGTGGTTCAAGGTTATTGTAAAGGAATTTCAAGAAAAAGTATAGCTCAAGTATATAGTAAGGAATTTGAAGAGAAATCATGGTTGAAGGCTATGGTAAGGGAATTGTGACAAAAAAAAGACGGAAGGCTTTAGTAAGAAATATTGAATAAGTTAATGGGACAATACTTTAGTAAAGGTATTTAAAGAAAAATAATGACTGCAAGCTATAGTAAAGGAATTTTTCAAAAATATCTTTGTTTAACGTTGTCGTAAGTATCTTTAAATAAAAATAATTGGCAGATAGTTGTTGTAAACGAATTTTAAAAAATACCACTGCTAGAGGCTACAGTAAAGGAATTTTAAGAAAGATCAAAACTGAATGCTATCGTAAGGGAATTTTAAGTAAAATCAAGGTTGTAGGCTATAGTAATAGAATTTAAGGAAAATTGTGGTTAAAGGCTATATTATGTTAATTTTTTGAAATATCAAGGAAAAAGCCTATTGTATAAGAATTTGAAGAAAAATAATGGTTGAAGGCTATAGTAAGGGAGTTTTTACCAAAATTATAACTTAAAGGATATGTTAATATAATTTTAAGAAATTCATGGCACAAGGCTAGAGTACAGGAATTTGATAAAAAATCATGGCCGAAGGTAGATAATTTAACGAAAAACCTAGGTTTAAGGCTATAGTAATGGTTTTGAAGAAACTCAAGCCCTAAGATTTTTAGTAACAGAATTTTAAGAACAATTAGAGCTGAAGGGAATTGGAAGAAAAATCAAAACTAAATGCCAGAGTATGGGAATTTGAAGAAAAATCAAAGATGAAGGCTATTGTAATACAATTTTAAGAAAATTATGGTTGAAGGCTTAGCAAGGGAACTTTAAAAAAAATCAAAGTAATAAGCTATAGTAATAGAATTTAAAGGACAGTAATGGATGAAAGTTATAGTAAGGGACTTTGACAAAAATTTTGACTAATTGCCACAGTAAAAGAATTTGAAAAAATTTGTGGCACAAGGCTATAGTTTGGGAATTTGAAAAAAAATTAAGGCAGAAACCTCTAGCAAGGGAATTTTGAAAAAAAATTGGTTTAAGGCTATAGTAAGGTAATTTAAAGAAATCAATGGCTCAGGAATTTTACAAAAACTCATGGTTTACGGCTTTAGCTAGGGAATATAAAGAAAATAATGTCAGAAGGTTGTTGTAGGAGAATTTTTTAAAAATCAGAGCTGAAGGCTATAGTGAGATAGTTATATGAAAAATTAAATTGAAGGCTATAAAAATAGAATTTGAAGTAAAATCACTGATGAAAGCTATAGTAGGAGAATTTAAAGAAAGTGGTGGTTCAAGGTTATAGTAAAGGAATTTCGAGAAAAATCAAGGCTCAAGTATATAGTAAGGAATTTGAAGAGAAATCATGGTTGAAGGCTGTAGTAAGGGAATTTTGAGAAAAAAATAATGGAAGGCTGTAATAAGAAATGTTGAATAAATTAATGGGACAAGACTTTAGTAAGCGTATTTAAAGAAAAATAATGACTGCTAGCAATAATAAAGGAATTTTTCAAAAATATCATAGTTTAAGGTTGTAGTAAGCATTTTTAAATAAAAAAACTTGGTTGATGGTTGTAGTTAACGAATTTTAAGAAACACAACAGCTAGAGGCTATAGTAAGCGAATTTTACGGAAGATCAAAACTGAATGCTATCGTAAGGGAATTTTAACAAAAATCAAGGTTGTAGGCTATAGTAATAGAATTTATGGAAAATTGTGGTTAAAGGCTATTTTAAGTGAATTTTTTGAAATATAAAGGAAAAAGCCTATTGTTAGAGAATTTGAAGATAAATAATGGTTGAAGGCTATAGTAAGGGAGTTTTGACCAAAATTATGACTTAAAGGATATATTCATATAATTTTAAGAAATTCGTGGCACAAGGCTAGAGTAAGAGAATTTGAAAAAAATCATGTCCGAAGGCTGATAATTTAAAGAAAAATCAAGGTTTAAGGCTATAGTAATGGTTTTGAAGAAACTCAAGCCCTAAGATTTTTAGTAACAGAATTTTAAGAACAATTAGAGCTGAAGGGAATTGGAAGAAAAATCAAAACTAAAGGCTAGAGTAAAGGAATTTGAAGAAAAATCAAAGCTGAAGGGGATTGTAATAGAATTTTAAGAAAATTATGGTTCAAGGCTATAGCATGGGAACTTTTAAAAAAATCAAAGTAATAAGCTATAGTAAGAGAATTTGAAGGACAATAATGGCTGAAGGCTATAGTAAGGGTCTTTTGACAAAGATTTTGACTAACCGTTACAGTAAAAGAATTTGTAGAAATTTATGGTATAAGGCTATAGTTAGGGAATTTGAAAAACAATCGTGGCAGAAAGCTCTAGCAAGTGAATTTTGGGATACAATTTGTATTAAGGCTATAATAAGGGAATTTAAAGAAATCAATGGCTCAGGAATTTAAAAAAAACTCATGGTTTGTGGCTATAGCTACAGAATATAAAGAAAATAATGCAGAAGGTGGTAGTAAGAGAATTTTTTAAAAATCAGAGCTGAAGGTTATAGTGAGATAGTTATATGAAAAATCTAAATTGAAGGCTATAAAAATAGAATTTGAAGTAAAATCATGGCTGAAAGCAATTGTAGGAGAATTTAGTGAAAGTGGTTGTTCAAGGTTATAGTGAAGGAATTTCAAGAAAATCATGGCTCAAGTATATAGTAAGGAATTTGAAGCGAAATAATGGTTCAAGGCTATAGTAAGGGAATTTTGAGAAAAAAATAATGAAAGGCTGTAGTAAGAAATATTAAATAAATTAGTGGGACAAGACTTTTGTAAGGGTATTTAAAGAAAAATAATGACCGCAAGCAATAGTAAAGGAATTTTTCAAAAATATCATGGTTTACGGTTACAGTAAGTATTTTTAAATAAAAAAACTTGGCTGATGGTTATATTAAAAGAATTTTAAGAAAAACCACTGCTAGAGGCTAGAGTAAAGGAATTTTAGGATTGTTCAAAACATAATGCTATGTAGGAGAATTTTAAGAAAAATCAAGGTTGACGCTATAGTAATAGAATTTGAGGAAAATTGTGGTTCAAGGCTATAGTAAGGGAAGTTTTTTAAATATCATGGAAAAAGTCTATTGTAAGAGAATTTGAAGAAAAATAATGGTTGAAGGCTATAGTAATGGATGTTTGACCAAAATTATGACTTAAAGGATATGCTAAGATAATTTTATGAACTTCGTGGCACAAGGCTATAGTGAGGGAATTTGTAAAAAAATCATGGCTGAAGGCTGATAGTTTTATGAAAAATCATGGTTTAAGGCTATAGTAATGGTTTTGTAGACAATCAAAGCCCTAAGATTACTAGTAATAGAATTTAAAAAAAAATCACAGCTCAAGGCTATTGTAAGGGAATTTTAAGAAAAATAAAAATAAAGGCTAGAGTAAGGGAATTTGCAAAAAGATCAAAGCTGAAGGCTAATGTAATAGAATTTTAAGAAAACTATGGTTGAAGGTTATCGCAAGGGAATTTTAAAAAAAATCATAGTAATAAGCTATAGTAAGAGAATTTGAAGGATAATAATGGTTGAAAGCTATAGTTAGGGACTTTTGACAAGAATTCCGACTTAAGGCTATAGTGAAAGAATTTGAAGAAATTTGTGGCACAATGCTATTGTTAGGGAATTTGGAAAAAAATCTTGGCAGAAAGCTCTAGTGAGGGCATTTTAGGAAAATTTTGGTTTAAGGCTATAGTAAGGGAATTTAAAGAAAGCAATGGCTCAGGAATTTGAGGCAAACTCATGGTTTAAGGCTTTAGCTACGAAATATAAAGAAAATAATGTCAGAAAGTTGTAGTAGTATATTTTTTTACAAATCAGAGCAGAAGGCTATAGTGAGATAGTTATATGAAAAATCTAAATTGAAGGCTATAAAAATAGAATTTGAAGTAAAATCACTGCTGAACTATAGTGGAAGAATTTAAAGAAAGTGGTGGTTCAAGGTTATAGTAAAGGAATTTCAAGAAAAATCATGGCTCTAGTATATTGTATGGAATTTGAGGAGAAATCATGGTTGAAGGCTATGGTAAGGGAATTGTGAGAAAAAAATGGTGGAAGGCTGGAGTAAGAAATATTGAATAAATTAATGGGACAAGACTTTTGTAAGGGTATTTAAAGAAAAATAACGACTGCAAGCTATAGTAAAGGAAGTTTTCAAAAATATCATGGTTTAGCGTTGTAGTAAGTAATTTTAAATAAAAAAACTTGGCAGGTGGTTGTTGTAAACGAATTTTAAGAAACACCACAGCTAGAGGCTATAGTAAAGGAATTTTAAGAAAGATCAAAATTGAATGCTATCGTAAGGGAATTTTAAGAAAAATCAAGGTTGAAGGCTATAGTAATAGAATTTAAGGAAAACTGTGGTTAAAGGCTATATTAAGTGATTTTTTTCAAATATCTAGGAAAAAACCTATTGTAAGAGAATTTGAAGAAAAATAATGGTTGAAGGCTATAGTAAGGGAGTTTTGACCAAAATTATTACTTAACGGATATGTTATGATAATTTTAAGAAATTAATGGCACAAGGCTAGAGTAAGGGAATTTATTAAAAAATCATGGCCGAAGACTGATAATTTAAAGAAATATCAAGGTTTAAGGCTATAGTAATGGTTTTGAAGAAACTCAAACCCTAAGATTTTTAGTAACAGAATTTTAAGAACAATTAGAGTTGAAGGGAATTGGAAGAAAAATCAAAACTAAAGGCTCAAGGGATTCTGAAGAAAAATTAAAGCTGAAGGCTATTGTAATAGAATTTTAAGAAAATTATGGTTGAAGGCTATAACAAGGGAATTTTTAAAAAAATCAAAGTTATAAGCTATAGTAAGAGAATTTGAAGGACAAGAATGGCTGAAAGCTAAGGTACGGGACTTTTGACAAAAAATTTGACAAAATGCTATTGTGAAAGAATTTGTAGACATTTATGGCATAAGGTTATAGTTAGGGAATTTGAAAAAAAATCATGGCAGAAAGATCTAGCAAGTGAATTTTTGGAAAAAATTTGGATTAAGGCTATAGTAAGGGAATTTAAAGAAATCAATGGCTCAGGAATTTTACAAAATCTCTTGGTTTAAGGCTATAGCTATGGAATATAAAGAAACTAATAGCAGAAGGTTGTAGTAAGAAAATTTGTTAAAAATCAGAGCTGAACGCTATAGTGAGATAGTTATATGAAAAATCTAAATTGAAGGCCATAAAAATAGAATTTGAAGTAAAATCACTGCTGAAAGTGGTGGTTCAAGGTTATAGTAAAGGAATTTCAAGAAAAATCATGGCTCAAGTACATAGTAAGGAATTTGAAGAGATATCATGGTTGAAGGCTATAGTAAGGGAATTTTGAGAAAAAAATGACGGAAGGCTGTAGTAAGAAATATTGAATAAATTAATGCGACAAGACTTTTGAAAAGGTATTTAAAGAAAAATAGCGACTGCAAGTTAAAGTCAAGGAATTTTTAAAAAATATCATGGTTTAACGTAGTAGTAAGTATTTTTAAATAAAAAAACTTGGCAGATGGTTGTTGTAAACGAATTTTAAGAAACACCACTGCTGGAGGCTATAGTAAAGGAATTTTAGGAAAGATCAAAACTGAATGCTATCGTAAGGGAATTTTAAGAAAAATAATGGTTGAAGGCTACAGTAATAGAATTTAAGGAAAATGGTGGTTAAAGGCTATATTAAGTGATTTTTTTCAGATATCAAGGAAAAAGCCTATTGTAAGAGAATTTGAAGAAAAATAATGGTTGAAGGCTATAGTAAGGGAGTTTTGACCAAAACTATGACTTAAGGTTTATCTTAAGATAATTTTAAGAAATTCATGGCACAAGGCAAGAGTAAGGGAATTTGGTAAAAAATCATGGCTGAAGGCTGATAATTTAAAGAAAAATCAAGGTTTGTGGCCATAGTAATGGTTTTGAAGAAACTCAAGCCCTAAGATTTTTAGTAACAGAATTTTAAGAACAATTAGAGCTGAAGGGAATTGGAAGAAAACTCAAAAATAATGGCTAGAGTAAGGGAATTTGAAGAAAAATCAAAGCTGAAGGCTATTGTAATAGAATTTTAATAAAATTATTGTTGAAGTCTATAGCAAGGGAATTTTTTAAAAAGTCAAAGTAATAAGCTATTGTAAGAGAATTTAAAGGACAATAATGGCTTAAAGCTTTAGTAAGGGACTTTTGACAAAAATTTTGACTAAATCTTACAGTAAAAGAATTTGGAGAAATTTATGGCATAAGGCTATAGTTAGGGAATTTGAAAAAAAATCGTGGCAGAAAGCTCTAGCAAGTGAATTTTAGGAAAAAAATTGGTTTAAGGCTATAGTAAGGGAATTTAAAGAAATCAATGGCTCAGGAATTTTATAAAAACTTTTGGTTTAAGGCTATAGCTACAGAATATAAAGAAAATAATGGCAGGAGGTTGTAGTAAGAAATTTTTTTTAAAATCAGAGCTGAAGGTTATTGTGAGATAGTTATATGAAAAATCTAAATTGAAGGCTATAAAAATAGAAATTGAAGTAAAATCATGACTGATAGCAATTGTAGGAGAATTTAATGAAAGTGGTGGTTCAAGGTTATAGTGAAGGAATTTCAAGAAAATCATGGCTCAAGTATATAGTAAGGAATTTGAAGTGAAATCATGGTTCAAGGCTATAGTAAGGGAATTTTGAGAAAAAAATAAAGAAAGCCTGCTGTAAGAAATATTAAATAAATTAGTGGGACAAAACTTTTGTAAGGGTATTTAAAGAAAAATAATGACTGCAAGCAATAGTAAAGGAATTTTTCAAAAATATCATGGTTTACGGTTATAGTAAGTATTTTTAAATAAAAAAATGTGGCTGATGGTTTTATTAAAAGAATTTTAAGAAAAACCACAGCTACAGGCTAGAGTAAGGGAATTTTAGGATTGTTCAAAACATAATGTTAAGTAGGAGAATTTTAAGAAAAATCAAGGTTGACGGCTATAGTAATAGAATTTAAGGAAAATTGTGGTTAAAGGCTATATTAAGTGATTTTTTTCAAACATCAGGGAAAAAGCCTATTGTAAAAGAATTTGAAGAAAAATAATGGTTGAAGGCTATAGTAAGGGAGTTTTGACAGAAATTATGACTTAACGGATATGTTATGATAATTTTAAGAAATTAATGGCACAAGGCTAGAGTAAGGGAATTTGATAAAAAATCATTGCTGAAGGCTGATAATTTAAAGAAAAATCAAGGTTTAAGGCTATAGTAATGGTTTTGAAGAAACTCAAACCATAAGATTTTTAGTAACAGAATTTTAAGAACAATTAGAGCTGAAGGGAATTGGAAGAAAAATCAAAACTAAAGGCTAAAGTAAGGGATTTTGAAGAAAAATCAAAGTTGAAGGCTATTGTAATAGAATTTTAAGAAAATTATGGTTGAAGGCTATAACAAGGGAATTTTAAAAAAAATCAAAGTTATTAGCTATAGTAAGAGAATTTGAAGGACAATAATGGCTGAAAGCTATAGTACGGGACTTTTGACAAAACTTTTGACTAAATGCTACAGTAAAAGAATTTGAAGAAATTTATGGCACAACGATATAGTTGGGGAATTTGAAAAAAAATCGTGGCAGAAAGCTCTTGCTAGTGAATTTTAGGAAAAATTTTGGTTTAAGGCTATTGTAAGGGAATTTAAAGAGATCAATGGCTCAGGAATTTTACAAAAACTCATGGTTTAAGGCTATAGCTACGGAATATAAAGAAAATAATGGCAGAAGGTTGTAGTGAGAGAATTTGAAGAAAAATCATGGCTCAAGTATATTGTATGGAATTTGAAGAGAAATCATGGTTGAAGGCTATGGTAAGGGAATTGTGACAAAAAAATGACGGAAGGCTTTAGTAAGAAATATTGAATAAATTAATGGGACAATACTTTAGTAAAGGTATTTAAAGAAAAATAACGACTGCAAGCTATAGTAAAGGAATTTTTCAAAAATATCATGGTTTAACGTTGTAGTAAGTATTTTTAAATAAAAAAACTAGGGAGATGGTTGTTGTAAACGAATTTTAAGAAACACCAAGCTAGAGGCTACAGTAAAGGAATTTTAGGAAAGAGCAAAACTGAATGCTATCGTAAGGGAATTTTAAGAAAAATCAAGGTTGTAGGCTATAGTAATAGAATTTAAAGAAAATTGTGGTTAAAGTCTGTATTATGTGATTTTTTTTAAATATCAAGGAAAATGCCTATTGTTAGAGAATTTGAAGATAAATAATGGTTGAAGGCTATAGTAAGGGAGTTTTGACCAAAATTTTGACTTAAAGGATATATTCAAATAATTTTAAGAAATTCGTGGCACAAGGTTAGAGTAAGAGATTTTGTTAAAAAATCATGGCCGAACGTTGATAATTTAAAGAAAAATCAAGGTTTAAGGCTAAGTAATGGTTTTGAAGAAACTCAAGCCCAAAGATTTTTAGTAACAGAATTTTAAGAACAATTAGAGCTGAAGGGAATTGGAAGAAAAATCAAAACTAAAGGCTAGAGTAAAGGAATTTGAAGAAAAATCAAAGCTGAAGGGTATTGTAATAGAATTTTAAGAAAATTATGGTTCAAGGCTATAGCATGGGAAATTTTAAAAAAATCAAAGTAATAAGCTATAGTAAGAGAATTTGAAGGACAATAATGGCTGAAGGCTATAGTTAGGGAATTTGAAAAACAATCGTGGCAGAAAGCTCTAGCAAGTGAATTTTGGGAAAAAATTTGTATTAAGGCTATAATAAGGGAATTTAAAGAAATCAATGGCTCAGGAATTTAAAAAAAACTCATGGTTTGTGGCTATAGCTACAAAATAAAAAGAAAATAATGCAGAAGGTGGTAGTAAGAGAATTTTTTAAAAATCAGAGCTGAAGGTTATAGTGAGATAGTTATATGAAAAATCTAAATTGAAGGCTATAAAAATAGAATTTGAAGTAAAATCATGGCTGAAAGCAATTGTAGGAGAATTTAATGAAAGTGGTGGTTCAAGGTTATAGTGAAGAAATTTCAAGAAAATCATGGCTCAAGTATATAGTAAGGAATTTGAAGTGAAATCTTGGTTCAAGGCTATAGTAAGGGAATTTTGAGAAAAAAATAACGAAAGGCTGTAGTAAGAAATATTAAATAAATTAGTGGGACAAGACTTTTGTAAGGGTATTTAAAGAAAAATAATGACTGCAAGCAATAGTAAAGGAATTTTTCAAAAATATCATGGTTTACGGTTACAGTAAGTATTTTTAAATAAAAAAAAGTGGCTGATGGTTTTATTAAAAGAATTTTAAGAAAAACCACAGCTACAGGCTAGAGTAAGGGAATTTTAGGATTGTTCAAAACATAATGCTATGTGGGAGAATTTTAAGAAAAATCAAGGTTGACGGCTATAGTAATAGAATTTAAGGAAAATTGTGGTTAAAGGCTATATTAAGTGATTTTTTTCATATATCAAGGAAAAAGCCTATTGTAAGAGAATTTGAAGAAAAATAATGGTTGAAGGCTATAGTAAGGGAGTTTTGACCAAAATTATGACTTAACGGATATGTTATGATAATTTTAAGAAATTAATGGCACAAGGCTAGAGTAAGGGAATTTGATAAAAAATCATGGCTGAAGGCTGATAATTTAAAGAAAAATCAAGGTTTAAGGCTATAGTAATGGTTTTGAAGAAATTCAAACCATAATATATTTAGTAACAGAATTTTAAGAACAATTAGAGCTGAAGGGAATTGGAAGAAAAATCAAAACTAAAGGCTAGAGTAAGGGATTTTGAAGAAAATCAAAGCTGAAGGCTATTGTAATAGAATTTTAAGAAAATTATGGTTGAAGGCTATAACAAGGGAATTTTTAAAAAAATCAAAGTTATAAGCTATAGTAAGAGAATTTGAAGGACAATTATGGCTGAAAGCTATAGTACGGGACTTTTGACAAAAATTTTGACTAAATGCTACTGTAAAAGAATTTGTAGAAATTTATGGCATAAGGTTATAGTTAGGGAATTTGAAAAAAAATCATGGCAGAAAGCTCTAGCAAGTGAATTTTTGGAAAAAATTTGGCTTAAGGCTATAGTAAGGGAATTTAAAGAAATCAATGGCTCAGGAAGTTTACAAAAACTCTTGGTTTAAGGCTATAGCTACGGAATATAAAGAAAATAATGGCAGAAGGTTGTAGTAAGAAAATTTGTTAAAAATCAGAGATGAACGCTATAGTGAGATAGTTATATGAAAAATCTAAATTGAAGGCCATAAAAATAGAATTTGAAGTAAAATCATTGCTGAAAGCTATAGTAGGAGAATTTAAAGAAAGAGGTGGTTCAAGGTTATAGTAAAGGAATTTCAAGAAAAATCATGGCTCTGGTACATAGTAAGGAATTTGAAGAGAAATCATGGTTGAAGGCTATAGTAAGGGAATTTTGAGAAAAAAATGACGGAAGGCTGTAGTAAGAAATATTGAGGAAAATTATGATTCAAGGCCATATTAAGTGAATTTTTTTAAATATCATGGAAAAAAGCTATTGTAAAAGAATTTGAAGAAAAACAATGGTTGATGGCTATAGTAAAGGAGGTTTGACCAAAATTATGACTTGCAGGATATGGTTAGATAATTTTATGAACTTCGTGGCACAAGGCTATTGTGAGGGAATTTGTTAAAAAATCATGGCTGAAGGCTGATACATTTATGAAAAATCATGGTTTAAGGCTATAGTAATGGTTTTGAAGACAATCAATGCCCAAAGATTACTAGTAACAGAATTTTTAGAAAAATCACAGCTCAATGTTGTTCTAAGGGAATTTTAAGAAAAATAAAAATAAAGTCTAGAGTAAGGGAATTTGTAGAAAGATCAAAGCTGAAGGCTAGTGTAATAGAACTTTAAGAAAACTATGGTTGAAGGTTATAGCTAGAGAATTTTTAAAAAAATCAGAGTAATAACCTATTGTAAGAGAATTTGAAGGATTCTAATGGTTGAAAGCTATAGTAAGGGACTTTTGACAAAAATTCCGACTAAAGGCTATAGTAAAAGAATTTGAAGAAATTTGTGGCACAAGGCTATAGTTAGGAAATTTGGAAAAAAATATTGGCAAAAAGCTCTAGCAAGGGAATTTTAGGAAAACATTTTGGTTTAAGGCTATAGTAAGGGAATTTAAAGAAAGCAATGGCTCGGGAATTTGAGGCAAACTCATGGATTAAGGCTTTAGCTACGGAATATAACGAAAATAATGTCAGAAGGTTGTAGTAGGAGAATTTTTTAAAAATCAGAGCTGAAGGATATAGTGAGATAGTTATATGAAAAATCTAAATTGAAGGCTATAAAAACAAAATTTGAAGTAAAATCACTGCTGAAAGCTATAGTAGGAAAATTTAAAGAAAGTGGTGGTTCAAGGTTATAGTAAAGGAATTTCAAGAAAAATCAAGGCTCAAGTATATAGTAAGGAATTTGAAGAGAAATCATGGTTGAAGGCTATAGTAAGGGAATTTTGAGAAAAAAATGACGGAAGGCTGTAGTAAGAAATATTGAATAAATTAATGGGACAAGACTTTAGTAAGGGTATTCAAAGAAAAATAACGACTACAAGCTATAGTAAAGCAATTTTTAAAAAATATCATAGTTTAAGGTTGTAGTAAGTATTTTTAAATAAAAAAACATGGTTTAAGGTTGTAGGAAACAAATTTTAAGAAACACCACAGCTAGAGGCTATAGTGAGGGAATTTTAAGATTGTTCAAAACTGAATGCTATCGTAAGGGAATTTTAAGAAAAATCAAGGTTGAAGGTTATAGTAATAGAATTTATGGAAAATTGTGATTGAAAGCTATATTTAGTGAATTTTTTTAAATATCATGGAAAAAAGCTATTGTAAGAGAATTTGAAGAAAAACAATGGTTGAAGGCTATAGTAAAGGAGGTTTGACCAAAATTATGACCTAAAGGATATGGTAAGATAATTTTATGAACTTCGTGGCACAAGGCTATAGTGAGGGAATTTGTTAAAAAATCATGGCTGAAGGCTGATAGATTTATGAAAAATCATGGTTTAAGGCTATAGTAATTGTTTTGAAGACAATCAAAGCCCTAAGATTACTAGTAACAGAATTTTAAGAAAAATCACAGAAGAGAATTTTAAGAAAAATAAAAATAAAGTCTAGAGTAAGGGAATTTGCAAAAATATCAAAGCTGACGGCTAGTGTAATAGAATTTTAAGAAAACTATGGTTGAAGGTTATTGCAAGGGAATTTAAAAAAAAATCATAGTAATAACCTATTGTAAGAGAATTTGAAGGATAATAATGGTTGAAAGCTATAGTAAGGGACTTTTGACAAAAATTCTGACTAAAGGCTATAGTGAAAGAATTTGAAGAAATTTGTGGCACTAGGCTGTAGTTAGGGAATTTCGAAAATCTTGCCAGAAAGCTCTAGCAAGGGAATTTTAGGAAACTTTTTGGTTTAAGGCTATAGTAAGGGAATTTAAAGAAAGCTATGGCTCGGGAATTTGAGGCAAACTCATGGTTTATGGCATTAGCTACGGAATATAAAGAAAATAATGTCAGATGGTTGTTGTAGGAGAATTTTTTAAAAATCAGAGCTGAAGGATATAGTGTGATAGTTTTATGAAAAATCTAAATTGAAGGCTCTAAAATCAGAATTTGAAGTAAAATCACTGCTGAAAGCTATAGTAGGAGAATTTAAAAAAAGTGGTGGTTGAAGGTTATAGTAAAGGAATTTTAAGAAAAATCATGGCTCAAGTATATTGTAAGGAATTTGAAGAGAAATCATGGTTGAAGGCTATAGTAAGGGAATTGTGAAAAAAAAATGTCAAAAGGCAGTTGTAAGAAATATTGAATAAATTAATGGGACAAGACTTTAGAAAAGGTATTTAAAGAAAAATAACGACTGCAAGCAATAATAAAGGAATTTTTCTAAAATATCATGGTTTAACATTGTAGTATGTATTTTTAAATAAAAAACTTGGCAGACGGTTGTTGTAAACGAATTTTAAGAAACACCAAGCTAGAGGCTATAGTAAAGGAATTTTAAGAAAGATCAAAACTGAAAGCTATCATAAGGGAATTTTAAGTAAAATCAAGGCTGAAGGCTATAGTAATAGAATTTAAGGAAAATTGTGGTTAAAGGCTATATTAAGTGGTTTTTTTCAAATATCAAGGACAAAGCCTATTGTAAGAGAATTTGAAGAAAAATAATGGTTGAAGGCTATAGTAAGGGAGTTTTGACCATCATTATGACTTAACGCATATGTTAAGATAATTTTTAGAAATTCATGGCACAAGGGTAGAGTAAGGGAATTTGATAAAAAATCATGCTTGAAGGCTGATAATTTAAAGAAAAATCAAGGTTTAAGGCTATAGTAATGGTTTTGAAGAAACTCAAGCCCTAAGGTTTTTAATAACAGAATTTTAAGAACAATTAAAGCTGAAGGGAACTGGTAGAAAAATCAAAACTAAAGGCTAGAGTAAGGGAATTTGAAGAAAAATCAAAGCTGAAGGCTACTGTAAAAGAATCTTAAGAAAATTAAGGTTGAAGGCTATTGCAAGGGAATTTTTAAAAAAGTCAAAGTAATAAGCGACAATAATGGCATTTGAAGGACAATAATGGCAGAAAGCTATAGTAAAGAAATTTTGACAAAATTTTTGACTAAATGCAACTGTAAAAGAATTTGGAAAAATTTATGGCACAAGGCTATAGTTAGGGAATTTGAGCAAAAAATTGTGGCTGAAAGCTCTAGCAAGGGAGTTTTAGGAAAAAATTTGGTTAAAGGCTATAGTAAGGGAATTTAAAGAAATTATTGGCTCAGGAATTTTACAAAAACTCAAGGTTTAAGGCTATAGCTACGGAATATAAAGAAAATAATGGCAGAAGGTTGTAGTAAGAAATTTTTTTAAAAATCAGAGCTGAAGGCTTTACTGAGATAGTTATATGAAAAATCTAAATTGAAGGCTATAAAAATAGAATTTGAAGTAAAATCATTGCAGAAAGCTATAGTTGGAGAATTTAAAGAAAGTGGTGGTTCAAGGTTATAGTAAAGGAATTTCAAGAAAAATCAAGGTTCTAGTATATAGTAATGAATTTGAAGAGAAATCATGGTTGAAGGCTATAGTAAGGGAAATTTAAGAAAAAAATGACGAATGGCTGTAGTGAGAAATATTGAATAAATTAATGGGACAAGACTTTAGTAAGGGTGATTAAAGAAAAATAACGACTTCAAGCTATAGTAAAGGAATTTTTCAAAAATATCATGGTATAAGGTTGTACTAAGTATTTTTAAATAAAAAAACTTGGCTGATGGTTGTAGTAAACGAATTTTAAGAAACACCACAACTAGAGGCTATAATAAAGGAATTTTAAGAAAGATCAAAATTGAATGCTATCGTAAGGGAATTTTATGAAAAATCAAGGTTGAAGCCTATAGTAATAGAATTTAAGGAAAATTGTGGTTAAAGGCTATAATAAGTGAATTTTTTCAAATATCAAGGAAAAAGCAAATTGTAAGAGAATTTGAAGAAAAATAAAGGTTGAAGGCTATAGTAAGGGAATTTTGACCAAAATTATGACTTAAAGGATATGTTAAGATAATTTAAAGAAATTCGTGGCACAAGGCTTGAGTAAGGGAATTTGATAAAAATCATGATTGAAGGCTATAGTAAGGGAATTTTAGTAACAGAATTTTAAGAACAATTAGAGTTGAAGGGAATTGGGAGAAAAAACAAAACTAAAGGCTAGACTAAGGGAATTTGAAGAAAAATCAAAGCTAAAGGCTATTGTAATAGAATTTTTAGAAAAAAATTAGTTTAAGTCTATAGTAAGGGAATTTAAAGAAATCAATGGCTCAGGAATTTTACAAAAACTCATGGTTTAAGGCTATAGCTACGGAATATAAAGAAAATAATGGCAGAAGTTGTAGTAAGAAATTTTTTTTAAAATCAGAGCTGAAGGCTATAGTGAGATAGTTATATGAAAAATCTAAATTGAAAGCTATAAAAATAGAATTTATAGTAAAATCATTGCTGAAAGCTGTAGTAGGAGAATTTAAAGAAAGTGGTGGTTCAAGGTTATAGTAAAGGAATTTCAAGAAAAATCAAAGCTATAGTAAGAAATATTGAATAAATTAATGGCTATAGTAAGGGAAATCATGGTTGATGGCTATAGTAAGGGAATTTTGAGAAAAAAATGACGGAAGGCTGCAGTAAGAAATATTGAATAAATTAATGGCACAAGACTTTAGTAAGGGTATTCAAAGAAAAATAATGACGGTAAGCTATAGTAAAACAATTTTTAAGAAATATCATAGTTTAAGGTTGTAGTAAGTATTTTTAAATAAAAAAACTTGGTTTAAGGTTGTAGGAAACGAATTTTAAGAAACACCACAGCTAGAGGCTATAGTGAGGGAATTTTAAGATTGTTCAAAACTGAATGCTATCGTACGGGAATTTTAAGAAAAATCAAGGTTGAAGGCTATAGTAATAGAATTTAAGGAAAATTGTGATTCAAGGCTATATTAAGTGAATTTTTTAAAATATCATGGAAAAAAGCTATTGTAATAGAATTTGAAGAATAACAATGGTTGAAGGCTATAGTAAAGGAGGTTTGACCAAAATTATGACTTGAAGGATATGGTAAGATAATTTTATGAACTTCGTGGCACAAGGCTATAGTGAGGGAATTTGTTAAAAAATCATGGCTGAAGGCTGATACATTTATGAAAAATCATGGTTTAAGGATATAGTAATGGTTTTGAAGACAATCAAAGCCCTAAGATTACTAGTAACAGAATTTTAAGAAAAATCACAGAAGGGAATTTTAAGAAAAATAAAAATAAAGTCTAGAGTAAGGGAATTTCCAGAAAGATCAAAGCTGACCGCTAGTGTAATAGAATTTTAGGAAAACTATGGTTGAAGGTTATTGCAAGGGAATTTTAAAAAAAATCATTGTAATAACCTATTGTAATAGAATTTGAAGGATAATAATGGTTGAAAGCTATAGTAAGGGACTTTTGAAAAAAATTCCTACTAAAGGCTATAGTAAAAGAATTTGAAGAAATTTGTGGCACTAGGCTATAGTTAGGGAATTTCAAAAATCTTGCCAGAAAGCTCTAGCAAGGGAATTGTAGGAAAAATTTTGGTTTAAGGCTATAGTAAGGGAATTTAAATAAAGGAATGGCTCGGGAATTTGAGGCAAACTCATGGTTTATGGCATCAGCTACGGAATATAAAGAAAATAATGTCAGAAGATTGTTGTAGGAGAAATTTTTAAAAATCAGAGCTGAAAGATAAAGTGAGATAGTTATATGAAAATCTAAATTGAAGGCTCTAAAATCAGAATTTGAATGTAAAATCTCTGCTGAAAGCTATAGTAGGAGAATTTAAAAAAAGTGGTGGTGGAAGCTTATAGTAAAGGAATTTTAAGAAAATTCATGGCTCAAGTATATTGTAAGGAATTGGAAGAGAAATCATGGTTGAAGGCTATAGTAAGGGAATTGTGAAAAAAAAATGTCAAAAGGCAGTAGTAAGAAATATTGAATAAATTAATGGGACAAGACTTTAGTAAGGGTATTTAAAGAAAAATAACGACTGCAAGCTATTGTAAAGGAATTTTTAAAAAATATCATGGTTTAACGTTGTAGTAAGTATTTTTAAATAAAAACACTTGGTTGATGGTAGTAGTAAACGAATTTTAAGAAACACCACAGCTAGAGGCTATAGTAAGGGAATTTTAAGAAAGATCAAAACTGAATGCTATCATAAGGGAATTTTAAGAAAAATCAAGGTTGAAGGCTTTACTAATAGAATTTAAGGAAAATTGTGGTTAAAGGCTATATTAAGTGAATTTTTTCAAATATCAAGGAAAAAGCCTTTTGTAAGAGAATTTGAAGAAAAATAATGGTTGAAGGCTATAGTAAGGGAGTTTTGACTAAAATTATGACTTAAAGGATATGTTAGGATAATTTGAAGAAATTTGTGGCACAAGGATAGAGTAAGGAAATTTGATAAAAAATCATGGCTGAAGGCTGATAATTTAAAGAAAAATCAAGGTTTAAGGCTATAGTAAAGGTTTAGAAGAAACTCAAGCCCTATGTTTTTTAGTAATAGAATTTTAAGAACAATTAGGGCTGAAGGGAACTGGTAGAAAAATCAAAACTAAAGGCTAGAGTAAGGGAATTTGAAGAAAAATCAAAGTTGAAGGCTATTGTAATAGAATTTTAAGAAAATTAGGGTTGAAGGCTATTGCAAGGGAATTTTTTAAAAAGTCAAAGTAATAAGCGACAATAATGGAATTTGAAGGACAATAATGGCTGAAAGCTATAGTAAAGAAATTTTGACAAAACTTTTGACTAAATGCTACGGTAAAAGAATTTGAAGAAATTTATGGCACAAGGCTATAGTTAGGGAATTTGAACAAAAAATTGTGGCAGAAAGCTCTAGCAAGGGAATTTTAGGAAAAAATTTGGTTAAAGGCTATAGTAAGGGAATTGGCTCAGGAATTTTAGAAAAACTCATGGTTTAAGGCTATAGCTACGGAATATAAAGAAAATAATGGCATAAGGTTGTAGTAAGAATTTTTTAAAAAAATCAGAGCTGAAGGCTTTACTAAGATAGTTATATGAAAAATCTAAATTGAAGGATGTAAAAATAGAATTTGAAGTAAAATCATTGCAGAAAGCTATAGTTGGAGAATTTAAAGAAAGTGGTGGTTCATGGTTATAGTAAAGGAATTTCAAGAATAATCATGGTTCAAGTATATAGTAATGAATTTGAAGAGAAATTATGGTTGAAGGCTATAGTAAGGGAATTTTAAGAAAAAAATGACGGATGGCTGTAGTGAGAAATATTGAATAAATTAATGGGACAAGACTTTAGTAAGGGTTTTAAAGAAAAATAACGACTTCAAGCTATAGTAATGGAATTTTTCAAAAATATCATGGTATAAGGTTGTTGTAAGTAATTTTAAATAAAAAAACTTAGCTGATGGTTGTAGTAAACGAATTTTAAGAAACACCACAACAAGAGGCTATAGTAAGGGAATTTTAAGAAAGATCAAATCGGAATGCTATCGTAAGGGAATTTTAAGAAAAATCAAGGTTGAAGCCTATAGTAATAGAATTTAAGGAAAATTGTGGTTAAAGGCTATATTAAGTGAATATTTTCAAATATCAAGGAAAAAGCCAATTGTAAGAGAATTTGAAGAAAAATAAAGGTTGAAGGCTATAGTAAGGGAATTTTGACCAAAATTATGACTTAAAGGATATGTTAAGATAATTTAAAGAAATTTCTGGCACAAGGCTTGAGTAAGGGAATTTGATAAAAATCATGGTTGAAGGCTGATAATTTAAAAAAATCAAAATTTAAGGCTGTAGTAATGGTTTTGAAGAAACTCAAGCCCTAAGATTTTCAGTAACAGAATTTTAAGAACAATTAGAGTTGAACGGAATTGGAAGAAAAAATAAATCTAATGGCTAGAGTAAGGGAATTTGAAGAAAAATCAAAGTTGAAGGCTATTGTAATAGAATTTTAGGAAAATAATGGTTGAAGGCTATAGCAAGGGAATTTTAAAAAAAATCAAAGTAATACGCTATAGTAAGAGAATTTGAAGGACAGTAATGGTTGAATGCTAAAGTAAGGGACTTTTTACAAAAATTTTGACTAAATGCTACTGTAAAAGAATTTGAAGAATTTTTTGGCACAAGGCGATAGTTAGAGAATTTGAAACAAATTGTGGCAGAAAGCTCTAGCAAGGGAATTTTTGGAAAAAAAATGGTTTAAGTCTATAGTAAGGGAATTTAAAGAAATCAATGGCTCGGGAATTTTACAAAAACTCATGGTTTAAGGCTATAACTACGGAATATAAAGAAAATAATGGCAGATGGTTGTAGTTAGAAATTTTTTTATTAATCAGAGCTGAAGGCTTTAGTGAGATAGTTATATGAAAAATCTAAATTGAAGGCTATTAAAATAGAATTTGAAGTAAAATCATTGCTGAAAGCTATAGTAGGAGATTTTAAAGAAATTGGTCGTTCAAAGTTATAGTAAAAGAATTTCAAGAAAAATCGTGGCTTAAGTATATTGTAAGGAATTTGAAGAGAAATCAGGGTTGAAGGCTATAGTATGGGAATTTTGAGAAAAAAATGACTGAAGGCTGTAGTAAGAAATATTGAATAAATTAATGGGACAAGACTTTAGAAAGGGTATTTAAAGAAAAATAACGACTTCAAGCTATAGTAAAGGAATTTTTCAAAAATATCATGGTTTAACGTTCTAGTAAGTATTTTTAAATAAAAACACTTGGTTGATAGTAGTAGTAAACGAATTTTAAGAAACACCACAGATAGAGGCTATAGTAAGGGAATTTTAAGAAAGATCAAAACTGAATGCTATCATAAGGGAATTTTAAAAAAAATCAAGGTTGAAGGCTTTACTAATAGAATTTAAGGAAAATTGTGGTTAAAGGCTATATTAAGTGAATTTTTTCAAATATCAAGGAAAAAGCCTATTGTAAGAGAATTTGAAGAAAAATAATGGTTGTAGGCTCTAGTAAGGGAGTTTTGACTTAAATTATGACTTAAAGGATATGTTAGGATAATTTTAAGAAAATCGTGGCACAAGGATAGAGTAAGGAAATTTGATAAAAAATCATGGCTGAAGGCTGATAATTTAAATAAAAATAAAGGTTTAAGGCTATAGTAAAGGCTTTGAAGAAACTCAAGCCCTAAGATTTTTAGAAACAGAATTTTAAGAACAATTAGGGCTGAAGGGAACTGGTAGAAAAATCAAAACTAAAGGCTAGAGTAAGGGAATTTGAAGAAAAATCAAAGCTGAAGGCTATTGTAATAGAATTTTAAGAAAATTAGGGTTGAAGGCTATTGCAAAGGAATTTTTTAAAAAGTCAAAGTAAAAAGCGACAATAATGGAATTTGAAGGACAATAATGGCTGAAAGCTATAGTAAAGAAATTTTGACAAAACTTTTAACTAAATGCTACTATAAGAGAATTTGAAGAAATTTATGGCACAAGGCTATAGTTAGGGAATTTGAACAAAAAATTGTGGCAGAAAGCTCTAGCAAGGGAATTTTGAGGAAAAAATTTGGTTAAAAGGCTATAGTAAGGGAATTGGCTCAGGAATTTTACAAAAACTCATGGTTTAAGGCTATAGCTACGGAATATAAAGAAAATAATGGCAGAAGGTTGTAGTAAGAAATTTTTTTAAAAATCAGAGCTGAAGGCTTTACTGAGATAGTTAAATGAAAAATCTAAATTGAAGGATATAAAAATAGAATTTGAAGTAAAATCATTGCAGAAAGCTATAGTTGGAGAATTTAAAGAAAGTGGTGGTTTATGGTTATAGTAAAAGAATTTCAAGAAAAATCATGGTTCAAGTGTATAGTAATGAATTTGAAGAGAAATTATGGTTCAAGGTATAGTAAGGGAATTTTAAGAAAAAAATGACGGATGGCTGTAGTGACAAATATTGAATAAATTAATGGGACAAGACTTTAGTAAGGGTTTTAAAGAAAAATAACGACTTCAAGCTATAGAAAAGGAATTTTTCAAAAATATCATGGTATAAGGTTGTAGTAAGTATTTTTAAATAAAAAAACTTGGCTGATGGTTGTAGTAAACGAATTTTAAGAAACACCACAACAAGAGGCTATAGTAAGGGAATTTTAAGAAAGATCAAAACGGAATGCTATCGTAAGGGAATTTTAAGAAAAATCAAGGTTGAAGCCTTTAGTAATAGAATTTACGGAAAATTGTGGTTAAAGGCTATATTAAGTGAAGTTTTTCAAATATCAAGGAAAAAGCCAATTGTAGGAGAATTTGAAGAAAAATAATGGTTGAAGGCTATAGTAAGGGAGTTTTGACAAAAATTATGACTTAAAGGATATGTTAAGATAATTTTAAGAAATTCGTGGCACAAGGCTTGAGGAAGGGAATTTGATAAAAATCATGGTTGAAGGCTGATAATTTAAAAAAAATCAAGATTTAAGGCTGTAGTAATGGTTTTGAAGAAACTCAAGCCCTAAGATTTTTAGTAACTGAATTTTAAGAACAATTAGAGTTGAACGGAATTGGAAGAAAAAACAAAACTAATGGCTAGAGTAAGGGAATTTGAAGAAAAATCAAAGTTGAAGGCTATTGTAATAGAATTTTAAGAAAATTATGGTTGAAGGCTATTGCAAGGGAATTTTAAAAAAAATCAAAGTAATACACTATAGTAAGAGAATTTGACGGACAATAATGGTTGAATGCTAAAGTAAGGGACTTTTTACCAAAATTTTGACTAAAGGCTACAGTAAAAGAATTTGATGAAATTTTTGGCACAAGGCTATTGTTGGAGAATTTGAAAAAAAATTGTGGCAGAAAGCTCTAGCAAGGGAATTTTTGGAAAAAAATTGGTTTAAGTCTATAGTAAGGGAATTTAAAGAAATCAATGGCTCAGGAATTTTACAAAAACTCATGGTTTAAGGCTATAGCTACGGAATATAAAGAAAATAATGGCAAATGGTTGAGGTAAGAAATTTTTTTAATAATCAGAGCTGAAGGCTTTAGTGAGATAGTTATATGAAAAATCTAAATTGAAGGCTATAAAAATAGAATTTGAAGTAAAATCATTGCTGAAAGCTATAGTAGGAGAATTTAAAGAAATTGGTGGTTCAAGGTTATAGTAAAAGAATTTCAAGAAAAATCATGGCTTAAGTATATTGTAAGGAATTTGAAGAGAAATCAAGGTTGAAGGCTATAGTATGGGAATTTTGAGAAAAAAATGACAGAAGGCTGTAGTAAGAAATATTGAATAAATTAATGGGACAAGACTTTAGTAAGGGTATTTAAAGAAAAATAACGACTTCAAGCTATAGTAAAGGAATTTTTCAAAAATATCATGGTTTAAGGTTGTAGTAAGTATTTTTAAATAAAAAATTGGCTGATGGTAGTAGTAAACGAATTTTAACAAAACACAACAGCTAGAGGCTATAGTAAGGGAATTTTAAGAAAGATCAAAACTGAATGCTATCGTAAGGGAATTTTAAGAAAAATCAAGGTTGAAGGCTATACTAATAGAATTTAAGGAAAATTGTGGTTAAAGGCTATATTAAGTGAATTTTTTCAAATATCAAGGAAAAAGCCTATTGTAAGACAATTTGAAGAAAAATAATGGTTGAAGGCTATAGTAAGGGAGTTTTGACTAAAATTATGACATAAAGGATATGTTAAAATAATTTTAAGAAATTCGTGGCACAAGGAAAGAGTAAGGAAATTTGATAAAAAATCATGGCTGAAGGCTGATAATTTAAAGAAAAATCAAGGTTTAAGGCTATAGTAATGGTTTTGAAGAAACTCAAGCCCTAAGGTTTTTAATAACACAATTTTAAGAACAATTAGAGCTGAAGGGAACTGGTAGAAAAATCAAAACTAAAGGCTAGAGTAAGGGAATTTGAAGAAAAATCAAAGCTGAAGGCTATTATAACAGAGTCTTAAGAAAATTAAGGTTGAAGGCTATTGCAAGGGAATTTTTAAAAAAGTCAAAGTAATGAGCGACAATAATGGAATTTGAAGGACAATAATGGCAGAAAGCTATAGTAAAGAAATTTTGACAAAAATTTTGACTAAATGCTACTGTAAAAGAATTTGGAGAAATTTATGGCACAAGGCTATAGTTAGGGAATTTGAGCAAAAAATTGTAGCTGAAAGCTCGAGCAAGGGAGTTTTAGGAAAAAATTTGGTTAAAGGCTATAGTAAGCGAATTTAAAGAAATTATTGGCTCAGGAATTTTACAAAAACTCAAGGTTTAAGGCTATAGCTATTGAATATAAAGAAAATAATTGCAGAAGGTTGTAGTAAGAATTTTTTTTAAAAATTAGTGCTCAAGGCTTTACTGAGATAGTTATATGAAAAAGCTAAATTGAAGGCTATAAAAATACAATTTGAATTAAAATCATTGCAGAAAGCTATAGTTGGAGAATTTAAAGAAAGTGGTGGTTGAAGGTTATAGTAAAGGAATTTCAAGAAAAATCAAGGTTCTAGTATATAGTAATGAATTTGAAGAGAAATCATGGTTGAAGGCTATAGTAAGGGAATTTTAAGAAAAAAATGACGAATGGCTGTAGTGAGAAATATTGAATAAATTAATGGGACAAGACTTTAGTAAGGGTACTTAAAGAAAAATAACGACTTCAAGCTATAGTAAAGGAATTTTTCAAAAATATCATGGTATAAGGTTGTAGTAAGTATTTTTAAATAAAAAAACTTGACTGATGGTTGTAGTAAACGAATTTTAAGAAACACCACAACTAGAGGCAATAGTAAAGAAATTTTCAGAAAGATCAAAACTGAATGCAATCGTAAGGGAATTTTATGAAAAATCAAGGTTGAAGCCTATAGTAATAGAATTTAAGGAAAATTGTGGTTAAAGACTATATTAAGTGAATTTTTTCAAATATCAAGGAAAAAGCCAATTGTAAGAGAATTTGAAGAAAAATAAAGGTTGAAGGCTATAGTAAGGGAGTTTTGACCAAAATTATGACTTAAAGGATATGTTAAGATAATTTAATGAAATTGGTGGCACAAGGCTTGATTAAGGGAATTTGATAAAAATCATGGTTGAAGGCTGATAATTTTAAAAATATCAAAATTTAAGGCTGTAGTAATGGTTTTGAAGAAACTCAAGCCCTAAGATTTTTAGTAACAGAATTTTAAGAACAATTAGAGTTGAACGGAATTGGAAGAAAAAACAAATCTAATGGCTAGAGTTAGGGAATTTGAAGAAAAACCAAAGTTGAAGGCTATTGTAATAGAATTTTAGGAAAATAATAGTTGAAGGCTATAACAAGGGAATTTTAAAAAAAATCAAAGTAATACGCTATAGTAAGAGAATTTGAAGGACAATAATGGTTGAATGCTAAAGTAAGGGACGTTTTATAAAAATTTTGACTAAATGCCATTGTAAAAGAATTTGAAGAATTTTTTGGCACAAGTCGGTAGTTAGAGAATTTGAAAAAAATTGTGGTAGAAAGCTCTAGCAAGGGAATTTTTGGAAAAAAATTGGTTTAAGTCTATAGTAAGGGAATTTAAAGAAATCAATGGCTCGGGAATTTTACAAAAACGCATGGTTTAAGGCTATAGGTACGGAATAAAAAGAAAATAATGGCAGATGGTTGTAGTAAGAAATTTTTTTAATAATCAGAGCTGAAGGCTTTAGTGAGATAGTTATATGAAAAATCTAAATTGAAGGCTATTAAAATAGAATTTGAAGTAAAATCATTGCTGAAAGCTATAGTAGGAGAATTTAAAGAAATTGGTCGTTCAAAGTTATAGTAAAAGAATTTCAAGAAAAATCATGGCTCAAGTATATTGTAAGGAATTTGAAGAGAAATCAAGGTTGATGGCTATAGTATGGGAATTTTGAGAAAAAAATGACTGAAGGCTGTAGTAAGAAATATTGAATAAATTAATGGGACAAGACTTTAGTAAGGGTATTTAAAGAAAAATAATGACTTCAAGCTATAGTAAAGGAATTTTTCAAAAATATCATGGTTTAACGTTGTAGTAAGTATTTTTAAATAAAAACACTTGGTTGATGGTAGTAGTAATCGAATTTTAAGAAACACCACAGCTAGAGGCTATAGTAAGGGAATTTTAAGAAAGATCAAAACTGAATGCAATCATAAGGGAATTTTAAGAAAAATCAAGGTTGAAGGCTTTACTAATAAAATTTAAGGAAAATTGTGGTTAAAGGCTATATTAAGTGAATTTTTTCAAATATCAAGGAAAAAGCCTTTTGTAAGAGAATTTGAAGAAAAATAATGGTTGAAGGCTATAGTAAGGGAGTTTTGACTAAAATTATGACTTAAAGGATATGTTAGGATAATTTGAAGAAATTTGTGGCACAAGGATAGAGTAAGGAAATTTGATAAAAAATCATGGCTGAAGGCTGATAATTTAAAGAAAAATCAAGGTTTAAGGCAATAGTAAAGGTTTTGAAGAAACTCAAGCCTAAGATTTTTAGTAACAGAATTTTAAGAACAATTAGGGCTGAAGGGAACTGGTAGAAAAATCAAAACTAAAGGCAAGAGTAAGGGAATTTGAAGAAAAATTAAAGCTGAAGGCTATTGTAATAGAATTTTTAGAAAATTATGGTTGAAGGCTATTGCAAGGGAATTTTTAAAAAAGTCAAAGTAATAAGCGACAATAATGGAATTTGAAGGACAATAATGGTTGAAAGCTATAGTAAAGAAATTTTGACAAAACTTTTGACTAAATGCTACTGTAAAAGAATTTGAAGAAATTTATGACACAAGGCTATAGTTAGGGAATTTGAACAAAAAATTGTGGCAGAAAGCTCTAGCAAGGGAATTTTGAGGAAAAAATTTGGTTAAAGGCTATAGTAAGGGAATTGGCTCAGGAATTTTACAAAAACTCATGGTTTAAGGCTATAGCTACAGAATATAAAGAAAATAATGGCAGAAGGTTGTAGTAAGAAATTTTTTTAAAAATCAGAGCTGAAGGCTTTACTGAGATAGTTATATGAAAAATCTAAATTGAAGGATATAAAAATAGAATTTGAAGTAAAATCATTGCAGAAAGCTATAGTTGGAGAATTTAAAGAAAGTGGTGGTTCATGGTTATAGTAAATGAATTTCAAGAAAAATCATGGTTCAAGTATATAGTAAAGAATTTGAAGAGAAATCATGGTTGAAGGCTATAGTAAGGGAATTTTAAGAAAAAAATGACGGATGGCTGTAGTGAGAAATATTGAATAAATTAATGGGACAAGACTTTAGTAAGGGTTTTAAAGAAAAATAACGACTTCAAGCTATAGTAATGGAATTTTTCAAAAATATCATGGTATAAGGTTGTAGTAAGTAATTTTAAATAAAAAAACTTAGCTGATGGTTGTAGTAAACGAATTTTAAGAAACACCACAACAAGAGGCTATAGTAAGGGAATTTTAAGAAAGATCAAATCGGAATGCTATCGTAAGGGAATTTTAAGAAAAATCAAGGTTGAAGCCTATAGTAATAGAATTTAAGGAAAATTGTGGTTAAAGGCTATATTAAGTGAATTTTTTCAAATATCAAGGAAAAAGCCAATTGTAAGAGAATTTGAAGAAAAATAATGGTTGAAGGCTATAGTAAGGGAGTTTTGACCAAAATTATGACTTAAAGGATATGTTAAGATAATTTTAAGAAATTCGTGGCACAAGGCTTGAGGAAGGGAATTTGATAAAAATCATGGTTGAAGGCTGATAATTTAAAAAAAATCAAGATTTAAGGCTGTAGTAATGGTTTTGAAGAAACTCAAGCCCTAAGATTTTTAGTAACTGAATTTTAAGAACAATTAGAGTTGAACGGAATTGGAAGAAAAAACAAAACTAATGGCTAGGGAATTTGAAGAAAAATCAAAGTTGAAGGCTATTGTAATAGAATTTTAAGAAAATTATGGTTGAAGGCTATTGCAAGGGAATTTTAAAAAAAATCAAAGTAATACACTATAGTAAGAGAATTTGACGGACAATAATGGTTGAATGCTAAAGTAAGGGACTTTTTACCAAAATTTTGACTAAAGGCTACAGTAAAAGAATTTGATGAAATTTTTGGCACAAGGCTATTGTTGGAGAATTTGAAAAAAAATTGTGGCAGAAAGCTCTAGCAAGGGAATTTTTGGAAAAAAATTGGTTTAAGTCTATAGTAACGGGAATTTAAAGAAATCAATGGCTCAGGAATTTTACAAAAACTCATGGTTTAAGGCTATAGCTACGGAATATAAAGAAAATAATGGCAAATGGTTGAGGTAAGAAATTTTTTTAATAATCAGAGCTGAAGGCTTTAGTGAGATAGTTATATGAAAAATCTAAATTGAAGGCTATAAAAATAGAATTTGAAGTAAAATCATTGCTGAAAGCTATAGTAGGAGAATTTAAAGAAATTGGTGGTTCAAGGTTATAGTAAAAGAATTTCAAGAAAAATCATGGCTTAAGTATATTGTAAGGAATTTGAAGAGAAATCAAGGTTGAAGGCTATAGTATGGGAATTTTGAGAAAAAAATGACAGAAGGCTGTAGTAAGAAATATTGAATAAATTAATGGGACAAGACTTTAGTAACGGTATTTACAGAAAAATAACGACTTCAAGCTATAGTAAAGGAATTTTTCAAAAATATCATGGTTTAAGGTTGTAGTAAGTATTTTTAAATAAAAAATTGGCTGATGGTAGTAGTAAACGAATTTTAACAAAACACAACAGCTAGAGGCTATAGTAAGGGAATTTTAAGAAAGATCAAAACTGAATGCTATCGTAAGGGAATTTTAAGAAAAATCAAGGTTGAAGGCTGTTCTAATAGAATTTAAGGAAAATTATGGTTAAAGGCTATATTAAGTGAATTTTTTCAAATATCAAGGAAAAAACCTATTTGAAGAGAATTTGAAGAAAAATAATGGTTGAAGGCTATAGTAAGGGAGTTTTGACCAAAATTATGACTTAAAGGATATGTTAAGATAATTTTAAGAAATTCGTGGCACAAGGCTTGAGGAAGGGAATTTGATAAAAATCATGGTTGAAGGCTGATAATTTAAAAAAAATCAAGATTTAAGGCTGTAGTAATGGTTTTGAAGAAACTCAAGCCCAAAGATTTTTTGTAACAGAATTTTAAGAACAATTAGAGTTGAACGGAATTGGAAGAAAAAACAAAACTAATGGCTAGAGTAAGGGAATTTGAAGAAAAATCAAAGTTGAAGGCTATTGTAATAGAATTTTAAGAAAATTATGGTTGAAGGCTATTGCAAGGGAATTTTAAAAAAAATCAAAGTAATACACTATAGTAAGAGAATTTGACGGACAATAATGGTTGAATGCTAAAGTAAGGGACTTTTTACCAAAATTTTGACTAAATGCTACTGTAAATGAATTTGATGAAATTTTTGGCACAAGGCTATAGTTAGAGAATTTGAAAAAAATTGTGGCAGAAAGCTCTAGCAAGGGAATTTTTGGAAAAAAAATGGTTTAAGTCTTTAGTAAGGGAATTTAAAGAAATCAATGGCTCAGGAATTTTATAAAAACTCGTGGTTTAAGGCGATAGCTCGGAATATAAAGAAAATAATGGCAGATGATTGTAGTAAGAAATTTTTTTAATAATCAGAGCTGAAGGCTTTAGTGAGATAGTTATATGAAAAATCTAAATTGAAGGCTATAAAAATAGAATTTGAAGTAAAATCATTGCTGAAAGCTATCGTAGGAGAAATTAAAGAAATTGGTGGTTCAAGGTTATAGTAAAAGAATTTCAAGAAAAATCATGGCTTAAGAATATTGTATGGAATTTGAAGAGAAATCAAGGTTGAAGGCTATAGTATGGGAATTTTGAGAAAAAAATGACAGAAGGCTGTAGTAAGAAATATTGAATAAATTAATGGGACAATACTTTAGTAAGGGTATTTAAAGAAAAATAACGACTTCAACCTATAGTAAAGGAATTTTTCAAAAATATCATGGTTTAAGGTTGTAGTAAGTATTTTTAAATAAAAAGTTGGCTGATGGTAGTAGTAAACGAATTTTAACAAAACACAACAGCTAGAGGCTATAGTAACGGAATTTTAAGAAAGATCAAAACTGAATGCTATCGTAAGGGAATTTTAAGAAAAATCAAGGTTGAAGGCTATACTAATAGAATTTAAGGAAAATTGTGGTTAAAGGCTATATTAAGTGAATTTTTTCAAATATCAAGGAAAAAGCCTATTGTAAGAGAATTTGAAGAAAAATAAAGGTTGAAGGCTATAGTAAGGGAGTTTTGACTGAAATTATGACATAAAGGATATGTTAAAATAATTTTAAGAAATTCGTGGCACAAGGAAAGAGTAAGGAAATTTGTTAAAAAATCATGGCTGAAGGTTGATAATTTAAAGAAAAATCAAGGTTTAAGGCTATAGTAATGGTTTTGAAGAAACTCAAGCCCTAAGGTTTTTAATAACACAATTTTAAGAACAATTAGAGCTGAAGGGAACTGGTAGAAAAATCAAAACTAAAGGCTAGAGTAAGGGAATTTGAAGAAAAATCAAAGCTGAAGGCTATTGTAACATAATCTTAAGAAAATTAAGGTTGAAGGCTATTGCAAGGGAATTTTTAAAAAAGTCAAAAATAATAAGCGACAATAATGGAATTTGAAGGACAATAATGGCAGAAAGCTATAGTAAAGAAATTTTGACAAAAATTTTGACTAAATGCTACTGTAAAAGAATTTGGAGAAATTTATGGCACAAGGCTATAGTTAGGGAATTTGAGGAAAAAATTGTGGCTGAAAGCTCTTGAACGGGAGTTTTAGGAAAAAATTTGGTTAAAGGCAATAGTAAGGGAATTTAACGAAATTATTGGCTCAGGAATTTTAAAAAAACTCAAGGTTTAAGGCTATAGGTACGAAATATAAAGAAAATAATGGCAGTAGGTTGTAGTAAGAAATTTTTTTAAAAATCAGAGCTGAAGGCTTTACTGAGATAGTTATATGAAAAATCTAAATTGAAGGCTATAAAAATAGAATTTGAAGTAAAATCATTGCAGAAAGCTATAGTTGGAGAATTTAAAGAAAGTGGTGGTTGAAGGTTATAGTAAAGGAATTTCAAGAAAAATGAAGGTTCTAGTATATAGTAATGAATTTGAAGAGAAATCACGGTTGAAGACTATAGAAAGGGAATTTTGAGAAAAAAATGACGAATGGCTGTAGTGAGAAATATTGAATAAATTAATGGGACAAGACTTTAGTAAAGGGTACTTAAAGAAAAATAACGACTTCAAGCAATAGTAAAAGAATTTTTCAAAAATATCATGGTATAAGGTTGTAGTAAGTATTTTTAAATAAAAAAACTTGGCTGGTGGTTGTAGTAAACGAATTTTAAGAAACACCACAACTAGAGGCTAAAGTAAAGGAATTTTAAGAAAGATCAAAACTTAATGCTATCGTAAGGGAATTTTATGAAAAATCAAGGTTGAAGCCTATAGTAATAGAATTTAAGAAAAATTGTGGTTAAAGGTTATATTAAGTGAATTTTTTCAAATATCAAGGAAAAAGCCAACTGTAAGAGAATTTGAAGAAAAATAAAGGTTGAAGGCTATAGTAAGGGAGTTTTGACCAAAATTATGACTTAAAGAATATGTTAAGATAATTTAAAGAAATTCGTGGCACAAGGCTTGAGTAAGGGAATTTGATAAAAATCATGGTTGAAGGCTGATAATTTTAAAAAAATCAAAATTTAAGGCTGTAGTAATGGTTTTGAAGAAACTCAAGCCCTAAGATTTTTAGTAACAGAATTTTAAGAACAATTAGAGTTGAACGGAATTGGAAGAAAAAGCAAATCTAATGGCTAGAGTAAGGGAATTTGAAGAAAAATCAAAGTTGAAGGCTATTGTAATAGAATTTTATGAAAATAATGGTTGAAGGCTATTGGAAGGGAATTTTAAAAAAAATCAAAGTAATACACTATAGTAAGAGAATTTGACGGACAATAATGGTTGAATGCTAAAGTAAGGGACTTTTTACCAAAATTTTGACTAAATGCTACTGTAAATGAATTTGATGAAATTTTTGGCACAAGGCTATAGTTAGAGAATTTGATGGCAGAAAGCTCTAGCAAAGGAATTTTTGGAAAAAAAATGGTTTAAGTCTTTAGTAATGGAATTTAAAGAAATCAATGGCTCTGGAATTTTATAAAAACTCATGGTTTAAGGCGATAGCCACGGAATATAAAGAAAATAATGGCAGATGATTGTAGTAAGAAATTTTTTTAATAATCAGAGCTGAAGGCTTTAGTGAGATAGTTATATGAAAAATCTAAATTGAAGGCTATAAAAATAGAATTTGAAGTAAAATCATTGCTGAAAGCTATCGTAGGAGAATTTAAAGAAATTGGTGGTTCAAGGTTATAGTAAAAGAATTTCAAGAAAAATCATGGCTTAAGAATATTGTATGGAATTTGAAGAGAAATCAAGGTTGAAGGCTTTAGTATGGGAATTTTGAGAAAAAAATGACAGATGGCTGTAGTAAGAAATATTGAATAAATTAATGGGACAATACTTTAGTAAGGGTATTTAAAGAAAAATAACGACTTCAACCTATAGTAAAGGAATTTTTCAAAAATATCATGGTTTAAGGTTGTAGTAAGTATTTTTAAATAAAAAGTTGGCTGATGGTAGTAGTAAACGAATTTTAACAAAACACAACAGCTAGAGGCTATAGTAAGGGAATTTTAAGAAAGATCAAAACTGAATGCTATCGTAAGGGAATTTTAAGAAAAATCAAGGTTGAAGGCTATACTAATAGAATTTAAGGAAAATTGTGGTTAAAGGCTATATTAAGTGAATTTTTTCAAATATCAAGGAAAAAATCTATTGTAAGAGAATTTGAAGAAAAATAAAGGTTGAAGGCTATAGTAAGGGAGTTTTGACTAAAATAATGACATAAAGGATATGTTAAAATAATTTTAAGAAATTCGTGGCACAAGGAAAGAGTAAGGAAATTTGTTAAAAAATCATGGCTGAAGGCTGATAATTTAAAGAAAAGTCAAGGTTTAAGGCTATAGTAATGGTTTTGAAGAAACTCAAGCCCTAAGGTTTTTAATAACACAATTTTAAGAACAATTAGAGCTGAAGGGAACTGGTAGAAAAATCAAAACTAAAGGCTAGAGTAAGGGAATTTGAAGAAAAATCAAAGCTGAAGGCTATTGTAACAGAATCTTAAGAAAATTAAGGTTGAAGGCTATTGCAAGGGAATTTTTAAAAAAGTCAAAAATAATAAGCGACAATAATGGAATTTGAAGGACAATAATGGCAGAAAGCTATAGTAAAGAAATTTTGACAAAAATTTTGACTAAATGCTACTGTAAAAGAATTTGGAGAAATTTATGGCACAAGGCTATAGTTAGGGAATTTGAGCAAAAAATTGTGGCTGAAAGCTCTAGCACGGGAGTTTTACGAAAAAATTTGGTTAAAGGCTATAGTAAGGGAATTTAAAGAAATTATTGGCTCAGGAATTTCAAAAAACCTCAAGGTTTAAGGCTATAGGTACGGAATATAAAGAAAATAATGGCAGTAGGTTGTAGTAAGAAACTTTTTTAAAAATCAGAGCTGAAGGCTTTAGTGAGATAGTTATATGAAAAATCTAAATTGAAGGCTATAAAAATAGAATTTGAAGTAAAATCATTGCAGAAAGCTATAGTTGGAGAATTTAAAGAAAGTGGTGGTTCAAGGTTATAGTAAAGGAATTTCTAGAAAAATCAAGGTTCTAGTATATAGTAATGAATTTGAAGAGAAATCATGGTTGAAGGCTATAGAAAGGGAATTTTGAGAAAAAAATGACGAATGGCTGTAGTGAGAAATATTGAATAAATTAATGGGACAAGACTTTAGTAAAGGGTACTTAAAGAAAAATAACGACTTCAAGCAATAGTAAAGGAATTTTTCAAAAATATATTGGTATAAGGTTGTAGTAAGTATTTTTAAATAAAAAAACTTGGCTGATGGTTGTAGTAAACGCATTTTTAGAAACACCACAACTAGAGGCTATAGTAAAGGAATTTTAAGAAAGATCAAAACTTAATGCTATCGTAAGGGAATTTTATGAAAAATCAAAGTTGAAGCCTATAGTAATAGAATTTAAGGAAAATTGGGTTAAAGGCTATATTAAGTGAATTTTTTCAAATATCAAGGAAAAAGCCAATTGTAAGAGAATTTGAAGAAAAATAAAGGTTGAAGGCTATAGTAAGTGAGTTTTGACCAAAATTATGACTTAAAGGATATGTTAAGATAATTAAAAGAAATTCGTGGCACAAGGCTTGAGTAAGTGAATTTGATAAAAATCATGGTTGAAGGCTGATAATTTTAAAAAAATCAAAATTTTAGGCTGTAGTAATGGTTTTGAAGAAACTCAAGCCCTAAGATTTTTAGTAACAGAATTTTAAGAACAATTAGAGTTGAACTGAATTGGAAGAAAAAACAAAACTACTGGCTAGAGTAAGGGAATTTGAAGAAAAATCAAAGTTGAAGGCTATTGTAATAGAATTTTAAGAAAATTATGGTTGAAGGCTATTGCAAGGGAATTTTAAAAAAAATTTGAGTAATACACTATAGTAAGAGAATTTGACGGACAATAATGGTTGAATGCTAAAGTAAGGGACTTTTTACCAAAATTTTGACTAAATGCTACAGTAAAAGAATTTGATGAAATTTTTGGCACAAGGCTATAGTTAGAGAATTTGAAAAAAATTGTGGCAGAAAGCTCTTGCAAGGGAATTTTTGGAAAAAAATTGGTTTAAGTCTATAGTAAGGGAATTTAAAGAAATCAACGGCTCAGGAATTTTACAAAAACTCATGGTTTAAGGCTATAGCTACGGAATATAAAGAAAATAATGGCAGATGGTTGTTGAAAGAAATTTTTTTAAAAATCAGAGCTCAAGGCTTTACTGAGATAGTTATATGAAAAATCTAAATTGAAGGCTATAATAATAGAATTTGAAGTAAAATCATTGCAGAAAGCTATAGTTGGAGAATTTAAAGAAAGTGGTGGTTCAAGGTTATAGTAAAGGAATTTCAAGAAAAATCAAGGTTCTAGTATATAGTAATGAATTTGAAGAGAAATCATGGTTGAAGGCTATAGTAAGGGAATTTTATGAAAAAACATGACGGATGGCTGTAGTGAGAAATATTGAATAAATTAATGGGACAAGACTTTAGTAAAGGGTACTTAAAGAAAAATAACGACTTCAAGCAATAGTAAAAGAATTTTTCAAAAATATCATGGTATAAGGTTGTAGTAAGTATTTTTAAATAAAAAACTTGGCTGGTGGTTGTAGTAAACGAATTTTAAGAAACACCACAACTAGAGGCTAAAGTAAAGGAATTTTAAGAAAGATCAAAACTTAATGCTATCGTAAGGGAATTTTATGAAAAATCAAGGTTGAAGCCTATAGTAATAGAATTTAAGAAAAATTGTGGTTAAAGGCTATATTAAGTGAATTTTTTCAAATATCAAGGAAAAAGCCAATTGTAAGAGAATTTGAAGAAAAATAAAGGTTGAAGGCTATAGTAAGGGAGTTTTGACCAAAATTATGACTTAAAGGATATGTTAAGATAATTTAAAGAAATTCGTGGCACAAGGCTTGAGTAAGGGAATTTGATCAAAATCATGGTTGAAGGCTGATAATTTTAAAAAAATCAAAATTTAAGGCTGTAGTAATGGTTTTGAAGAAACTCAAGCCCTAAGATTTTTAGTAACAGAATTTTAAGAACAATTAGAGTTGAACGGAATTGGAAGAAAAAACAAATCTAATGGCTAGAGTAAGGGAATTTGAAGAAAAATCAAAGTTGAAGGCTATTGTAATAGAATTTTATGAAAATAATGGTTGAAGGCTATAGCAAGGGAATTTTAAAAAAAATTAAAGTAATACGCTATAGTAAGAGAATTTGAAGGACAATAATGGTTGAATGCTAAAGTAAGGGACTTTTTACTAAAATTTTGACTAAATGCTACAGTAAAAGAATTTGAAGAATTTTTTGGCACAAGGCGATAGTTAGAGAATTTGAAAAAAATTGTGGCAGAAAGCTCTAGCAAGGTAATTGTTGGAAAAAAATTGGTTTAAGTCTATAGTAAGGGAATTTAAAGAAATCAATGGCTCGGGAATTTTAAAAAAACTCATGGTTTAAGGCTATTGCTACGGAATATAAAGAAATTAATGGCAGATGGTTGTAGTAAGAAATTTTATTAATAATCAGAGCTGAAGGCTTTAGTGAGATAGTTATATGAAAAATCTAAATTGAAGGCTATAAAAATAGAATTTGAAGTAAAATTGGTCATTCAAAGTTATAGTAAAAGAATTTCAAGAAAAATCATGGCTCAAGTATATTGTAAGGAATTTGAAGAGAAATCAAGGTTGAAGTCTATAGTATGGGAATTTTGAGAAAACAATGACTAAGGCTGTAGTAAAAAATTTTGAATAAATTAATGGGACAAGACTTTTGTAAGGGTATTTAAAGAAAAATAACGACTTCAAGCTATAGTAAAGGAATTTTTCAAAAAGATCATGGTTTAAGGTTGTAGTAAGTATTTTTAAATAAAAAATTGGCTGATGGAAGTAGTAAACAAATTTTAACAAAACACAACAGCTAGAGGCTATAGTAAGGGAATTTTAAGAAAGATCAAAATTGAATGCTATCGTAAGGTAATTTTAAGAAAAATCAAGGTTGAAGGCTATACTAATAGAATTTAAGGAAAATTGTGGTTAAAGGCTTTATTAAATGATTTTTTTCAAATATCAAGGAAAAAGCCTATTGTAAGAGAATTTGAAGAAAAATATTGGTTGAAGGCTATAGTAAGGGAGTTTTGACTAAAATTATGACTTAAAGGATATGTTAAGATAATTTTAAGAAATTCGTGGCACAAGGATAGAGTAAGGAAATTTGATAAAAAATCATGGCTGAACGCTGATAATTTAAAGAAAAATCAAGGTTTAAGGCTATAGTAATGGTTTTGAAGAAACTCAAGCCCTAAGATTTTTAGTAACAAACTTTTAAGAACCATTAGAGCTGAAGGAAACTGGAAGAAAAATCAAAACTAAAGGCTGGAGTAAGGGAATTTGAAGAAAAATTAAAGCTAAAGGCTATTGTAATAGAATTTTAAGAAAATTAGGGTTGAAGGCTATTGCAAGGGAATTTTTAAAAAAGTCAAAGTAATAAGCTATAGTAAGAGAATTTGAAGGACAATAATGGCTGAAAGCTATAGTAAAGAACTTTTGACAAAAATTTTGACTAAATGCTACGGTAAAAGAATTTGAAGAAATATATGGCACAAGGCTATAGTTAGGGAATTTGAACAAAAAATTGTGGCAGAAAGCTCTAGCAAGGGAATTTTAGGAAAAAATTTGGTTAAAGGCTATAGTAAGGGAAATTAAAGAAATTATTGGCTTAGGAATTTTACAAAAACTCATGGTTTAAGGCTATAGCTACGGAATATAAAGAGAATAATGGCTGAAGGTTGTAGTAAGACATTTTTTTACAAATCAGAGTTGAAGGCTTTACTGAGATAGTAATATGAAAAATCTAAAGTGAAGGCTATAAAAATAGAATTTGAAGTAAAATCATTGCAGAAAGCTATAGTTGGAGAATTTAAAGAAAGTGGTGGTTCAAGGTTATAGTAAAGGAATTTCAAGAAAAATCATGGTTCAAGTATATAGTAATGAATTTGAAGAGAAATCATGGTTGAAGGCTGTAGTAAGGGAATTTTAAGAAAAAAATGACGGATGGCTGTAGTGAGAAATATTGAATAAATTAATGGGACAAGACTTTAGTAAGGGTTTTAAAGAAAAATAACGACTTCACGCTATAGTAATGGAATTTTTCAAAAATATCATGGTATAAGGTTGTTGTAAGTAATTTTAAATAAAAAAACTTAGCTGATGGTTGTAGTAAACGAATTTTAAGAAACACCACAACAAGAGGTTATAGTAAGGGAATTTTAAGAAAGATCAAATCGGAATGCTATCGTAAGGGAATTTTAAGAAAAATCAAGGTTGAAGCCTATAGTAATAGAATTTAAGGAAAATTGTGGTTAAAGGCTATATTAAGTGAATTTTTTCAAATATCAAGGAAAAAGCCAATTGTAAGAGAATTTGAAGAAAAATAAAGGTTGAAGGCTATAGTAAGGGAATTTTGACCAAAATTATGACTTAAAGGATATGTTAAGATAATTTAAAGAAATTTCTGGCACAAGGCTTGAGTAAGGGAATTTGATAAAAATCATGGTTGAAGGCTGATAATTTTAAAAAAATCAAAATTTAAGGCTGTAGTAATGGTTTTGAAGAAACTCAAGCCCTAAGATTTTCACTAACAGAATTTTAAGAACAATTAGAGTTGAACGGAATTGGAAGAAAAAACAAATCTAATGGCTAGAGTAAGGGAATTTGAAGAAAAATCAAAGTTGAAGGCTATTGTAATAGAATTTTAGGAAAATAATGGTTGAAGGCTATAGCAAGGGAATTTTAAAAAAAATCAAAGTAATACGCTATAGTAAGAGAATTTGAAGGACAATAATGGTTGAATGCTAAAGTAAGGGACTTTTTACAAAAATTTTGACTAAATGCTACTATAAAAGAATTTGAAGAATTTTTTGGCACAAGGCGATAGTTAGAGAATTTGAAAAAAATTGTGGCAGAATGCTCTAGCAAGGGAATTTTTGGAAAAAAAATGGTTTAAGTCTATAGTAAGGGAATTTAAAGAAATCAATGGCTCGGGAATTTTACAAAAACTCATGGTTTAAGGCTATAACTACGGAATATAAAGAAAATAATGGCAGATGGTTGTAGTTAGAAATTTTTTTAATAATCAGAGCTGAAGGCTTTAGTGAGATAGTTATATGAAAAATCTAAATTGAAGGCTATTAAAATAGAATTTGAAGTAAAATCATTGCTGAAAGCTATAGTAGGAAATTTTAAAGAAATTGGTCGTTCAAAGTTATAGTAAAAGAATTTCAAGAAAAATCGTGGCTTAAGTATATTGTAAGGAATTTGAAGAGAAATCAGGGTTGAAGGCTATAGTATGGGAATTTTGAGAAAAAAATGACTGAAGGCTGTAGTAAGAAATATTGAATAAATTAATGGGACAAGACTTTAGTAAGGGTATTTAAAGAAAAATAACGACTTCAAGCTATAGTAAAGGAATTTTTCAAAAATATCATGGTTTAACGTTCTAGTAAGTATTTTTAAATAAAAACACTTGGTTGATAGTAGTAGTAAACGAATTTTAAGAAACACCACAGATAGAGGCTATAGTAAGGGAATTTTAAGAAAGATCAAAACTGAATGCCATCGTAAGGGAATTTTAAGAAAAATCAAGGTTGAAGGCTATACTAATAGAATTTAAGGAAAATTGTGGTTAAAGGCTATATTAAGTGATTTTTTTCAAATATCAAGGAAAAAGCCTATTGTAAGAGAATTTGAAGAAAAATAAAGGTTGAAGGCTATAGTAAGGGAGTTTTGACTGAAATTATGACATAAAGGATATGTTAAAATAATTTTAAGAAATTCGTGGCACAAGGAAAGAGTAAGGAAATTTGTTAAAAAATCATGGCTGGAGGCTGATAATTTAAAGAAAAGTCAAGGTTTAAGGCTATAGTAATGGTTTTGAAGAAACTTAAGCCCTAAGGTTTTTAATAACACAATTTTAAGAACAATTAGAGCTGAAGGGAACTGGTAGAAAAATCAAAACTAAAGGCTAGAGTAAGGGAATTTGAAGAAAAATCAAAGCTGAAGGCTATTGTAACAGAATCATAAGAAAATTAAGGTTGAAGGCTATTGCAAGGGAATTTTTAAAAAAGTCAAAAATAATAAGCGACAATAATGGAATTTGAAGGACAATAATGGCAGAAAGCTATAGTAAAGAAATTTTGACAAAAATTTTGACTAAATGCTACTCTAAAAGAATTTGGAGAAATTTATGCCACAAGGCTATAGTTAGGGAATTTGAGCAAAAAATTGTGGCCGAAAGCTCTTGCACGGGAGTTTTAGGAAAAAATTTGGTTAAAGGCTATAGTAAGGGAATTTAAAGAAATTATTGGCTCAGGAATTTTAAAAAAAGTCAAGGTTTAAGGCTATAGGTACGGAATATAAAGAAAATAATGGCAGTAGGTT